>VZTX01027731.1:548787-680364 GCA_013400915.1 Pardalotus punctatus
GTTCAGACTGCTGCAAAGATATTCTTCACTGACTGATTTAGGCTTTATAATTTGAACAAAGAACTGGGAACCATAAAATCCCAAATTCCAAATCAGACTTGAACAACGCGTTCCTGCACACTCTTCCACATGTTGGAGGACACTGAATTTCCTCATCCACAAAGTGCAAAGGGCAACCAAGCTATCTTCAGTTTTACTTACATGTTGGGCAATAATCATAACAAATCAAAGAGAAAAGTGAGTAATAAGCAAGCCTGTTCTAGAATTAAAAAGTACTTGACAATCAGCACTAAATTAAACCTCAGGAGACTACTGTAAATGATTAAGATGTACTTTCAATAGGAAGGAAAGAGTGCACTCAAAACCCATTGAAACCATATGAACATTTTGAAACTTCACCAGTATTTCTTTCTCTTGCTTAAAAAAACCCCAAACTTAAAAAATCAGTGAAATGGAGAGAATATGCACTCTCACTGTTAGGACCATACTACTTTTACAGGAAAGATTCTCCAGGCAAAGGCTGTATTAGATAGGTAGAAAGGTAGGTTCCTAACAGCAAATGATTAAAGTTACTTATATCTCACCCCACTGCCTTTACTTTTCAACAAAATCCCAGCAGTCCTGGAATGCATATGCTTTAGCACAACTCTATACAAGGTACATACTACAGATATAAAAGCTTAAGCTTTTCAGTAGTATAAACTGTTCATTCTGTCTGAATCCTGACTGTTCCAGAGAGGCTTAAAGGGGCTCAGGGAAATCCTCTGCAGGGCTGAACAGGGCAGTTTCACGAACAGTGTGGTAACAAACTGTGGTGTGCCCTTGAGACTGGAGTTTCTCCAGGCTAGCTAAACATGTGTCCTTCACTGCTCCTCATCTCCCAGCCAACTGTTCACCTACACTGTTACCCATTCAGAAAGATGTGCTTAGTATCAAACACTCATCTGTGAGAGCTTGCACTTCTTTTCTTTTCAAAGTGCAGACCAAAGTCTTTTATTGCAGCAGTGGTGGTTACAAAAGAAGGGCTGCAGTGCACACTTTTGGGAACAAGAAAAGCCAACTGTACCTTAGAAGGATGTATCAGCTAGAAGAATGTAAGACCAGTAAGGTGCTTTCTCGATATTTACAGCATAAAGCTGAATATTATATCAAATTATAATGTCACCTTGGTATGTAACAAACAGAAATCACGTGGAGGAAATAGAAATAAACATATGCATACACAGAATAACCAAAATGACCACTCTTCATTTCACCTCCAGTGCCAGGTATGAAAGTCTGCCCCTTTTCTGCCTGTTTTACTGACCTTCCTCTGTGGTGCGAGCAGACTTTGATTCACTGTCCATCCCTTGGAATTCATTGAAATAAGGGCGAACCTTAATTTCGTAAGTGACTCCCTTTTTCAGGCTGACAAGGACGGCGCTGCGCTCGGTCGGCACTTTGACCTCCAGGTTCTGCCACACAGCTGGAGCAGGCAGGCCAGATGTTTGGCGGTACAGGACTCGGTAGCCCTGGATAAACTGGGACTGGCGATCAACCTAGAAATGACATTAAATAATGCACCAATAAACATATTAAAGTAAACAAAAAAAGAAAAAAACCTGTATAAGAAGAAAACAAAACATTCACCTAGAATAATTTTGCCCTCATCAAAAAAAATTAAGAGTTAAGATGCTGAATTTAATAATCAAACAGCCTTGTAAGTCACTGTTGATTAATTGTCTACAAAGAGCGTTTGTCTCACATTACTTGTTATAGAATATTTCTTTCTGTTTTGCTTTCTCCAGCTCTATATATCATGACAAATGCCACCTTAAATCATAAAACAAGGCCCCACCCCTGCAATAAATCATGAAAAGAAAACTTTGGCATAAGGCTTGCTGTGTGTAAACTTACTAAGCACGTCTTGGCTACTGATGTGCTGAAATACGAGAAGAAAAGAAAAACAAATTCTTTTCAGAAAAGGACAAGTCTTTGAAGATACCCTACATGCTTACAGTTAGTCCATTACTTGGCTCACAGCTCATGAGATGCACAGCAAAGTAAAATAAACATAAGACAGATGCAGAGAAAAAAACTCCCAAGGACATGTGCTGTTTCCTGCATTCTCAGCCTGAGCAGCCCCTTTGCATCCTGGGCTGTGATGCTCTCAGGCCATCAGATGGAGATGGAATGTTGGTTTTGGTTTATATTTTATTTGTTGCTAGGCAAGCACAACTCAAGATTGGTCAATGGAAGTTTAACAATTTTTTCCTATAAACAGGATTTTTATTTGAAGAAAAGCTTTACATGTGTTTTATCTTGGAAAGGTTGCATATATTTATTTATCTTCCAAAAAACCCCAAAACCCAAGGCATTATGATGGTTGCAAAAATTTTTCCCAGAAAAAAATACCAACAGCCCAAAAACAATCAAACCACTTTGGCTGCTAAAAGTAAACCAAACCCAGCTGCTTCTGTAGCCACCAAATAAGGAGCAAAGAAAGTACAGCACAAATAACAAGACTATACAGCTGGCTGTTTGGTAAATCTGTGTTATAACTAAGATTCAACAAGTAGGATATTTCTTGTGTTCTTGTCAATTTGCCTGCTCAAAGATATTCCAGAATTAGAGAAACATTTGTTTGACTTCTCTTAAGAATAAATGAATTTAAGGCTGAAAACACAAACCACGCTCTATTACGCTCCTCCTATAATCTTGTTACAGTTTATTGAGGCATTCAGAGGGGACACAAATTCTCAGACATTAAAAAGCAAGGCAAGCAAGAAGAAAGCTTTATTTATGAAAGCAAGGCAGAAATGTCTTTCATCAAAACTGTCACTGTTAAAAACCTTGCAACATATGTTACAACAACATTAAGCTTGCATTTTATAAACTTCTCTGCATTCACTTTAAGTGAATTTATGCACTGAAAGAGGGATATAACTCACAATAATAGCTTGTTAATACCGAAAGAATCAAGCTGTGTTTTTAAGAAGAACATTAAGCAGCTGTTTCCAGATGAAGGGAGTCTGTAAATCAGAGTAAATTGTTTTTATCCATGTTTGACTTTGATTAACTAAATGTTTTATGGACATAAAGACTTCATGAACCTCACGTTTACTACAAAATTTAGCAAAAATGTTGCTTTCATCCAATTTGTAATACAGATTTTTAACCTAAATTACAATATAAGGTTATGATGTTTACTAACCACTGAGTTTGAGTCTTGCCTAACTTCTGAGTTAGAAGCTACATTGCAAGATGGCATAACTTTGTTAGAACTTTCCATTTTGTCTTTGCTCTGTCTTTAAGCTCTACTGACTGCTGCCTAGTGGAGAAAACTGAAAATTCAGAATTGCCTCGATTGAACAGCAGTATTGTGTTGCTACAACACAGGAAAGTGTTTTATACAGCATAGCACAGACACAAATGCACCCACCAACTCACTGAGAAGAGCTGCACCCCTATAGAATACTCACAAAATACAGATTTTCAGTCCCTCATACTTTTGTATCTACTTCCATAGAGGTAATGTACAAATTGTCCATACACATCTTTTCCTCTTAGATATCTAAGGTCCTAACCTGAAAGACTAAACAATAGAAGGAATATGAAAGCAGAATGTAGTAATACCACAAGGCTGTCACATTTATGGGTGCTATAAACTGGCTTGATTTGGGGCTCACTTGAGTTTCACAGAGATTTCAATTAGTAGCTTGATTACAACAGGGCAGAGTGATCTGCCCAAATATCAGATTACCGGCAGTGATTCCATCATTGAGGGTCTGGGAGGGTACTGACAAAATAAAATATTACGCATTTTAATGTTTTCTATAACATTGAGTTGCATTCAGTATCAAGGAGAGGATACAAAGCTATCTCTCATGCCCAATTAAAGCTAGTCTGAATGAACAGGACCTTCTGTAAGGTCAAAATGTTGGCAACCTTCTCAGAGGGCACTATGCTTACTGAGAAATTTTTTGCTTACTGTGGAATTTTTTGTTTTGTTCAGAGTTTTCAAATTAATAAAAAATTACTCTTGGATAATTACATGGATTAACCAGAAATATTTGTGAGGGGTAGGACAGGTATATTTAACATATACATACATATGTACATATGTCTGTATACACTTGCACACACGGTCATATATAATAAAAAGTGACTGTGACTTCACAATTTTCTCCACTTCTGCAGTAATGATGTGGCACACCAAGAGCAGTCTGCTAAAAATATCTTTATATGCTTAGCCTTGAAGATATTAATTCAGCTGTGCAACTCTAAGCTTGGCGCCCATTCACACATAGGCAGGGTTGCAGAAACATGCATTATGACTTGATGAAAGAATGGAATACTTTTTAGGTATTCTCCTTTCTTTCTTTTTTTTTAAATTTGTAAATAGTTGCCACTTCCTTATGTAAATTACTCAGCATTATTTCAGCAATTGCAGGAACTCTCCATGTTGAATACTGGGATCAGAGAAAAGTTCTAGTCAGTGATACCAACTCAAAAGATCTGCAACAGCTGCTGATCTAAAGACACACTTTCTCCCTCAAAGGACAGATGGCAGAAAATACAGATGCTCCTTTGAAATACAGGAGAGAGTGGTTTCTGGGTAGGTGCTGCTCAGCACTGACCCAATGCTTTAAGGTGACCTACAAGCAGAATTGGTCCTGTGTGCTCCTTCTCATCCCCTTTTGCGATGAGTCCATAGCACAGGAGGCATCTGCAAAACCATTTCTGCAGAACAGGAAACTCATTTTCCCTGCATGTTCAAACCTGCACATGCCACAGCTGAACACGAGACAGGTTCAATGGCTATTAGGTTGTTAAAACAATGGCAAGAAACTCATCATGCACCTTATGCTGCAGATACAAGCTCCTTTTAGGCAAACCTGCTAATCTGCACCCTAAAGACATTTTGCAATATGCTCTGTAGTATGCAAATTCTCTCCCAAAATATCCTAAGAAATCCTCTGCTCCCACAGCAATACCCACAGCAATTCTCCAGCTGGGCAGAGTAGCTCACACACTGTGCTGAACTCACTGGCAGGGACTCACAGGAGTCTGGAAATTAAAACGGCACCAGCATTTATGTACCCTACAGGAACAAGGCAAATGGGGGATGATACTCTGCAAGACTGTCTAAAGGACTTGACTCTTGAAGCTTCCAGTGAAGTACATTCATTTAAAATCTACATCAAATTAAAAAACAGAGGTAAATAAATCATCCTTCTGCCTGGTAGCCTCCTAGAAGGCAGCCAGGACTTCAAAGCAGCAATTCTTTTGCCATGTTGAAGAACTGATTTTTATTCCTGCTTGTGCCACAGGGCTTCTTTATAATGCTGGGGAACATTTCATATTTGGTCACTAATGAAACTTTCAGCTTAATGCCCACTGAGGCTAGAAGTGCTGACCCACAGCTGAGGTCAGCTAAAAAACCTCTTTGAGTACAGAATATGCTTTTTCAATATGAAATGTTTTAATAAAAGCAAAAATAAATCATGCCCAAGGCTTAAAATTAGCCATTTGATAACAGTGAGCATATCTGACTCCACAAGTCTCATCAGCAATAACTATCTTTGCACCTCTCCTCTCTATGTGTAAAGTTAGGATAATGACACACTTTTATCATTGTGATGTTAAATTCAGTATTATTTGTGAAGCACACAAATGTTACAGTTGAGAGCATGACAGATAAGAAAGCATGTGAGACAAAATAATAATTTTTTATTCAATGCAAGGTTTCAGTGGTATGAATTTAATAAGACCTGGCACCACACAGAGAATAAAGAAGATAAAAAGAAATGTTTAATAGCGCCATGAAGAAGAGATCCTCTATGTGACCAGATAATTACAGCTATATTTTAATATCTATACACAGGAGGAATAAATTTAAGTGGCAATGAAAACTTAACTTCTGATATTTCTCTACTTATTTTTTAACACTGACTTTGTAAGCCTGACCTTCTTTTCAAAATATGTGTGCATATGTATGTGCATATTTTAAAATTGCAACACAGCCACAGGGAACTATTTCAGAAAATTTAAACTCAAATTTGGAAAAAATAAAGAGAAAGCAAAACCAAAACAATCTCATAAAGGAGGGAGAAAGTGGTGCTAATTTGCTGCGAGTCAGGATGCCAGAAACTCAGTAACCAAGGACATTCCTTGGCATTCAGCCTCTGAATTGCAAAAAGCCAACACAAAGAGTCTTAGGACTCTCATGGCACTTCCGTCCTTTCAAATGATAGCTACACTATCTAACCATTTTATATTGATAGTGTGGACCTTATTCTCTGGATAAAGTGGGTCTTTTTCCTAGAGACTATGGTTAATTAATTGGTTTTGTTCTGGTTGCTGGCTAGTTTCTAATTAGCTGCTTCAGAGATCTTTCTTTGTGTCTTTCTTCCCTTGGGCAATTCCAAAATGGCTCTGCAGAGGCCTGAGTGCTTGTCAGGTGGCACATGGTCAGTGCTTTGAAGGATCTTCCCAACAAGCCGGTATCCATAGCATTTCCAACAATTTGCCTTTACCTTATCATTTCTTCACTCGTTACTTGTTCAGTAGGAGCACCAAGAAATTCTTTTAGAGGAATATACGTATCACACACACACATAAAACATAACGACATTGGTTACATGGTATAAAACTGAATTCTGTTTATATTGGAGCTGCAATATATGCTAAAGCAAGGGCCAGCCTATGAATCTGTGTTTCTGATAGCTGTCATATCCAAGAAGGGACTTGAAGGAGCACCATATGGATGTAATCCAGGTTTACAATTACTCTCTGCTAACATGCAAAGTTTCTGAACTACTGATCGTTGCATTTGTTACAAAGGTTAGTCAGCCTGTCCTGGAGGTGTTGTAGCTGAAATATGCAGCATTTGAAGAAAGCCAAGCTGCATGCTGACATCATCAATGGCAAAATGCAGTGACACATACTCTAAACAATCTTCTACAAAAGACAAATTTGTGAGTTTCTCTATTTATTCTAATCTGTACCCTGACCACTAAAATCTGTCAGAACAAGGATGGTGCATAAGGCCCCATAAATATGGCTAAGTTGTGCAAAAACAACAGTAATCCTTACAATGCACAATCTATCACCACACCTCTTATCTCCTCCTGTGTAATTCCCTGCACACATTAAGCTCTCAGCAACATGACTTGTAGAAGGAAAACCCTGAGCATCATGAATGCCCCCTTAGCAGAATTCATCCTACAGAATACAACCATTTTGCTGTTGTGCAGGACACTCCTATTTCTCACTCTTCCACTCGCGCCTCTCCTTCCTCTGGGCAGACGCCCCAAGAGCAAAGCACTCTTTTCTGCTGTGCAGTGCCCTGGGAATTCTCTCCTACTGATACAAATCCTTTCCATCAAGCCTCAGGAAGAGAAACAGAGCAATTTGAAAGCCAAACACTATATTAGAAATTCTACCCGGTAGTTTGACCCCTCAAATAGAAATATTGTTAAGCACTGCCCAAAAGACTCTGGTCTTCTCTAATGAAAGGATTTCCACTCATTGTGGGTAAGGTTTGTGCTGGAAAACCAGATGCTACACAGTGGATCAGGCACTAGCACCATGTGCTTCTGACTTCACTACAAGTGCCTTATAGGAAAGATATTTTTGATTTTTGGGTCACTAAATAATAGGGTAGTGTCAGAGGTCACTATGACTTGAAAAAAGTACTTTTTCATCAGCAATTTCATGTTGATGTTTAACTTTGATTATTTTTTGACATGCTGTGTAATGAATCCACAGATCAATTATCCTTTAAACATATTCATTTTTATAACGTTTTTCTATCCAGACAGCTAACTTGCTTTGAGCAAGACTGAAGACATTGAACTTGCCTGACTTGAAAGTGAAAATAAAATTACTATTTCATTGCCATATACACACACACACATACACATATATATATATATACATACACACACACAGACATACAGCCACTGCTGTGTGTTAGATTGTCAGAGCACTCCATTAGAGTCAAGACTGGATCTTTTCTGGGTGGTAAAACACCAAAGGGATAAATAGGCCAAACAGGCAGACTGAAAGTACTGTTAAGGTAACAAGAGCAGAAGCTTTACCGTCCAGGTGACTTGCACTGTCGTGGGTGTCAGCACAACAGGGTTGTGCAGCCGTACAATGACATCTCCCAGTTCTTTCTGGACTTGCCTGTGATCCACACCTTGTGCTGGGGGGCTGATATCTGCCAGACACACGTATGAAAACATTACTTTAATGAGAAGAGCTATACGTGGCATCAATAAAAACTACAGCCTAATGACCTGAACACCCTTTACAGCACCATATTGAAAAAAAAAAAAATACAGCACTAAGGTTCAAACACAAACTCCAATGAATATCAAATACTGCAAACAAACCATTCACCTCTAACCATTTAGGAAATAATGAAATATAAATATGTTCAAAGGAGTATTCTGACTAGATGGCAAAGTTTTCTCAGGTCTGGTGAGTGATGAGAGAGATGCAATGTTCACTAGTTCCAAAATACTTAGATAATAATAATGCTGCCCAGATGCCTGGAACCAAATTGGTTAGTATAATTGAAGAAAATGAACAGTGGTTTTGGTTTTTTTTTTTAATTTTGTTAAAGCACACATGACATTAAGTCATTATATGTTTCTAAACTTTCACTAAGCTTCCTCTCTCCACATGCCATGCACACAAGAAACCAAATGATAAAAATAGCATTTTCCTCTGCAAAGCAAATTTTCCCTTTACAGACATAGCTAATGAAATCTAGTGCAAATATGAAAAAGAAAAAGGATTTAATTTAGGAAGCCAAACTGATTCTCATCTAGTAAAAGGACAACAAAAACAATCTACCACAAAAATTTTCCCTTCAAGATTATGTGCTCTTCAAAGTGTGTGGGAATTGTTTCTTCCAGTCAAAATCCGATTATAGAGACACTCAAAAAGGTCTGATAAATTATGGTCATGCCTGTCTAGGCATCTCTGAATTCTGCTTGGTTTTCCCTTGGGATTCAATAGTCAAAGACAGTTCCTCATTTTTTGGATCAACATCATGTCCTTGTGGAAAGAATGCATACATAAAAGGTTTTTCCCCTTCTGATGGACTAAGACATGGAAGTAGGCATTATATAATTTCTTTTTAATCTTCTAAATATTATTCAAAAGAAATAATAGTTGTCTTAAATATGAAACATTCAAATATAACAACTGTGTTTGAATCACTTGTCTCCAGATCTTGAAAGTAAAAAGTTTTTGAGGATCAATAATTCGCATTCATGGTTCTGGATTCTTATGGCTTCTGAGTCACCAACAGACAATATTGCCATAGGCTTCTATTGATATCCAAATTAAAATGGCTCCATGGATCTCCAAAGGGAATGTAATCCAAACATGACTGTCAGTGAAGGTGCTTGTCTAGCAAACTATATTTATTTGAAGCAACCAAGAAACAGAGATACTGTAAAATAAATCCGTAAGACAGCAACTCAGACTGGTCCACAGGATTTATGCTTCTACCCACAAAAAGCTAGGATCCTTGTAACAAAATACCTACAGTTATCCATGGCTACATTTTAGCTTAAGTTATTCTGTGCTATACAGCCAACAAAGTACGTGTATTCCCTCAGAGGAAAAGACATTTCTACACAGTGTGCTTGTATGAACAGCATTTCATCATTTTAATGGGACATATGTCCAGAAGTAACAGAATAACATGGACTAATAACAGTAAGAAATGAATGCCAAGATGTACATGTGGATTTCGGTTTTCTGGTATGTACACTTGAAAACACATGCACGTGTGAGGCTCCCAGTGTAATGTCATTTTCACATTACTAGGAAAAGCAGTTGATCTATCTCTAAGGGCATCATTAAGTATTGGAATAACAGAGTCATGACTCAAGCAAAACTGGTTCAAGAAGCTACATCTTTATCACAATTAAATTGGTTAGGTATTTCTCTAACCCCTCTTTTATCATCTTTCAGTGAATATACTATTATTTGCTATTAATTTAGATATCAGGGATAGGAACATATATAGTTTTTTGAAAGTGTTTTTTTAGTATATGGTTTCATCTATCAATAATCCAACAAGAAAGCAACTCCCTGATTAGCTACTGATTTCCCTGTCCTTATTTCACGTAAGTCATATAAGGTAAACCTTTTGAAAGTACCTGATTATCTACTTGTAGTTCACTGCTGAAAATTTACATGAAACTTTAATACTTGTATTTGCTATACTGAATACCAGGACATTAAATGTTCAGCTATTAAACCTATCACAGACACCTGTTGCAAATTATTATTATATAGCACTGCTATAGTTTCTTTGTTATTTCTCCATGGCCACTGTGAATAGGCTTTCTACTGTGTGTCAGCTTCTTCTGTGAGCCTGAATTGAGTTCAGGCATAATTAGAAATCACATCAAAACATTATGTTAATTTTCAATTGATTTTATGATTTAATTCTATTAAACTGCAGGCTTGCAAAGAAGCTATAAATCCTGTACATGTCTCAGTGTGCTTGACTGCTAAACAGCTTCTGGAAATGGAAGCTGCAACACATGCTGTAGCTAATTAAAAGACATGTTTTTACTGAAATCAAATTGCTTGTCAGTATGTCAGATAAAAAGTCTATACTTGACACTCAAATGCCAAACAAAGTTGTTTTTTTTTTAGCTAGGTGATAAGTTATGCAGACTAAAAGGCTGTTGCAATGAAAAGCAAATGCCACCCTATAATAATGGGAAAATAAGAAAGAAGAAAACTTGTGATACTCCATGGATAGTGAAGCCATGAAATCCCAGCACAACTCACTCCTCCAGTTTTTCAGAAGGCAGTTCTGCTTCTCCTTTTCCAGCCATGATTACTATTTTCAGGGTATAACTATTAGGGACAGATTTATTCAGGACTAGGCTGGGATGAGGGAGGCGGGATGTGATGGTTATGTGATAAAGAAATACCACCCTACTTCTGTTTGTGTCTTTCCACCCCGCAAAGGACCCAAACATCTTACAACACACTTGCTGGAGACTGACTCAGGATGTGCCCTCCATAAGCACCTTTAGTACTTCAGAGGGAGAATTCTCTGCATAACAAGAAATAGAGACAGAGAACTTAACTATAAATTAACTGTGACAGGAGCTATTACTTTGGATTTGAAAAATTATGATTCCAAAGAATTATGAATTCCTGTATTACGATGATTAACACAGAACTACACTCTTGAATTTAGTATTCTAGCAATATCTTGTCATAGCCAAAAAAAATCCATGCTGTGAAGGAAAATTTGTTTGTGGCAGTTATATTCAGCTAGAGCTTGATGCCATGTGAACAGAATTCAATAGCTGATTCAATAGCAGTGGAGACGGCAGCTACCAATAATATCACCACCCTAAAAATGAGGGATTTCACTTCAGCCTTCCCTCTTGGTTTATGCAAAGCATTAATACAAAGAATTCAGAAATATGGAGATATAAAGAGAAGACCCACACCTTTCTCAGAATAACTTCAATATATTCTTAGCAGGCAGATGCCTTAATTTACCTGAATTCTCTGCCTAAATGTTGGCTCAGATTAATCAACGCACTACAGATACATTGAGCATTTCTTTTAATTAAAACTGATTCTAAACATGGTGTGTGTCTGCTATAAGCACTTGTTATCACAGTATATCCCTATTATAGTAATGGAGAGGAAGAAAGGACATGGAGAGAAAAGACACTGAGGAGAGGAGGGTATTCATAGTGCTTTCCAGAAAAGCCTGGGTAACTCACATTGCTTTCATAATAGAAACCAGGAGCAAATTGAGTCTAAATGAACTGCAAACCAAAAGGTCTACAATATACAAAGGACTAAAGAGGGAACCTTTCTCTCCTAAGCCTCAGACTCATGCAGCAAAGGTTGGACTGCTTTTATCTTTATTGGTTAAGCTCAAATCATGATTCCTTCAGTGAGTAAGCTACAGCCAAATGGCCAGATTGACCTGTTGGTCAACTCTCAGCTCCTTCTTTCTGTTTTAGCTCAAGCACACAAAACTCCCGCTCACCTTGAGTTCGGACAGGATCTGACATCGGGCTGGGGTCGCTGAGCCCCTGTGAGTTGATGGCTCTGACCATGAACAGGTAGATGGTGTTGGGGCGCAGGCCTCTCACAGTGTACAGGGTGCTCTTCACGTGGTTGGCCACTGTTTGCCAGCTATTGCTCACAGACTGACTGCAACGAGAAGGGTGTTGAAGATTATAAACTAGCACAAGAGAAAAATACAGAAGTGAAAGGACCTATTTTGTAACCCTAGGTCAAATCTAAGTACAGAAAAAAAGTAGTAAAAGCAGGGTGAAATTAAAAACATTTGTTTCAGTTAACTCATTGAGATGGGCTAAAAAATACAACATAGCTGTCAAAAGTATGTCTCCTTGCAATAAAAGTAAAACCTTTTGCTATTTCTCTAAAATAAATACCTGCAAAAGAAAGGATAGAAAGCTGTAAAGTAAAATTGAATGATAAACAGGCAATTCTTGAACAAAAGCCTTAGAAAGGAAAGTTCTGTTAAAAGAATAATTTTCTATACTGCTAGGTAAACTATGTCAATAAAATGTCATTGGAAGAAAAATATTCTCCTTGAACTAAACTCACACTCAAAAAAATTTTTGAAAATATGCTTTGAAATGAAGGAAAGTATATTAATATTTTTTCTGTTACTACATTTTCAATTCAACATTATTATAATTAGATTACAATCCACCATATGAAAAGATTTCAAATGCGATTGTTAAAACAGGTTTTAATGAAAATGTCTGGCTTTTGTAAAAGTTATTGATGGGATGCCATTAAAACTTATCTAGGGTGAAACATCAGGAAAGTTTAAAGAGAAAATTTTATTTGACTGTGCTTTGTTGCATAGCATTGATAAAAAAATCTTTAACTATATTAACAGGAAAAAGAAAATGGAAAGCTACAAAATTTATGTTGTTCCAATTGCTTCATTCATGCAATGCATAAGGAGTTCTTTGTTCTAGAACAAAGCCAACAAACTGCAAATGCAGTACTGTTCTTTACATACAACATTGTTGAGCTAAACTTTCCATGCATATGATTATGACAAATTCCTGCATGAATTTTAACTTAAAGATGAACTGAAGCATTTGTCATTTTTTTAATATCTGGATTAAGGAACACATTTAAGAATGTGTGGATTTTTAAGATGAAATGTGTTCTACATGTCAGATTATGGCCCATGCTCAAACAACCTTGCTGAACTGGAGCCCAGGAGTTTTTTTGTACCTCACAGTAATTGCTCCTGTGTGGAGAGGAGCATCTGGATTCTTTTCAGCCTCAGGCTGCAGGATAAAATCCTAAATTATCAACACTGTTTTTTTCACTTAAAAGTTTTCATCTATCTAAAACATTAAGAACCAGAAATTTAAAGCACTTTGACTCCATAATAGGTACTGTTTCAACAAGAGTAGGAATTAAAGTATGTAGAGAGTCTTCAGGATTACTCATTTATTTCCATATTATCCGTACTATGATAGCTAAGAACCTGCAGCATCCCCACAGAAGAATCTCACTGATCATCAATATTAAGGGAAAAGTAACAAATAATTACTGCATTGTTCTGCCATATTCCTGTTGACCTGAAGAAATAGTTAGATGTCCTCCAATTAATCACTTAGAAAGAAGTGATAAATTACCAAAAAAAATCAATGTAAAAAATATGAATCAATGCCTTCTAGGGAGATGAGTCATTTAACGAAGTTCTAATGATATGTGTAGAGTCCAAAAGAACACCACAATGTCAGGAGAACAGCTGGTACCACGGTTTAAGCAAAATTAGAAAGAAAGGAGCTTAGAAGTGGTATAATTCACGTACCTAAAAGCCTCAATGATATATGCACTAGCTGGTAGGCTCCCAGGGGTCCCTGGCTGCCAGGACAGGGTGACACTGTTCTTAGTAACATCAGTGACCTGAGGTTTGGACGGTGGCCCAGGGAGGTCGTTTACATCATAACTTTTACTGACGGCTGCTCCACCAGATTCTGTGAAGGGCAAATATGAAAAACAATTACTTTTTATCCTTGGTTGTATAATTTAATCAAAGCAGAAGATTAAAATGAAAAACATGACAAACATCTGCAAAATCAGCATAACAAATGTTCTTCATCTATGAAGAACTAAGTCAACAATCGCATTACTACCACATGTTTTTGGATGAAGAGCTATCATTCTTTAAGTACATAATGAAGAAAAAAAAAAATGCAAACCTCAAAAGGTTGTATGTAAATATTAAACAAAAAAATTTAAAAAAAAAGAAAAAGAAAAGGAAGAATAACAGAAATGCCCAGCTTGCTGAAGTGTACATAAAATACCAACAACTCTGTTGGTGAGAAAGTTCCTGTATCCAAATCAACTGCAGTACTCACAGAAAGCACTTTGGACTTTTCTTGCCCAAGTCAATTACTGGAAACATCCACATTTTATTAATACTCCTGCTAGAAGAATTACAGCCTACTGCTGTCACCGGACACAAAAAGGAAAACTGTTGTGATGCCAATGGGCATTAGAAGATAACAGCAGTGAAATGCAAGGTGTGTGAGGGAACACAGCCTTCTCACCCAAAACTTCTCCATGTCAAGCCCAGAAGTTCTAGAACAGATGACTTGACTCGGACTGCTGTCACATGGTTTACACTCTCCTCATGTGCCAAGTGGAACACATCCCTGGGCACCGCTTACCTGTCACCTCCAGCACAGCACTCCAGGACGTCTCCCCACTGGAACTTGTAGCAACACAAGTGTAGGTCCCAGTATCAGACAGCTAGACATAAAAAGGGCATAAGGGCAGCTTTAACAACCCTTCAGAATCAGCTGAGTTTACTCCAATTTTCTTTTTCTAAATGTTCCTTGCTAAGAAGGACTTAGCCTACATTTTACACCAGACTAGAAGGCACCAGACCGTTTCAAACAATCATTTAATGGTGGCTTGCTTTTAGAGAAATATAATAAGATTACCTGCTTCTAATACTTTACTAATTCTAATTTTCATATTGTTAATGGAACCAGTACTATAAATGCTCCAGAACGGATGTTTTTGACAGTGTCAGTGCTTGTACTGGTTACAGCAAATGCAGGTGAAATCAGGTAACAAGAGAACAACAATTAACCTCTTAGAGGGTAAAATCTCAGCATTCATTATCCCATGATGACCCAAAGGTACAGTTTCCAGTGCCAGGAAGGATGTTGCATCACCTTAGACTCTTATGAGATGAAGTAATTTCTATACAGGCCACCACACATACAAATGCTGCCGAGACTTAACTGTGGTTCTCTCTACACAGGCAGTCCTCCAAGCAATTTCCAAACAGCAGCATTAAATTAGATCCTACACCATGCTTACCTTTCTTCTGTTTCACATGGGATTTTATTTCAGGCTTGCAAGGCCCTTTGGTAGCAAAAAAAAAAAGCATTTGTATAAAACTATTGTGATTCCTTTGTCAGTTCAGATATTTTAAATTTATTTGGAGGAACTCCTTTGAATTTGATTGCCAATATTAATCCCATCACTGTATAACTGGTTTTACTAGCAAATTTGTCAAGTGTTTCCCTATTCCCTATTTAAATTTAAAATAAAGATTTCTGAGTCAGGAACTAGTGAAGACTAGAGTGATGGATGGAAAATGGTAACTTTATAAAGCACAAAACATACAGAGGAGCTCTCCTTCCACAATGCATAAAGCACAGCAATCTGGAGGTGGAAGCAGAAGAGGGAGAGTGCTGACTCTAGTGATTAAGTAGAATTTTATTCACCATCACATGACATGATGGAAAGAGAACTGCATCCAAGAAGCTTTATTGGACTTAAAGGAATTGTAATGGGTTTTCTGTTAAATGCAGATTGGCACTATAGCATATGTGCTTATACGTCACTCTTCGAGAAGAATGTCAAGGCAAAAATGCAAGATGTTCTTTAGATTACTTGTTGATATATGCTTTAATTGATTTTTAGCTTTGTCATGTAGAAATTTTGTTGCTATTTTCTTCAGATACACTCAGACTGTAGTGTACCATTCTGAGAGGAGGAAGCAAACTCAGTTTTCTGAATGAGCGTAACTTGCATTTCAAGAGATTTTTTTTTTGTGTGTGAAATTCAAGCAATAACAAAACCCCTCTGATGATGGCTCAGAGACTCAAAATATACCAGTGCTGCTAATGAAAGACACCTGAAAGGAGAGATTTTCCAGAGAAGAGGGCCTTATAGCATTCTGAAGCAGTGTTTTATTTTGCTTCCTCTAGAATTTTATTAAATATATAATTCTTCATTACATGATAATAGGGAATATTTCTCAAGGCTATGGTTCTCAACTTCATTTGTGTACTACTGTGACAGATGGTGTATGGCACACTCAATGAGGTATGTGGTGTACACAACAGAGTAACTTGCAGAAGGCAAACAACATACAAAGCAAGCTGGGGACACACAGCTTCTTGCAAGTTACGGCAAATTATCTAACTTCCAGACTGTGGATGGATTAGATACAGACATAGCGTGTTGGTAACTCAATTATTTATACTTTTTTTTGTGCTTTGGAAAAAAAAATAACCAACAGGGGAGGTGAATGGAAAAATCTTTACTATTCAGTAAAATAAAGCTTTGTTTCTTAGTCAATGCAGGTGTCTAACCCTGGTGTGGCACATTTCTACAGCGGAAGGGAGTATTCCATCAGTGTTGACCTGTCTGAAGGATTACTGAATCAGTGACAGATGTGAGTTTTTAGTTGCCCTCCTCAGGGCAACCAACAGATTGGCTCATCAGAAAAATCTCTATGTTCATGTTTAGGACTGTGGCCCATGTGACTGTTGCAGGCTCATGAACTGATTGTGCTGTAACAGAAATGGCAGAAAACGAACAGAGAATGGTTTGTGTTGGAAGGGGCCTTAAAGATCCTCTCATTCCAACCCCCTTGCCATGGTTGCTCGAAGTCCCATCCAACTAAACCAGGTTTCTCAAAGTCCCATTCAACCTGGCTTTGAACAGGGATGGGGAATCCACAACTTCCCTGGGAAACCTCTTCCAGTGCCTCACCACCCTCACAAGGAAGATTTCTTCCTGATACCTAATCTAAAATCTACCCTCAGCCAGAAGGCGGAGGACATGTGGGTGGCAATTATTTATTTGTTTTGAACTTGGGGATGTAAGCATACTTGAACATTTTTGTGGCCCTTTTTTCCTTAGGAAGTGGTGCTAGTCCTTGTTTAGGTAGACCTGAGAGAAAGTTAAACATTCATCATTTAAATCCACATCTAAATAACAAAATTTGCAAGGTACAGGAGAAATCTGCACTTTATGGTTCTGTGTAGTTTTTGTTCTTAAATCTGAGTCGAACAAACAGTGCACATTACTGCTTTAGAGGCACTTCTAAAAAATGCGTCTCTGAGCCTTTAAGGAAAATTGGTTACCAGTGAATGAGCCACTTAAGGATCAATAAAACCTCATGTCTTTCAGAACCACACTCACTACTAATACTGTTTTCTTCTCCTCTTGCAAGCAGTTTTTGTTTCCCTTTAGTTTGCAGACACTGCCTCTAACAGTGAGATTAATGCGCTGGCACGATTCAGAACCAATTTCATTGTTTGCATAGCAGCATGCAGACAGGTATCCCAAGAGCTTCTGCCTCGTGGACACTCCACAGAAGCCCATCATCAATGCCTGGAAGTTTGTTTGAAATCACTAAGCTCCCACCTTTAATTGCTGCTTTCTAACACTACTGGGGAATCTTGACTATTCAAGCGCACTCTTTAATCCAGCTCTACAGGAAAAATGCATTAACCTTCATGGCCTAAACCTGCCTTCAGCCCAGGGAGGAAGGATAAATTGTTTACTCAGGGAAAGCTAGCATAAATTTTTTAATAAATTCCATTTTGTTCCAAAGAAGTTCACAATTCATCTATGATCATGAGATGGTATCAGAAAACAAAACTGCTCTTTATGTCTTGTCACTAGAAGCTATGTCTATAGACATTTTTTTGGATGGCAAAATTAAGTGCAGAAATTTCTGCTGACTAAATTAAATGGTTTCTGAAATTGTCTTTAAGTTCTTGACAAATAAGTACATTTAACTTACTATTTTTCCATATGCATGCTTGTGCAAGTACACACAAACACACGTTTATCTTTGAAGAGGGAAAAATTAAAAACCAAAAAAAAGATTAGTGATGCAATATTTATCAACAACATATGACATTATGCTATTTGTAGTATTACAGGATATTATATTATCTCATGTGTAAACATGTAAATATTATAATAAGTGCTTAATTTTTAATAGAAATCCCTTCTGCATATGACTGTATGTATGTTACAGTATCAGTTGTCTTTTCCCATTTGCATCCTGGTGGAACATTTCCAAGGAAGCATAACACTGGAATAAATCAGCCAGTTTGGGACTGACAAGAGTTGTTGATGGAGAAAGCACATGGTCAAACCCTGATGAACTCCAGATCACGTGCTAGCACAAGTACTTGGAAAATTATGATCAGGTATTGCCAAGGAACTGCTCTAAGTTTTGGCAGAGAGGCCAATGGCTTCATGGTAAGACCAACTGAAAAGATAAGGAAGGACTGTCCTTATATTTTTCTATCTCCCCCCAGCTCATGTGTTCCATTGCAACATACATAGGATTTTAAACATCAATTCTGTTTTTAGGGAATTCTCTGGAATTTTTAGGAGTATCTGAAATTAGTTTTGCTCTCCCCACACCCCCCCCCACCTTCTGACATAATGCCAAAGAAAGGATGTTGACTTAGCGAGAATTGCACAGTGAAAAAGACAACTTTGAAGACAACAGGAAGGCGGCAGAGCTGCCTGAGGCACACACCAAGGGCTCAAAACCGGCGGTGTAAAAGCCGTCACCCTCGTTTAACTACCATTACTCACCCGCAGTGTTTTGATCTGGAGCGTCCCCTGGTCCTGTATGGATGTTCGAGGGTCTCGACCCAGGAAGGTGAACCCTTCCTTGAGCCAGCTGATGACAGGGAGCGGGTCACCGGTGGCCTTGCACTTGAGCAGGGCTGTGCCATCCACCGCCAGCGTCTGGTTGACGGGGCCCTGGAGGATGATGGGCGGAGGCCGATCTGTCAAGACTAAAAAGTGGCACAGGCATTGGCATCCACACCTTTAACCATCCTCTGCTGCTGCTGGGAGCCCTACTCTGCCATGCAGCACCAATTTTAAGAGGCTGCTTGAAGTCAGCCTCTGAGAGGCTAAAACCAATGTTGTCAGAGAACCCACAGGTTAAGAATTAGCTGGCATATTTGAAAAGCATTTTAGTGAGAGTTTTATTTCACCACTGCAAGATAACACCCAGATAGAAAAATATCTGTTAGCAAAGATCATCAGGCTCATTTGGTTAACATAGGATGAAAATTAAGACCTTGATTCAGAAAAAATTTTGAGTGCATCACTCTTCTTCCAATTTGGGAAAGTACTTAAAGCATGCCTTTGATGTCACATCAAAATGTGCTTCATTGTTTATCCAATTTATGGTCTAAAAGAGAAAATCCAGTAAGTTAAAAGTGAAACACTATAGCTATTCTAGCCTGCATACCAACCACATCCCCCATTCCTACTCTATTTGCAAGTTTTCATCAGCAAAAATATCTAGCAGTTATACAAAACATTTTCATAATCTGAGTGATCTATATGACTGTACCACACTTTCCAGCAGAGAAAAGCTCAAACACAACCACACTATTTAACACCTTACTTATCAGATCATTTCATCACCTTTTAAAGCCATGAACTCTTAATTTTTTTCCCTGATAATTTACATCTGCATGCTTACAATACTGATTAAAGGACCCTGCAACCAGTGAGCGAGTGCATGGCTGCATATAAGCCTCATTCCATGACCAGTTGGATATCTTGAAGATGAGTTAAAATGCTCACATTCATTTCTCTTGAAAGATCATTTTTTCATAAATAATTCTGTTGTTGAACCTATTCTTTGAGCCATCTGTTAAGCAACAAGATACAACCTTTGTTTCTAAAGAATGTGTTTATACAAAATGCATGTGAAATACTTGAATATAAACAAAGCTAGTCCTCCTGCATAAAATCAGTATAACAGAACAGAGAATTATTTTTTTAATGTCTTTTTATATATTTACCAGCCACACTGTTGCTGTTTTAAATCTTTGAACAACTGAACAATAGTGTGATTGGCATTAAATATTGTAGCAGGCAGGATCAACTTCTAAACCGGCATAAATTACCGTGCCTCTGCTGATGTCAATTGAGTTTGAATCATTTATTCTAGCTGAGAACCTGTTTATTATAGTCCATACACAACATCTGACCCTAACAATGAAGTGAAAACAAATTATTATCAAGCAATATGGTTTCTGTTGTATTTGAGCTGTTTAAGATGCAAATGTCTGGAACCTTCCACAGATCCATAGTGCTTTCATTATGCTATTTAATAAATTAAATATACCAGGGATACGTTAGTGGTACATTTTATGCCTAAAATAATTGTTTCTGAAATTTTAATGTTGCAAAAAATATTACTTACCTTTTTTTGTTAACAAGATTCAAAAATAACAGAATCATTAATATTATCAGAATCACACCTTAGAGTGTGAACTCATCACATTCATTGAAACTGAAACTGAAAATAGAAAGCCAATACAGATTTTGAAACTGAAAATAGGAAGCTAATGCAGATTATTTCTTAACACCAGAATGTAAAAGCTATTTTGGAAATTCTGAAATATCCACTGAACTCAAGAGATAGGACAGGAAACAGTATAAAACAAGAAAAATGTAATGCATTTTCACCTTGATACAATGTTTTTAATCTCATTAAGGTTCCTTGTGACTACACAGTTCAACCATTTGGTGAAATAAAACTTGATCTCATCTCACATGTACTATCAGGATACCTGCAGCATGAGTATATTCAAATTAGTAAAACTGAATTGTGCAAATTATCCTTTAGATTCGATGAAAAACAGCAAAACCCAGTATTCTAGGTAGCTAAAGATTGAGGAAAAATAATTATTTAAGTTGCTATCTATTCCATCGCAGTTATTTGCTTTATCTAAGTGTCTTTCATATGTGTAGCAATGCAGGTATTTTCAAAACCTACTGCACTACAGATATTGTTCTTTGGCATGTAATTAGGTTTTTTTTACAGCCCAAATGAGGAGCTCATAATCCTTTAAATAGCTCTGATCAATAGTGTAATTGAAAGTCTCCTGGCCAGAAGGAATCTTCATTTCCAAGGGTGTTATGGGTGAAAGACCACTACAGGTTTCCATGACACTAAGGCTAAAGGTTAAATGAACACTTAGGGTTTCCACTGATCTGTGAACAGCTGTATTGTCTTCACAACTATGACTTGTAAATCTTCTCTAAAACATATGTGTGCTTCTATTCCTACTACTTAGGTCTCCTCATTAGTAAGGATCCAAAACTTGGTTAGAGGTTTAAAAAGATATATCATAGGCACTCTGAAGAACAGAGGGATAGTGAAAAATAGCCACAAAATGGTGTGGGGATTGTTAGCTGATTTGAAAACATTTGAATTATTTTGTTTTTTTTTCATTTACATAGTTTTCTCCTAGCTGGAAACTTCTACATCCATTCCACGAAAACATTTTGTGTGCCTACAAACATATTTGCGTGGTAAAACAGAAGTTGATTTCAAAATTAATTTCATTTTTAAAATGGTTTTGAAACTGCTTGCCAGTATCCATACATCTGCATATTCTGGTAACTGAAAAATTAACAGATTCCTTTTGTGTTAAAATGCATCTTAATTTTGGAGCAGATTATAGGAAAAGAACAAATTATATTTGTTCATGAACAGTTTATTCACAAAAAATGTTATTTGGATCAACAGAAACCGTATTTAAATTTGGGGGGAATGTGGCCAATTACAGCAGAAGTTAAAATAAGAGAAATATAAAATGAAGTCTTTACTTTGGCACTTCCAAAATAAAAATTTTAACAAAATTTCCTGGTGAATTAGCACACAAGTAAGGAAATTCACATGATGAACACTCATGATGGGGCAGGGTGCTCTCTGAAAGGCAGAAAAGCAGAGACAAATCCCTTGTGTGTCTTTTTGGTTGTTTTTTTTTTTTTGTTGGAAGAGTCACAGAAAGCTGTGAAGTTGTTCTGAGTTTTTCCTGTTTGAAATTGTTACCCTTGCAATGAAACATGTAATACACTTTGGATGAGGGCTAAGACTCATGGTGGCCAGATCAGCAGACAAGTAAACTGTGAATGACCCTAATTTCTTCCAAACTTTCATTAATAAATTTTAAAAATTATTAAGGAGAAATTAAGATCTTCTCCAAAATATTCTGTGCATGATTGACAAATACTGACACAATACTATTTGTAAACTGTTCCTTTTATGTTGAGCACAGACAGAAATGGAAGCACTTGATTTATTTGCATGATCTGTCATTTTAAGATTGTGAGCTGCATATTCATTTCTTGGCTTTGAAAGGATTGCTAAGATTGTTCAATTTTTAAAATGATTTTGCTTTTCCAGATGTGCGTTAGACAGTGAATTACATGATAGCCTTTCAAGAAAATACAAGATTTGAATTTCAAATACACTGAAGGCTCTTAGCACAGTCCATAATCAGCAAAATTATCACTCAACTCAGCACATTTCATCACAGCTAGTAATCTCTTCTCATGTGAACACTTGAGTTAAAAATATTTCCAGTAAAGACTTGTAAGTGCAAAAATGTAACAACTGAAACACTGCTATATATGGTATAATTAAGCACTTGTTTTTCTGCACATGACATGTTTTCATTCTGTATTGGAACTTCAATTGGATCTAAATTGCTCTGGATCAAACAAAAATGTGTTCAAAATGAAAAAGATGGCTCGCCACTATTATTAAATCATTAACCAAACAGAAAAATTCTGGGCTAGGAAGTAAAACTGAAATCTCCAGCCAAAAAACTAGAAGACTAATGCTTAAGCATATAGCTAGCATGCACAGCATTTATCTTTTATTATATTCTTAAAACCATTAAATTAGATTTCCCTACTGATAAAAGTCATTAGCTTCCATGACTTCTGCTCAGCATCAACCAAAACAGATTATTTCGACATTTATGGTTAACTTCCCAACTAAAAGCAATTAAAAACATATCTGTGATCTAATGGTACATTTATTCACATAATCTCAGCTCCATGATGTTGTTTTGGCACTTTTCTTCTGACCTCACCCGCCCTTTGACTCCGGGATGAAATGGCATTTCTATAAAGCAATCTTGTATTATTTCATAATGATCATGCTGTCAGTGGGTTCTGGAAAGCATTTGAGGAAGACAGGCCTTGCACCCCTTGAGCAGCAGAGCCACCAGCTAATGCTTTCTCGAGCAATGCAGAATGCACGCTGCCTTTAATCAGAATTAACCGGAGATGAGCTTGCATTTCAGCAGGGACACTTCCCCTTGGCTTGTTAAACAAACTAATGAAAATTCCAAAGAGATCAATTAGGATTTATTTTTTTCCCCATACAAGAAACAGATAAAGATGGACCACAGCCCTCAGCTGTCAAAAGGAAGAATTTCTCATCACTAGCATCCTTGAACCTGATTTGATCCACTCGGCGCCTGTTGCTGTAAATCTGTGCAGCATCAGCAGGTGTGACCATTAACAGCTCAATGTCCTCTCAGCCAATGTTTGTGTGTTCTATTTATTCCAATCACAGTCATGGCCCTGAATCAGGCAGCACTAAGGACAGATATTAAAAAATATTGCCTTTCCATTCCTTTTCAATGACCTTTTAATCTACATTTAAATTTGAATTGAATGAAAATGCATCATTTTGTCATAGACCATGAGAGAAAGAATTTAAAGAGATTGCAGGGCAAAGCCAAGTCTTTAGTCTCCAGAAACTACAGAAAAGCAATGTGCTTGAAGAGATGCAAGGATAAGGCAGAAATTATTTCCCCTTGTCATAAAAATATAGGCAGCTTTTGGAAAACAAAGAAAAGGCATCAAATTAATGCTCAAACCTCTATAACACGAGCCTGAACCTCTCTACCTGTCACTTGTGATGAATATGCTCTTGTGAAAAGGCAGATTATTCAAAATTAGACATCTTTTCAAACTTTCATGGTGCAGGCAGGTCTCTAAGGGAACAGTAAAAGTAGACCTCTGCATATAACAACAGTTTTAATGGCAAAAATTCATCAAAGTCTGTCAGGAGATATTTAATGTGTCAGTTAAGATAAGGAATAATGATGCTGGGGAATGCCACAATCTCTCAGTATAAGAGGAATTCTGTTGTTTTCTTCACTAACATTAAAGGATGCAAACTGCCTCCTATCCACAGTAGGATGAAGAGGGGTATCAACAGGATTCCTGACATATGAAAAGGATTCATGTTTGTAGATGGGAAACCTCAAGGCAGGATAAATTTCAAACCCAAAAATTTGAAGTGCAAAGCATCAAGACAGACCATGTAGTGCTTTTCCTTTCCTGAAAACTCTTCTCTACCTATGGATTTTCATTACGTTTTTCACACCTACCCATACTGAGGCATTCTTAGAACACAGCTCGGAGGTAGGTGCCTTATTCATAGAGGGACTTAAGGGGTACATGTTGTAGGCATCCACCACCTTCAAAGCAACTGTGTTGATTTAATTGAGCTAAGGACATATCCCCTAACTTATCCAAGATAGGGCTGAAGACTGGTGGGAATTGAGATACATTTTTTTACACCCCAATTCACTGCTTTAATCACAAACCCATTCATTCCCCCCCCCCCTTTTTTTTTTTTTTTTGCAGTTCTATCTTAGCTCTAGCAAAAGCAAGCAGCTTCATTTCATTTCTCACCAAACCTATTCTAAGCTGGTTTGTCCCTTGTTTGCATTGATAACAAACCTCCAGAAAGCAAGCAAAAGGAAAATTAGACTTTGATGTCTTTTTTACTCCATAGACAGAGATCTTTCCTCACTTTATTTTCTACAGAAAATTGTCCATTTACTTGTATGATTTATGTGAGCTCATACACCTTTATTTACACTGCTTTTGAAGTACTTTTGACAGGAAAAAAACAATAGGAATTTCTAACAGCTCACCATCAGTAACCTCCAGCTGAGCCTTTGCTAAAATGCTTCCAGCAACCGTCAGTGCTTGACAAATGTAGTAGCCTGCATCAGACCTCTGAATGTTGGTAATGGTGAGGTCCCCGGTTGGTGACACGGAATATCTGCTGTTGGGCTGCAGAGGCTGGTTTGGGAAGAGTAGATTCTGCAAAGACAATTCATCTCACATCAGTTCAAAACACAAAAGCACCACTTTTCCTTCAGCTACTAAGACAGTGATCTTTCCTTAAAAGTACTATAAATAATCGAAGAGGGAAAGTAAGTGTGGTTCTGACTTTATGAACACATAGAGCTGCTTTCCCTGCCTTGGGCAACTCACAGTTTAAATTAGAAACAGCCTTTTGACAGCACACAGTGCTGTGTTCTGACTGGGGTGTAGGCAAGGAGACATTTTCCAACAATCACACTTGAGCGATTTATATTTGTGACATATTCGTCTTCATTCTGAATGTAATTGTAATAATATACCAACTCGGCTATCAAACCAGAAGGACATAACACTATGGTAAACACTAGAAAACTAGCAGAAAGAATTGAATCCCTAAGACCTGAGGGAGCATAGCACTATTGTTTGGCTGAGAACATGTTCTGGGGAAAGGAGAAAGTAAGAGCATGGCACAAAAGTAAAGCTGGGAGGAAGATATGAGCAGGTCATAAAGTAGGAGAAGCTGGCAGAGCATGAGAGCTTAAAGGAGAAGTAAAAGGAAATTAAAACTGTGATATACCAAAGGAGAAATGCAGCATAGAGCCTTGAGGGTGTAGAGAAAGGGTATTAATCTGATGTGGAAATCATCACAGGGAAAAAAATAATTTCATGTAGGATAAGATATTAGTTAGCACAAAACAGGGAGATTAGTTTTTGCCTTTGGGCTGGATTGCAGAAAAGAGAGACGTCAATAATAATAACTAGAATGGCTCTAGTAGTCATTGCATATGATAAAGGACTGAACGAATCAATACTACAAACCTGAAAAGGTTTTAGTGGCGTGAGCTGTGTTTTCAAGGAAAAAGTTATACCCTCTGGCACAGCTCTTGTGCATAAATAAGAACAGAAAAAGAAAGCAATGTGAAGAGAAAGGTCAGCAGTATTGCCCAATGAGACAGAAAGGAGAATAGCTTAAACAATAATTAAACAACAGTAATTCCAGTAAAATAGGGTCTGGCTTTTATGCCAACTCAAAAAGCCTCTATGAAAAATACAGTTGTTTGCATAAGGAGTACCCCAAAACGCTGTTACCACGCTGTGATAAGCTTTCAGTCATTACTGCAGCTCTGTCTAGCTCTGCTGTGCTTTCTCATGATGACTCCCTACTAACTTTTAAGCTTGTCTGTGTTGACTAAAAATAGAATCTAAAAGTGTAGAGTAGGGTATTAAATAAATTTTCTGCAGATCTCTTTCTTCTAAAGCAGATCTTGATGGTTTACAAAAATTATTTGGAACTGATAAGAAACAAACTGCTTACGAAACAAGTAAGAATTCAAATATGAAACAAATTGTACTTTTAAGTGAAACTCATGCCTTTATGGTTTTGGCAGCAAAAGGAAAGAGATATGCTTTAAATAAGATCCAACACTCCAATCATCCTTATAATTGCATTAACCTACTGGGTTACTCGTCACACTAGGCTTTTTCTCTTACCCCCTTTCAATGGCAATATTTAAGAAATTTATAACAGCAAATTTTCCCTCAAAAATCAGTATGTATCCTGTAAACATTTCAGATCCAATAGGAAAAAAGTGTTAAAATTCTGAAACAATTTTAGGCTATGGGATTAAGTGGGTGTCAAATAATTGCCCTGTTTTCTGAACTGCCCTGAAACTTTCAGAATAACTTCTGCCTGGCACAGGTACCTACTGGATGAGGGTATTGTGAAAATGTCACTAAATATTATCAGGAAGAGGAGAAATTTGACACGGCCAATCTTGACTTCTTTTATCACTCATTAAGTGTAAAAAGAAGCACAATATAAAAGAGAGTGCAAGGATCAAGCTCCTAATTCTTAAGAGAAAAACAGTCCAGAACCCTCTTTATCACTGCATTGGAAAGGGAAATAAACCCTTCTTTTTATCTTCAGCATGGGCTTCTCTGCTCTGGAAAGATACCAGTGAGTATTTCACACATCAGGAGGAGTTCACCAGTCTCCTGACTCCTCCCTTCAAAGGCCAGATAACTAGGAACTATAACTTGTCCTAAACTACAGTACAACCCCTTTTTAAACACTTTTCACAATGTCACTGGTTTTAATTTGCTGTCTGGCAGCTCATCTGGGCACAATGGTGGCATGCTGGGTTGCAAACACAGGGACCAGAGCCACTCCTGATATAGAACTGCTGAATTTATCTCAAGGAAGAATTTAATCCACAAACACACGCCCTTCTCTCGTGAACGACATCAGTGGGCGGCTGTTGGGCTCTGGGGAAAAAGCCACCAAGCACAAAGGACCAGCTGTTTATACACAAGCTGGCACAAAAAATTACCCAGGAGGGAACAGCTCCCCTCCCTTCCAGCTGGTTGTGCTCAAAAACACAGGATCCAGAAATGGATTTACAACCAAAAATGCCTTACAATTACGGGAGTGGGATAACATGACTGTATAACATGACTTTGAACACTGAAAGCGATGCTGCAGTTCTCCTAAAAGCAGAAACAAGCATTGTAGAGACAAGCAACAATTTACAGCTGGTATGCAAAGGGGAAAAGTCATGTAATTTGGCAAAAATACCACCCTCCACTGGTATGGTGATATACACTATGTGGAAACTCACGCACTCTGTGGCATCTCACTGCAAAATCTGGCAAGTTATACACTGAGAAGGCAACCCCAACCCGTGTTACTTCACTGATGATCAATTAGGATTAATATGAGGATGTTGTAAATCACATTGAGCCATGTTTCAAGGTTTGATTATAAACCATGCAAGTATCAATTTTTATGTTGCATTTATTTGCCAAAAAATACTATTCTAACCCTCAGGGATCTGGTTCTCAATATGGTAATTAATTTTCCAGGTTTGTAATTAAGCAGCTTCAACATGGTACAATCAGTAGGTAATAACATTCAATTAAAGACACAAGATGCATTTTCACCTTAAAATGTTTTTACCCTTGAAGTGATACCAATGGAAGAGGATAAAATAGAGTATTAACACTTTTCAATTACGCTAAATGACTTTAATCCTGAAAATGATGTCCTACTTTAATTAGAAGCTCTTCTCTTTATTACAGCATGATGGATGTCCACTTTATTAGATTCAAGTGTGACACTATAAGCTCACTTTACATAAACATTACCATGTTATTAAAATGCTCTACAAGGAAAGCGTTTGAAATGTTTGCTAGCACATCAGTACTTCCTACTTTAATTTCAATATGCTATTCTACTTTCCCCTTGGAAAAACTGTCACCTTAGTGAGACTCACAATATTGTGCTTTTCCAGGATGTGATCCTTGGAGGCTGGGTCTAAATTTCTCTAAATATTACATGAGAGATACACACTGAAAGTTAAGCTTACACTCAGACAAGCTTACACTCATAAAGTAATCATGTTGTGTCTTTGTAAGTCACCAAGACAGCAGAGCACAAAATGTAGTCAGCTTGGTCCTGTCATTCTGGGCCATTTTTCTGATCTCCTGAGAAGGTGAAGCAGAAGCAGGTGGGGCAGAGCAGGAGATGTGTGGTTCAGCTCTTATTTCATGTTTTACCTGAGCTGGTACCCACAATGCATCCAGTAGAGAGATGTTGTGGCATCATGTTCAGACACTAAGCTATAGAAGTTTGTCTCAGCTGATGGCAACGCTGATTGCCACCTCAGAGATTCTGCCTTCAAAGATGATCAGGCAAATATTTCCAAAACCAGATCTGGAAATTTTTTGAGACAATTTTACTGCAGAAAGCATCTGTGTGTTCAAAACCTGTATCTGTATGCTCTATGAGAATATCCAATGCAAATCAGCTTGCTGCATACGTATCTGCTTGATCATGTCTAGACAGGTTGTGAACTGTAATTACTGGCTCTGATTAGTTCAAAATTGAGTCATACCTTTTTTTATCTACTGTGCCTGTGTCACCCACCTGTTTATTGGGGGCTTCAGACCAAAAAGCCTTTAAGATATATACTGTTGCTTTCTACACATCTACATAGCACCTAGCACAGGTTTCAACAACTTAAATGGCCTTTGTGCTCTTCAGAAAAAAAAAAAAAAAGCAACACAAATTTCAGTAGAGAATAGTGATAGTTTAAAAAGACAAATTGCCGTGAAAGATTAGAAAAATCTGTGAAATGTAACATAAATAATTTTCCTTAAAATTTAAAAATATAACTATTTAGAAAGGCTTGAAAGACCTATAGGGTGCTTGCAACTTACCTGACTTCCTTCTTTTTGCCAGAAAACAGCTGGCTGGGGATTTCCTTTAGTTTCACAAGGAAAAGTCACAGTTCGACCCTGGGATACAATCTGGTCTCGTGGTCTCACCACAAACTGTGGGGGAGCTACAAGGTAAGAAAAACCATGACATAAGTTTAGGATATTTTGCAAGGGAGATATAGGGAATATTGAAGGAAGGAGACAACATTATGGATATTTGTTTTATGTCAGAAGACGTGACACCAGAAACATTCATTAGTATAGACAGAATTAATATATAAACAGAAACAACAACAGCGACAAAGAGAGCAGCAATATATGTATGTGACATCCCCAGTTATTAAAAAAAAATTAAAAAAGGAAAGAAACATTACAACCATACATGCTAGAGTCAATTCTGATGACAATAAATGCTAAAGAGCAGGAGTCAGGTGTTTATATTGCTGACTCTGGATGTATTCTACCTTTGCTCTGGAAAGGTATCAGCACCCTCATATCCTCTCACACTTCACAGAGCTTGCTGCAGCTATTGTGTATTGCAAGGTATGAATTAGGATAAACAGACTGCCTTTCTTAATCTGCCTCTCAGGACTTTTAAAAATGATTGAGAAAGGAGAGGAAGGTCTGGATGACAGCAAAAGAGCAGAAGTTCAAGAGCTCGCTCACTCCTCTTAGAAGCAGTGTGGTCAAGAAAGGTGTGGGGAATTGTAAAAAGAATGGTTGCTAAAAGAACACGAACTTGGAAAATTCAGGTTTCAGATAGTTTAAAGACTAGAGAGAAGCAAAAGTTGAAGAGTTAGTGGGCAGAGGTGACTGGTGAGTAAGAAGGAATAGGTATTTCAGGAGATAAGGAAGACACAAGGAAAAGAAAAAAGGAGAGTTGAGTCGAAACAAGAAAGAAGCAGGACTGAATATGTTTCCAAGTAGCTGGCATTAAGTGTTCAGTCACAGGGGGCCAGAATGCAGAGTCAGAAGTGAACAATTTCTAAGAGAGGGGAGTAGTTTGACTTGCCTGGAGGGTAATGATGGAGAATAGAGAGTCAATGCTTGGTGGGAATGTGAAGGTAGAGAAAAGGTGTTAATGAGTGGAAGGAGAGTGGGGAAGAAGGATTTGAGATAAAAACCTCAAAATCAGTAACTATGTCAGCATGCTGTAGTAGTAAAATGAACAACTTTTCTATGCATGACATGAAAACTCTCCAGTCTTGGTTCATCACTGGAATTCACTGAAACTGGATTTTTTTCATTTGCATATCTTAAAAATGTAAGCAATATCTCCAAATATTCTTACCAAAGGACTAGCTAACTTTTGGGGCAGGCTAAAGGAGGGGAAAAAAAATCTAAAAACCCCCAACTTCTCACCCCACCCTCCTTTTCTTCTATTCTGCTATTGGTTTTGTGGTTGTGCAGAGGGATGGTTTAGGAACACTAAGCTTTTAGGTAAACAGAATTTAAGTGTTTTAGAAAACCGTATTTTCAGCATTATAATTACAAACTATTTAATTAGGCACGAAGAGCAATCAAGACCCAGCTTCCGATTACACCTGCTGACAGCACAGACACAAATCTGCTAACTGCATAGAAACGTGAGCAGACCTGATTTTCTTGAAACACGCTTTGCAGTTATCTCATGAGGTACTTTCCAAGGCTTTAGAGATCAGCAGGAGTCTAAAGAGCATCATTTGAGTAGTGCTGCCACTCTTAAAACAAGAACTGTAAAGCACTTAATAAACATGAATCACAATCAATCTAGAAGGCAGAGGGTATTTTCTTCTGCCCCGCATTTCTAAAGAGAAGTTTGGGCCTCTCTGGAGAGAAGTTTCCATATCTTCCTCCACCTTAGCAGGTGTTAACCTTATGAACACGCAGGATGAAGGGCGAGGTGCCCTGTTGCTGCTGCTTTACAGCCACGTTTTGAGGTTTCTATAAGGTGTAGCTCTACATACTCTAGGAACTGAACTCATCCTATCCCACTCCTCAAGTGCTGAGCTGCAGTGAGTTCCTTGGGTTTCCCTCACCTTGTTTTACCCAGCACATCTGCAACCCCTACAGGTGTCAGGAAACGGTGCTGTGGTAATCAGTGCATGTGATTGTTCAGTCATACAGGAAGAGAAAGAGGAAAGACCTGTAAGCTGTGAAGCAGAAACTCCCTTCCTATAGACACACCTCACACTAAGGTATCTCTACAGTTGTGACAACTCACTTGCTAAAGGTCACTGAAATAGCCCAGTATTTGCTGCCCAGCTAGAGAAGCTCACTGCCCACGATACTAATATAGAATCAACAGAATAGAACCTTTCTTCTCAGGCACAGCAGAGAGAAGAAAGTCCCTAATCTCTTCAGGTGTTATACCTGCATTTGACAGGAGTCAGGCATGCATGACAGTGTTACGGATGGCCTCAAGACCACCACAATCTTCCTATGGTGACTCTAAAAACCTGGTGTCAGGAGACCAGCCCATAGATCAAACCTAAGCACGATGGATGCCTAAATTCACTTTGCAGGCTTGCTTGGTGCACTGGGGGTGAGTTATACAGACAGTGCTCTCAGACAGCTCAACAGAAGCAAGAAGGGCATGGCATTTCCATGAGCCTGTCCTTCAAATCATGTAACTGAGTAAATGCAAGGTAGGCAGGTTTAAAGGTTCATCTGAAACACTCTCACACACAGGGCTGTACTGTAAATCAATAATTCAGAGCTCTAAACAGATATAACACAACTGCATTTGTTGCTGTAGCAGACTTTCCAGGGATCAAATTAAGGTAATTTAGTAGTCAAGGAACAATGAGAGATATACACCCTGGTTTCTACCTAGTTTCCAGTTTTTGACCTATCCCTAATTTTCAACATCTCTCACTTTCCTAAGAGCAGAAAAAGGTTCCTTTTTTTCTTTCCCCACAAACCAACAAACAAGCAAAATAAATCTGTAGCTCAGACATGGACTGACCCTGTTGCTCTACTCCCTCCCTGTCACACACCAAGCCCTCTCCACCATTTGATATACTGGATGAGATCTTTGGCCTCACAGTTACTAGTCAAGCTTTCTAAAGACTCCAGCAAACAATGACGTACAGTTATGCAACAATATATTTTTTAGCTTTGCTCTGCAGCCCTAATTACTAGAAATTCACTATAAAAATAAGGGGATCAGAGCTTTTACTCACATTAAATCAAGCACAAAACCGATTTCTTCAGCCAACTATTTAATACTACAATCTTAAAGGACATGAGAAACATAATTTTTGAAAAATGAAACTTTCCATGCAGTTTTTTAAAATTTATTCAAAGATCGGGTTCTACAATGAAGAAAACCCTCATGTTGTTATAGTTTGTTGTCATATTCAGCTATAGCTCTGTTTATAGACAGCCTCTGATAAAAAGAACATTGTTTACAGCATTTAAACAATGTTTTCACCATATCAGTTTTATCTGTCAATTTCTAGTTGAATTTGAAAACTGAAAGCAACAGTTAATAATTGCAAGAGTAGTTTCTTGGTCAAGTGTAACTACCCAAACACTCAGACTGTCATTATCCCCATAGAATGGAGTGTGACCCTGCTCAGAGACAGCAAGGCTTCTTTGACAGAATAAGCACTTGGGTCATTCAATTTTCCTAAAAAGAGAGGCCATTATGTTCACATATAGATGCTGTTTATAAAGACAGATAAATATTATTACTTCTATTTTGCAGAAGGGTTAAGTGAGATCATGACTTGCTCAAAGCACAACTTCAGTGGAACACTGGGCAAAATTTATTCAAGCCATTACTGCTGCTCTGAAAGTAGGTGACTTTCTAAAACATTCTGAAAAGGTACAGTCAGAGAAATAACAGCAGGCTTGACATGCTTCAGCTGTTAAGGTTTTGTGGTACTTTAATGCTTAATTCAAGCTAAACATTAAGATCTTTAGAAGAATCTGTTGAAAAAACTGTTACGAGGCGGCAAACTGAGTGTCGTGCCTATCAGACTATCACTTTTTAGTATTTCAGGTGTAACATTAACTGGATTGAAAGATGCAGAGTGGAAAAATTCTTGCTTAATTGACATTGGAAAGTCAAAGACAGTGGCTCTAAAATGAAATATATTGCTTAGATTCCAGCAGACTAGCCAAAAATACGGAAAAAAAGAACAATTAAGATTACAGACCTAATATACTTCTACTGAAACTTTTTCCCCCCCCCAAAATTTAAATAGTACACAGTAAATTAGATTTGATTTCTGGCAAATTATGCTTTGATACTGCATTCAGCACGCGCTGGCTTCAATCAATGTCACACTAAAGCTCTGTTATGCTAATAGATGATATGGAAATCAGATGGTTGAACATGAATAGAAAGCACAGGCCATATACGAGGGGGTTTTGAGATGAGGGGATGGGGGGACCCTAAGGTTAATCACATCACGTTCAGAACTGTTTTCACAGCACAGAACAGTATTCGACTGCAGGAATTAAAACGGAGATAGAAAAACATGAGAAGTAGTATTACTTATGTTGTTCAAAATGGGAAGAATGCATTCTGCTGCACTCTTTTAGGATGTTGGTGGTTTGTGCATGACTGAATGGATCTTTTATGCTGTTAATAAATACATATGAAGGTAGCCCCTGCTCCAGTGTTAAAGAGCTTCAGAAAAAAAAAAAACCCCAGAACAAAAAAAATGTTGCATATTATTTCAAAGGGATTTCTCAACTCTACTCCAATCTTAATAGTTAGCAGAATTTCTAATCTGATAGGAAGGATTTAATGTATTTCTTCCTAGTACTGTTGCTGAATACTGAAGGTTACATTGAGTCAACAGGAGCTGATAAAGCTGCTGATGTAGAAAAGCTTGACTGAGACAGAGAGTTCATCCCTTGTAGGTGACCTCTGGTCATCTGATAGGAAATGTGGCAGAAGACTCAGAAGGGGAGGGGAAATTTAATACATAAAAATGTGAATTCATAGCAAAAAAGTGCACTGATCCTATATCAAGTACCAGCAACATTTTTCCCCACTGACACAGTTTTCTCAGCTGATCTTGTGATTTGTTGTTGACATTGAATTCAATGATCCTATGGGAATTTTATCATCATAACTTGCTCACGGTACCTTCCCCAAACCAGGTGCCCTGGGGTTCATATATTACATTGCTGATTTTAATTAAAAGTAGATATTGTACTAAGTTTTTTTCTAGTACTTCTACTGCAACAGACTCAATCAATGAACAAAGGCAAATTGTCAGAGGTTCAACAAGGCCAAGTGCTGGGTCCTGTACTTGAGTCACAACAACCCCAGGCAGTGCTACAGGCTTAGGGAAGAATGGCTGGAAATCTGCCCAGCAGGAAAGGACCTGGGGGTGCTGGTCAGCAGTGGCTGAACGTGAGCCAGCTGTGCCCAGCTGGGCAAGAAGCCAATGGCACCTGGCCTGTGTCAGCAATAGTGTGGCAGCAGGAGCAGGGCAGGGATTGTCCCCCTGTGCTGGGCACTGGTGAGGCCACACCTCAGATCCTGTGTCCAGTTTTGGGTCCCTCACTGCAAGAAGGACATTGAGGGGCTGGAGTGTGTCCAGAGAAGGGAACAGAGCTGGGGAAGGATCTGGAGCACAGGTCTGGTGAGGAGCAGCTGAGGGAGCTGGGGGGGCTCAGCCTGGAGAAAAGGAGGTTCAGAGGAGACCTCAGCGCTCTCTACATTCCCTGACAGGAGGGTGGAGCCAGGTGGGGGTCGGACTCTTCTCCCCGGTAACAAATGATAGGACAAGAGGAAATGGCCTCAAGTCATGCTAGAGGAGATTTAGATTGGATTATAGAAACTATTTCTTCACCAAAAAGATTGTCAAGCACTGGAGCAGGCTGTCCCGGGAAGTGGTGGAATCACTATCCCTGGAAGAATTTAAAAGATGAGTAGGTGATCTTAAAGGTCTTTTCAAACCTAAAGGATTCTATGATTATGCCACTGAATAGGAGACTTTATTCAAACCTCACTGAAGCTAGTAGAAATTTTCCTATTGGCTCATGCGGTCTTTGGATCAAATCCATTGAAAAAAAAAAGTATTACAGGAAATGAGTGACAGCAACAAATTTCAAGGGCTTAAATTACAGATTTGACAACCTTTAATTACAACTAATTTCAGCTGATAGTGAACTGCACATAAGATTCATCATGAAGATTACTTGGGCAAGCTAAAGTGATAAAGATGACTGCTTAATTTTAAACTGGAATTGTTTATTATCCATCAATATATTTCTATGACTGGTTCAAAGGGGGCAAGGGGAAAGACACCGACTTGTAAATATTCTAAGCAAAATTCTGATTATGGTAGGGGGAAAATGCTTTGAGGAACAAGTAGAAACACACTGGCTGGTAAAGTAGCAAGATTCTGTAATACTCAGTTCTGCTGCCAGCAGGGAAGAGACAGCAGACCAACCTAAGATTCCCCCCCCACAGTCTTTTCCAGCACTGTACACCTGCAGCAATCAATTAATTTGATGTGAACAATCAAGGTTATGCCTGGTACAATACTCGGTAACTCTGTCTGGAGCTAAGAGAGTCAGTTGGGTGACAAGATAATGTTGCCTTCCCCATATTGCTTTTTGACTTTTGAAACCCCATCAACATCACAGTCTTCTTTTGCAAAGCCCTCAAAGACTTGGAGCTGGTATTTCAATGATCCTCTCAAAACCTTACCACGGTGACAATATTCATGTGGCCCCTTCAGCTGCCTTTGATACACGCAGATATTTTAAGAGTTCAAACTCAATTCCACTCTTACAAGTACAAATCAAGACTTGCCTCTTAGACATTTACACAGAGGACAGCAGAAGCCCCCCAAGCTCCATGTGAAGCAATATGTATTTTGAAAAGGGAGCTAACTCTTGACACTATCTATGGAATAGAACTACTTATGTGTAGGATTCCTTTCCTGGCTCCTGGTACCAGTTTAGATGACAATTGAAGGCAGTACAGGAACTCTTTAAATAAAATAATGATCCTCTACCTTTGTGTGTCCTCAGTTAAATCTGTCTGGCAGATACTGGAATTTTAGATTATTTTGTGACACAAATATAAAATTAACCCTGTAAGATCCTATTGATACACCTTTTAACAATGTTTAGCACGAGCTGCCAAGAAGTGCAGGTACAAAAGTCTAGAAATTTTGAAAGATCTTTTGCAAGGCAACTATTGGTGATGGAGTAAATAGAGGAAAACACTAAATACATGCAGCCTCAAACTCTAGAAACCTGGGTTGATTCAGCAGTTCTTCCCTCAGAAGTTGAGTTCTTAATGGGTACTGCAAGTGATGTGTGGTTGTTAGGACACAAAGTTATTAGTGCACTATTAGCTATGACTAATGACAAATCAAGGGCATAGCCTCTGACACAGGAGCCGTTACAGAAGACTGAGGCAATGACAGCTTAGGCCTATTACTAATTCCGATCTTTCTTATCAGGGATAAACTAATGGAAGCTTAGGATAATAATTCTCTTTAAAGTGAAAAGACATCTCAATCTTATGGTCTGTCTACACACAGGGAAGGCAGTAACATTTTAGCACGAGTTAAAACTGAGTAATCTGGAAAACTAGTTTCCTCTTTTTCTGCCATTCCCTAGGCTGTACGAGTGCAGTAACCTTTGAAACAAACACATAAATCTCATTTTATGGATGCTTTTTGGTTTGGTTTGGCTTTTTTAAAACTATGTCCTCTTGGTTGTCCATTTATAGTGTTCTCTTTCATGATTTCTTCTTCAAGTGCATAGTTCTGCCACAGAAGTGAAGAAAGGGCAGGCTGCGGGGATAACAAGTGATTCATGAAGCCCTTTACTAAACCCATTATATCATTTTAAAACAACATGGCTGGAGGTAGCAAAGCAGGTGCTTGGTTTGGAGTCTTCTGAAAAGCAGCTTCCCATGACCTAGGGAATCATGGATAATCCACAGCTCGGACACCATCTTTAAACTGACACTGCTTCAAAATTAGTTCTCATGTGTCCTGCAACAATCGGTCACAGACACGAAAGCAGAAGCATGGGGACAACTGGGGGGAACTTCTGGCAGGTTGAGCAAGAGGAAACACTGGGGAAGAAGAATCAGAGCAAGAGGTGGAGAGCAGGGGGAATTATTACCAGGACCAGCTCTTCTGTAAGTGTCGTTCACACTTCACACTGCTCTTGTCTCATGGAAAGTGAGAAGCTCCTTTTGTTTTGTTTTGGTTTGTTGCTGTTTTCAGATGAATCATGAGTAAACACAGCATTGTGAAAAGAGCACACTTTGATTGTTTGAGAATGCTAAACCTTCTTTCATACTAATTGTTCTAATTTTCAACTTAAATTCAGGTTCTGAATTTCACATATAACAAAATTTTTATCCTTCAGTTGCTCGGAAACATTGAAGCAGATAATCTCTTAAAGCTTGGAAGCAAAAGCATTTTTCTTCCTTTCTTTGCAAGAGGTGAAAGAAGACTAGAGAATCAATAAATAAAAACCACTAACTGTTCAATGTATTTTGACACATAGAATCTCTCTTTTATCCCTGGATGACCCAAAAGAATGAAGTGGGATAAATCTGCATGGTGGAAAAAAATATTTGTTCTTCATTCTTCCCTAGGACTAATGTAAATAAAACAAAACACTGAGAATAATTATTTTATAAAATCCAAGTCTGCCTCCTACATAGCTGAAAAGAAAGGCATCTACTTTTCACTCCCCCATCCCGTTTTCCAATGCTCTGACTTCAGCAGCAGCACTTTTCCTGGGCTCCTCCTCCTCTTTAAATATTTCATTTAAATATCAGTCTTAATTTCCTCCCAGCATTAGACTGCAGCCTGTTCTCATGTGGTCCTACATCTCTATTTTATTATACCTTGTCCAATCATTCTTTTAAGCAGCCCCTGAGCTTTACAGATGCTGCTGGAAAACCCCATCCAGAAAGTTCTTCATTTAGTTTTGATGAACATAAAGAAAGGAAGAATCAATAAACTGATTCTGTCTGCCCAATAACTTTAATTACTCAGGACATTCTCTACTTTAGACAATGCTTCGTAATTTTTTGCTTTTTCCTCAAGTGCCTGAGATTCAGGATATGCCTTTTGCTCAGATCACATAGAAAAGATGCATTCTTCTAAAATCTTAACACTTCAGCCTGCTTGGTTATGTAAACTGTACCATTAGGGGATGCATTGTGCTATTCTTACCTTCTGTGAGTTTCGCAAACAAAATAAATTATGCCAACAAAAAGACATGTAATATGCCTTGATTCCTTTTCTCGTGGGAGATAGCAGGACAGTTTGCTGGCAATATCTTTAAACAGGAAAAGCACAGCCGTTGCTGATAGAGTGGGATTTCATCAAAATAATGAGTGTAATCTGGTTACCTCCTTCAAAAAGACATGGATTCACATGCTGAAGAGTAGAGCTAAGGAGATGATAAGAAGGGTGAAGAGCCCGGGTAGGCTCATAGGCTACATCTGTAGTGAGAAAAGTGACAAATTCCTGGTTTATTCACCTTTGAGAATAAATTAGGCTGAGAGGAGACACTCTGCTCAATTTGGGACACTGTTAAACAAAGGGAGAAACAGGAGAGAGGAAGAAAAATGACTATTTATTCTGACTGAGAGTGTTGACATTCAAGGAATAGGGCACACAGTAGTTTTGCTGTTGAGTAACACTGAGATCACATCCAAGCTGTAAAATGGCTGGCAGCAATAGGGCAAAGAAAATAAAAGGAAAAGTGAATAGACTAATGTATTGATTTCCACATTCCTCTTGAAGGAAAAGTAAGCAATTACTCCTTTTACAAAAAAGGAAGGGAAAAGCTTGGGGAGAGCAACACATCAACAGACCTTTTTTATATACTAATCTTCAAAGACTTATGGAGATACTCAGAAGCCACTGAAATAGGAAAACAACTGCCACTGATTCGAGCATGACTTGAGAAACTTTGAAAGTTAAAAAATAAAAGTTATGCATTAAACTTCTTAAAACTTTCCCAAGCTAGCAATGTAAAAAAAAAAAAAAAATAAAATAATGGGGCTCTTGATCCCTTCCTGCACTTCAGCAACTGAACTTCATGCAAAGTAGACATGCTAAGGACTTTAAGATTTTTAGAGTGGCATATATAGGCTATGAAAAATGATAACAAGTCAGCTCCATACTTTAATCTCTAACTGGTACACAAAGCAATCTGAATTTCATTCTACAGTAATCTTTTATCTTTAAATCTGAAGAATTTGCTGACTTTTTAAAAAATAATGATGTCTTATTCTTTCATTCAACAAGTCCAAAGAGCCTAATGTCCACTGGTGTCATTTCCCTCTTCTGAAAATTTCTGTAAGTGGTACCAGACAGGCAAGATAGTACATTTTGACATAAATTTGAGATTTCTGCGACTGAAAGATGGCACCATAGCACCAAGCATGATCTCATCTCTCCTGCCACACACCAATCCACATTACTGATATTTTATAAATCCTCAGTGTCTCAAGTGAAGGTGATATGTTCATGAATGTAATAAAAATAAAATCATTCATCGTATATAGATTTTTCCCTGCAAGAGTCAGAATGAAGAAGAATAAAGAGAATCCTTTCTCACCAATCTGAACCATCTGAGCAATGTTATTTCTAGTCACAAAAACAAATACAACTTTCTATAAAATACAGCCCTTTCTATTGTTTTTCATGCTGCATCACTCTTAATAGACTATTAAGTCATGCCAGGCTGATTTATGTCATGAAAACTTCCCAGTACAGACTGAAATGCATCATACAGTCACACTGCATTTAAATGCCAATAGACTGCATTTAGTTAATAAGAAATTTTGAAAATTTGTGGCAGGTGTCTTCTCTGTTTGTCTCTTCTCCACCATGATAGGGAAGTTAAGTTTTTGTAACTTGGTCTCTCTTTGCCTAATTCAAATACTTGACTTCTATCCAGGTAGCAAAATTATATAGGTACTTGCTGCCAGTCTCTTCTTTTTGGGAAGATGAGCCACAGCACACGACAATGAAGGAAACTTGATTAACTGCAAAGCAACTGATATGCAAAGACTTGTATTTTCACTTTGACTTAGTTGAAATTAATTTGTAAAGTGAGTTGTTCTCTGTCACCTGAATGACTTTTTGTATTATTAATATAAATGTAACTGACACATCAGACAGACCTTCATAGGTCCTCCAGTTCAAAGCAGTAAAGCAACTGCCTTTGAAAAGAAGGTCAGTTTTACTGAAACTTTTGGGCTCTTCCCAACTGTTGTGCTTCTTTCAGCAGCTATGCTCCTGCCCAACTGCCAGAAGAAATACAGCAGAATGCAAAAATGAGAAAATTCTAACTTGCTCATCTGGAAAATCCATCTAATGAGTGAAATAACTATAGAAATGGTCTAAATAGGGATAAATATCTTGTTTCCTAAACCCATCTGTTGTAAATCCTGTCAGAAATCTTTTCAAAAGGTTATAAATAATCTATTTTAGAAACAGGCAACACATTTATTCCTAGCAGCAAATTCAAGCATGATGAGTAATCTGGCATAGAGCTTTTAAATTCACCAGCTGCCACCCACCTCAGGCACCACCATACCTCATTTTATCTGTGTAGTAAGAACCATTTGTTAATAATTGCTTGAGCCCAAGATGGTCATTGGTGATCCCACTCCAGAATTTTTCACTCAAGCTGATATTCAAATTAAAATACCACACCTAACAGAATATAAATATTTGAAACAGGCAAAAACTGACCAGAAAATGAAAATTATTCTGTTTGCAACAAGAAATACAAATCTGGACCATTAGAAAGGTACTTCTCTATTCTTCATTGGGAAAAAAAAAAAGTTTGTTCTTGTTTAAAACACAATAAAGACAAAACATGTCTGCTTTGAATAGGAGACAGTGATGGAAGATAGAAGTACCTAGATAATTCTCTGGTGTCATGAAAGAATATAAACTTTCAAGCACTCCCTTGCACTTTAACAAATAAATAAATAAATATACAAATACACTTCTGTTAAAATACAATCCTCCTAGAGAGCTGTGAGCTTAATTACATGAAGTAGTGTTTGCTTTAGCTTCCTTTAGGAAAGTACAGGTATTTTTGCTGTGAATTCCAGTTAACTTCCTGAACAGAAAAAATGCCACAAGATCTGACTCACCATCCTTGTTCAATAACAATTTTCACAGAAGACCATTTGGGTTTCTTGGTGGAGAGGGAAGTTACTTTGGTTTGTCTTACCATGCTTTAAATTTAAAAAAAAACAATAAAACAAACAAAAAAAAAATCAGGATGGGTAACCACCTTCTTTGCCTACTCGGGAATGAAATAGAGCTGTGAACTGCAGAAATTAGTTTTATTTCAGGTACTTAAGCAAAAAAAGCCAATACAGGTACACACTGTCACTGCCTTTTCTACAGGTACAGGATCAGAGAGACTCTTGATTGACTCAGTGATTGACAGACTCTGATCTGCTTACACACAGCAATCACTACATACACTTGCATGGGAGTTCTCTATGTCAAATATCTCCAGGGTTAGACTTATTTACTCAACAATCTTTTCACAAGTCACAAAGATAATCACTATATTAAATAATTTGATAAAGACCATATGCCCATATAATAATTATTTCAAGATCAACCTCTCTAATTTCAGTTTCCTGAATAAATTATGTAAAAGAAGAAATTTCATTGTCGCAGACATTCTCTTCCAACAAAATAAAATAGCCTAGGCAGGGAATATGTGAATTGACCACAGCACGATCACATAATCATATATCTGGATATAAAGTAACTTGAGACCAAGACCTGCTGTATAAGCTTTGGAAATGGAATTGGGGATGACTCAATGGCCTGAAACCTTAAAAAGAAACAGTGCTGTGAAATGAGACACCATCAACACTGTTGAAACCTATCATTTTCTTGGGAATCTCCAGTCATTTGTTTTATGTACTTTTCACGGAGCTTGAAACAGTCTCTACTTTATGATTTTCTTTTCTTGCCTGTCTTTAAGAGTCAGCAAAGTGAAAAAAATACCTACAAGCAAAATAATTTTAATCTTGTGGCATTTCTTAGTGAATGAAGAAGCATACTAAATTCACACTACATTTTCTAAGGAAAGGAAAATTTCCTCCTGAGTTTACTGCAGTTTTACGCTTCTATAACTCCTGGGAATGAATTACTTGAGAACCAGCCTAATGCTGAAGTAATACAGTAGTGATTTGGGTTTAAAGCTTGCTATCAAAATCCCAAAAGGAGAAGAGTAAATTTTTATTCTGCACAGGGAATCCTCCAGGTGTGGGTAAGCCATGCTGTGACTGCAGAGGTATTTGGATGGTAGTTCAAGAAAGTTAATGAGACGGGAGCACCTTAGCTCTGAAACAGAGGCCTAACGTGGATTTTACCTTTAAATTACTCCAACCCTTCTTCCTCCAAACTTAGAACATTGAAGAGCTGAGACGAATTCAAATTCACAAACTTTAGTAAAACACATATCTAACAAAAATTTTGATTAGGTAAATAAAGACCAAACCCCTCAGCAATCTCCATAAACACGATACTGATGTTTTGCACTGATCAAAAAAAATCAGAGTAACCATATCATTATTCTATAAGATACATTTAAATACAAACTACAAACATCAGAGGAGCAATGCAGCTTGTTAAACTAAATCCATGTAGTCACAGACTAAATATTCATGAAAGAAAATTGAATCGTATGTTCAGGATATTTCTGAACACCAGAAGTGAATTTCAGCTACTGACAGTTGCAAGTTTTCCATCACCCTCAGTAAGATTTTAATGCATTTTCAGAATTTCAAAGGCATAGGAAATAATAAAATTTTCAGTGTGGGAATTAAAAACTTAGAGGTTATCTTCCTCAGGACTTGTTATTCAAACAGTCTGCATCCTATACAGTGCATTCCAAACTGCACTCCAAGATGACCCAAGGGCAAAAATCAGTGATGAACTCCCTTAGCAAGCACAGAAATCTGCTCCATCCCCTCTACAATTTCAGGACTTCTTCATTTCAGAACTCTTTGAACGATACAAGAAAGACGGACATGCAAAGGCTGTGCTTTTGCTGCAGTGCAGGAAAAGCTGGATGAGCTGATTGTTTAGGGCCTGGTAGAAGCTCACCAAAGACAACACAATCCTTTCTGTTGATTTCAATGGCTTTTACACCAGGCCCATAAACAGACCAATAAAAACATCTAAATGAGTGATTTTTGGCCTGGTATCACCACACCCACCCCGTTTCACTGATTGGTACTCGGTGATTTGGCAAATGCGCTCGTACATGACACAGCAGGAAATACAACGTTTGGAAAGAGCACTTTGTCAGACAAAACCACTTGCCTGATGTTAGACAGTCACAACTATTAAGCGCTGGTTGCTTATTCCAGCCCGTGAAATGCTGTTGCAAATGAAAGATGAAGCATTGCATGAAGCCATGCTAAAATGGATAGAAGGATGGTTACTTACCAACGGGGCGAGCTGTTGACATTACAATGGTGTAGTGAGAACATAAAAAAGAAATTAAAAAAAGAAAAGAATATCTGTCAGAATGCATGACGTGTAATGTTACCTTCCACTATGGATACTACCATGATTGCTAACCCCTCAAATGACCAGCCTAAGTCAAATGTTCACTGCTGTTATTGTTTAGTCACGTGCCACTATCATCCCATTTACTTGAGCATAGCATCTGAACAAGCTGACTGGAACCATTCTCTGAGAAACATTTTTATTATCTTCGCATGCCATCATCAAGTATCATTGTTAATGCCTGATAAAAGAAAAATTGCATTGCATTAGCACAAACTTTTAGATCCAAATGAACACATCAATTTAAGCCTCACACTGCCTAATGTCATGCAAGGCATTTGCTTTCTGAGTCAAATACCAATTGAATTTTAAGCATGACCAGTCAGTACAACAGTAAGGGCTACAGAAAGCCCAGGACGGTTTTTCTAATTCAATAATGGGCATGAAAGCTTACAGCACAGTGCCTTTTCTTCACTGACAGTGCTGATGAAAATATAACAAATGGGCTGAAATGGCCACAGGGATTTCAACCCAGAACCTCCCAAATCACTGCTTAGATAACTTCTACTTCCTAAAAAATTGCTGTTAAATGATCGACAGGTTAATACTGTTTCAGGCTGATACAGAGATTGAAAGTTGCCATTGCAACAAGTGATTTCTTGGTTATAGCAACAGCACTTCATTATACTTGTGCTGAGGCAAAGGGCTGTCAGTCCCTCTGCTAATAAAATATAGACATCCCTTTCAGAAGAGCTGAAAATTTGGACACAAAATTGACTTCAGGTTACATCTGCGTGGGCAAAACTTCCCTTATTTTATCAGCAGCAATAATTACGCATTTCTGAGCAACAGCACAATTCTTTTTTTCTTTTTTTAAAATTTATTTATTTTAAGAAGATTACCACCCTTTTGTGCAGGCTAGGGTCAGATGTAAGACATGCAAATTCAGAGGTAACAGAGCTTGCAAGGACCTTCTTAGTCCTTAACCTTTCCAAGGCTCTGTCCCCATTTCCTCTAACTGTGTCTGGGCTGCTGCCGTTCTCTCCCATCATCTATCGGAACACTTTTTTGCTTCCAGCATTATGAATATATTCCTTCTGCAGAAAGATGAGGTGTAATAGAAACATTTTTATGCATCTTTCCAAGAGAGGCCATGGAGTCTGGGTCACAGAATTCAGATTTTGGTGTTGTTTGTGACAGTGTAATACAACTTTCCTTACTGCATCCCCATCCTCTGGTTTAAGAAGATGGAGCTGTGAATGAGAGAGATAAGGAGGATTACATGGCTGTTGTCAGGTGTGCAGATGCAACTACATGACACCTGCAAGTTTCAAGGCATGCTCAAGGTAAATTTTGAAATGCTAAGTGGTTTTGTTCCTCTACATGACAAGTGGTTACGGTAAAACCAGTGTCAGACAACACTGTTAATTAAGAATTCAGAATTAAGGCTTTCTTTAATTAAAAGTCCATAGTTCATCATCCCTTTAAAGACAATGGGAGATTTCCCAGTCCTTTGTTTTCACAAAATTCAGAGTAATAGCTTTCTCCAATGAATTTTTTGGTTTTACTCATTTTCTGTCATATCCTGAACATGTAATATGTTTCTAATATCACGGCTTCCTTTGTGTGAATAAACATTATGTATTTGACTGTAAATGACAAACCCAGGGGGAAAAATACACAAGATAATGAAAACATGCTTTTACTGGGGAAAATCGATTAAATTACATATTTCCTCGAGGTTTTTTTTGCCTTTAATTTCATTGGGTTCAAGCTTCGGTGATTTCAAAGGATTTTTTTGCTCCATTCTAGCAATTGTTTACATGACAAGTCAGGATAACAAATCTGAAAGGCTTGCTTTAGTAATGTATACAGTGGACACAGTTCTAGGAATGTTTAAAGGCCAGTGAATTGGTTACCAGAACTACCGGATACCGTGATCCTGCCTGTGACAAAGGATCAGAGTGGAGTTCCACAGGGTGACTAATTTTCCCATGTCACAAAAGGGAAGAACAATCTCTTACACAAGCATGGTGCAGGTAAACCTATTTTCTTCAACTTAAAATGGGAAGAGCCATATTGTCACTTAGAGTCTAAAGTGAACACTGAGGTAATATTTTAACGGACAGATTATCACAATGCTCTCTTTTCTTTGTTACATACTAACATCTCTCCCCCTACAAAGCCACTCAGTGGTTGTTTTTTTTTTTTTTTCCTTTGAATTCAGCAAATTAAACTGAACTGTGTCCATGCATTAAATGGATGGAAATGGAAGCTGGCCTCTTGGGTCAGTTGACCCCAGTTCTAATAAAGCAATCCATTGAGACTTTGAACATTTGATTTAATGTGTATGAAAAGAGGAGGACAGATAAAGCTAAAAATGTTTTTATTAACCTTTCACAGCTCTACTGAAAACCGTCAGCATGCACCACTAAACTGTGAAATAGTGTCTGCATGATATCCATTGTGCCAAATTGCTGCTTATCTTTTGGAATGAAGTAATAACTATTATATTCTATTTACTCATACAGAAATATTAGCTCACAAACTTTTTCCTCTCCCCATAATCTTTAGCGTGTCTATATCTACTGCCACAAAAGATATTTTGGCAACTCATTATTCTACCAGCCTTAAAACCTCCTTACAGAATTAAACAGCAGCACATAAATAGTGAGCGGATACTAGAGACCACATATATTTTAGGAGAGAATATATTAGTCTTTACCTCGTAATACTTACAAAATTTAATTAGGATTTTCTCTTTCCTTTGGCTATGGTTTATTTTTTGGATAAAGGATAGTGGTAGAGAGTTCAATCATAGCAGAGCTAATCACATAATAATATTATCTGTATTATATTTGTCATTAATAAATATAGTTACTCTACTCCTCATACTTCTTAGGGAAAGAAACGTAACTAATAGCCTGAACTGATGGCTCACATATTAATGTCTATGCCCACGGTTATGTAGGGCTTGCCTTATGCATATATATGCATCTGCTCTTCAATAAAAGTACATTGGGACACGAATTTAACTGCAGGGAGATTCTATTCCACTGAAATCAATTAAAATTTTGCCTGAGACATCAACAGGACCAGGATTTCACCTAGGCTGTAAATCAGTGCAGCACCCACCACTGCAAAGGGTGCACGGAACCCAAACATGCCAGGGAAGGACGTGCCCATCTCATCAGAAAGCAATTTTCCGTGTAGGACACAGGTCCTGCCTCCTCGGGAACACTCACCTCGCACAGTGAGCGTAGCAGAGGCTTCCACTTTTCCTACTCGATTCTCAGCAATGCAGGTGTAGGTTCCTTCATCCGTGCTCATGGCTTTCTTAATGCGCAGAGTGTAGTCGTCTTTGATGTCATACCTGTGTCACAGCAAAACAATGAAAACTCTTTTTGTGGACAACAGAACTGGACAAAAACTATCACCTGGAAAACGCCAGTCTGAATCTATCTTGGAGCCAACTTTGGAAGATAAATTATTATCTAGCATTAGATAATTCCACCAAGCATTAATCTTCGTGACATTTTTATTGCACTCTGCATTAGTTAGAAACTTTACATAAAATTAGTATTGCTAGGTTCACTCAGTATTAGGGCTTTATTAATAATATCATTCACTTTGTCCTTGATCTAGAGCAATAAGATAAAATTAAGGTATCAGACATCAGTTATCAATACATGACAGCTCAGGTTTATCATGCCTTTAACTATGTGAGCTACACATTTTACCTTTTGCTGATTTGGAAATTTCCTTTTATATACAGTTTTTCCCTATGGCAGCAATCCCCTAGGGAACTGTGAGCATGTTAGTAGGATCTCACACTACCCAACTGCAAACAATAAAAAATACATTCCAGCTTTGGAAGGTGACATTTATTGAAGAGGCACATTAAAGCAGATTTATCAATTTCACATAAATACAACGAAATGATTCATTAAGGGTGGACAATAACATTTTCCCTTCCTTAGAAGAAATTAGAAACAATTCAATTGTGCTTTGTCCATTTCTTTGTTTCTACTGTTGAAATAATTCTAAAACTATGAGGATGTATAAAGCTTAAATTAATGCAACATATTCCAACATGTAGTGAACATTTATTCTCAAGGCATTTAGGTTGATTATAGCCAGAAAAACATCTTCAGTTAAGGAGTTATCATTCTGCAGAAGTCACGCTTAACAAAGTATTTTAGGCTCTGATCCAAAGTTCATTAAAGTCAACAGGAGACTTCACATTGTATGAAATGTCTTTAGTTCCCAAATCAGGAAAACTCTGGTTTTCAGCACAGATACTTTACCTTTTAAATACTATTTTGTTAAATTATTTTCAACATTTCTTCTTGATACAATATATTAAGTCACCTTGAATCTAGACTTGGCTTCAGATTCTCATGTATCAGTGAAATAGGAACACGAAAACTAAAGACAGATCTAGACTTCAGGAGGTGTCAGTACTATTTCTCACTGTATACACAGTCATGACATAATTTCAGAAGGACTAATTTACCTTCTCTTTCTTACACAGTGAAGGCCTTATAGACTTGGACAGCAAACATACTGAAATCATATGGAAAAGCACCCTTAAATGTCTGGATGAATAAGGATGTAATGCAACAAGTCAGAGGAAGGTTGTCAGGCTCCACAAGAATTTTTAGATGCTTTGGGAACGTGAAACAACCTTTTTGTGTATATAATGTACATTGCTATTGGTTCCTTTAGTATAGGTTTGTAGAGAGAGCACTGTATGCTAACAGACTTCAAAGCCTCTTAACTCAAAGGATCCCATATGTTGAAACATTTAAAGTTCTGTTAGGTCTAACTACATCTCACAACATCAATTAGAGCATTACTAGCAATTCCAAGAACAAAGAGCAGTCAAGATATCTTTTCACACTTGCCACAATACAACTTCTTTCTATATTCAGTCAGTCCATTCTATTAATTAGCAAGAAATAATTTTAAAAAGATGAATTTGAGGCTAACCATTCTGTCAGAGTTAACATAAACACATATAATACCCATTTCCTTAGGAGTTGCACTTAACTGTATGTACATGCAGTACCTAATATTAATTACCTAATTAATAAGAGAGATGCCAAGGGGAAGAAAAAGTAGATGCTACGGCAAACTTTAGAAATTTGTAGGGATTCTTTTTTTTCAGCATGGGGTGGGGGGTGGGACAGTTAGTTATGATATTAGAGAACTTAATATGAAGTTTCTGGAGCACTACAGATCTATTACAACTCCATTTGATAGCCCCATGCAGTTGAAGAACATTTCTCCTAGACTGCTCACAAATTATGTCATTTTGCATGCTGTGCTGCCTTAGTCAATGGCAAATAAAAATCACTGTTTTCATAAGAGAGAAAAGGCAAATTGTCCCCCTTAAAAATCTCAAGAATATGACAACATTATCCCACAACGATGGAGCAGTTATTTGTCTTTGGCGACCGCAGAGTTGCAGACAAGAGAAAATGCTTATTTTCTTGACATGAGGCCAGCACTAGGAGACTAAAAATATAAATTTGTATTCAGCTCCTGTAAGATGAGAAAACTAAGATCAGTTGTAATATAAATATGAATTGGATATAGGAACCAGAGCTATAAAGCTAGGCAACAATTAGCCATTTATTTAACTGATTTGGGTTGGTTTTTTTTCACAGAACAAACAACATCCCTGTGGTTCGCTTACTGCTGCCGAGAGCAAAACAGGCAGCAGGGCTGTATCTGAGTGAAGGGCTGCTCGAACTGGGATGCAGGCAGGCTGGGACAGGGAGCTCCAGCGTGCTGGGGGCTGCAGCTGACTCACTCTGCTTCCTGTCACGGATGTGCTGGTGCCGGCATGCCAGCCAGCTGCCTCGGAGGCTCCGGCAGCCTTTATCCCGGCACCTGCCAATCCTGAACATTGTGCCAAGGCTGCTGGGCGGAGGAGCCAGCTGCATGGCATGCCAGGACGCAGGGCGCTGGGTACAGCCAGCAGCTCCCACTCGGGTCACCAAACGGAGGGTGGCGTCAACATGTCACTGTCACGCTCCAGTTACCAATTACTTCAAGGACGGGTTCAGCTCTCCCAGTCTGCTCCTCCAACAGGCTGCACTTTTGGACCACCCTGACAGAACGTGCCATCCAGCAATTGGATTCATACACAGACGGACCCATGGGGCGTCAGAACCATCTGCTGTCCTGCAGTATTGATACACTGCCCCTCAGTCATCTGTTCCACCCGTACTGTCCCCAGAAGTCACCACGGTTCAGTGAAGAGCTTTGGCAGATGAAGCAGGCAGGAAGGAGAAAGGAGGAAAACTGGCTTTTAGCCTAACCCGCTGCGGCGCAAACAAAATAACAAGGAGCGAAGACTAAACATCTTTTCAATTTCTCAAGCATCCACCTGCTCAGCCTTGAACAGCGTGTTGTCTCCTCTGTCCTAGAGCCTCATATCCCCATAGCAAGACATTTTCTCCTGATTTTCTGTGGAAGTTCACTCTCATCTGCATTAGTGCTACCAAACACTTGGCAATGAGGATCAGGGCCTCTCTGCTAATACCAGTCACAAAGACAGGTTACCAGGCTCCTGGACTGATGATGGAATGGCAGAAGACCAGAGTGTAGTGGGTAAATTGCTCCTTAACGTTGCCAGTACATGAAGAAGTCAATGTCTTCAAAATATTGCACCTCAACATTGCCAGTACATGAAGAAGACAATGTCTTCAAAATATGTGTATTGTCAAGAAACAACTGGTGACACGTTGCCCAAATATTGCTGACTCCTAGCCAATTAATGCAACATTGAGCTAAAACCATAGGGTGTCAGACATCAGTTTCACATGTTTATGGCCACCTAATTGATTTTAAGTACTTCTCTTTGTTAAACATTCAGAGGTGCTTAACCTTTCCGTTCAGCTTAGACTTCAGCCATCAGACCGAGCTGGGAGAGGTCTTTTAAACAGCCAGCCAGTCTGTGCCAGATATAAACCAGCCACTTTAGGGCACCACGTTACATAATTTCTGCTCTACAAGTCATAGAGCAGGTCTGCCTTTAATTAAGCGAAAAGGAAGGGGCTGGCAGGGGACTGGCAAGGAAAAAAGAAAGAGAGAAACAAGAGGCACATGAGAAAACACTGCTGGTGAGGAAATTCTAATAGAAATTGGGTGATTTTGAGTGAAATCTGGCAGTCTCTGGCACATATGAATGCATTCATTGTTGCTAGTTTTGATTAATGACAGTTGTACAATAGTGTGCTGACAGTCACTGCCATACAGACACAATTTTTTTTTTTATATGAAACACTGCTGAAAATGCAACCCAATCAGATTTGGCCCTGAACAACATGTGCTATCATCACTGTACCGTGAATTGAGATTGATTGGTAACCAGCTGTGACAAAGTGGGAAAAAGAGCCTTGTCTTTTTCAAGAAAAGAAAAGAAGAAAAATAAAAAACTGAATTGTGTCAAAACCATTACCATCTGCTCAACCAAATAGCAAATAAAACAAAACACATTAACTGTTTTTAAGTATCACAAATTAATGGTACTGAGGTTGAATTCATGTATTGACTTAAGCATCTAAGAATAAACTTGAATTGAACTGGTTTTGTCACAGTTGGAATTTTTCCCCCCACATTTGAAAGTGTATCTGTTCATACTCAGCCACCAATCTTCCTCATGATTATCAAATAAAAAAAAGAGAAAAAATTACTGAAGTTAGAGAGATTTAACAATATTTTTTTGTCATTTGATATAATTTTCTACAGTTTTTCATAGAATCCCTAGTTTCTATATTTTCAAAGATGTGCATGCAGCTATGAATAAAAATAAATGCACCTCTTTTGTTTTTAACATGCACAGATAGCAAAAATGCATCTGCAGCTGGAGTCATTACATTCCTAAATATCCAAATAGGCCTAACTGGTAATATGAGGATGTACTTGCTTTAGCAGTGTATTTTAAACTTCACAGAATGCACTGCTGAATTCAACAAATCCAGCTCAAAGAGTCTTATTTCTTGCTAAAGGGATATTGCAAGAGGAAGAAGTCACATCTAAACTGTTAAAGACTGATGCCAATGGCCTCAAAAAATTTACATTAATTTACACCAGGTATATATTTTCATCTAAAACATTCTTGTAAATAAAAAATATGAAATAATAAATTAGAATCTTTGTATGTACACATTCTAGGATTTCCTTTTTTTTCTTTTTTTTCAGAGATGGCACAAAAATTACTTTGCTCTATTTTCTTTTGCCCGTTTGCCAGAGCATTTTGCAAAACAAGCACAAAGCTTGAAGATTGCTCATAACATCGATGATTAGGGAGGCCAAATAGAGAGATGCTACCGGCCAAAACCAGGGTAAACAGGAGGTAGTTAAGGAGGCTTAAGCTTCTGTCTCCACTTCTCCTTTGTGGTGCTGGCACTTCAGCTCCCAGCATAGTGCCACAGCTTTTCACTGGCTCCTGCACTCCCTGTGCCAGATGGAGGGAGCCAGAGGGAAGCTGCAGCGAGATGGGAAGTGTGAGCTGTTACCTGCTTCAGGCTTCTGTGATCCAGCAGCAGAAGGGAGAGCCTCCATGCCCACTGGCAATGCATATTTGACACAAGCTGAGTTTTTTTCACTTCCATCCCATGCATTGGTAAGTGGAAGAAGAGAGAAGCCCAAATTTATATGAGTAACAGCTTTCTGGAGGAAAGATAAAGGAGTCCCTGGTCTTATTTCTCTAGCAAAACCTGAATCAGCAACAGATATGGATATATTTGTGTGCACTGGTCTCAAATTATTCTGTTGTGCCCCTGAAATCAAGGCTGCTTTTTGCTGGGTGGCTCTAAGACCCTGCTTACAGCCATGATAAATTGAGCTGCCAGGGAGCTATTTCCAAGGTGCTGACAGGGTGGCTACGCCTCACATCTGCATGTCCAGATTCCCCTTTATTTCTTGGCTCTGCCATTCATACCAGAAAAAGGTAGAAGACAATGTTATATTACTTCAAATTTCTTTGTGTGAGGCATATATGCAAGCAGTCATATAAAACGGTCTGGCTTTATTCTGTACAGCAAACCAGGAAAAGACCTGTGTGACACAGGCTACTATTCACTATTTTGATTTTTCTTAAAATATGCTGACGGCAGGTTCTGCTTCAGTCCAAAACCTCTTATGGGTTGTGGTCAGCAGATTGTTTGTATCTGTTAGAGTAGACACTCTCAACTGCAATAAAGTAAAACAGAAACCCACACTGCACCAGGTTTTAAAGCAAGGCATTCAATAAAATGGTCTAAATCTCATAAAATATATGTACAATTATTACAGTTATTGGGCCAACATTGTGAAACCATACCTGTGTCCAAGGAAATGGTCATTTCCAAATTATCTGGAAGCATTACACTCCACAGCACTGCTCTTACATGGAAAAGACAGGTGTGACTGCACATAAAAATGTGTAGTCTCTCACAAAATCAGGAGCCATGTGCTCATGAGAGAAAGAAATAAAAATGAGACTAGTTTTTGATTTTCTTTGAAATAATTTGGAAACAAACAGCAGTTAAGAACAAAACATACACTAGGGAATCAATGACTCAGTAAATCCTATCTAAACTTATGCAGGTTCCATACTTTAGATCTCTGATTGCGCATGGACATGTACTCATAGGGAATTACCAAATGTTAATTACTCAAAATGGGCTTCTGATTTGATTTTAGTTCCCGACAGAGCTCCACATCTCAGAAACTGGAGCATTGGTGCAAGTATGATCTAAGAGACCTTGTAATGACTTGGCATGGAGACCTATCCTCCCATCACCAGGAGCAGCCCTTTCCCTCACATGAGACACTTTTGTCAGGCACTTGGGGGGATCTATATGATTAATGCCTGTGTCATAAATTCATCCCTCAGAAAAGTACCCTTGATGCTCACAGTTGCCTGGTTTCATCCATTCCTGCTTGTGAAAAATTGAAATGTTACTACAACAGCTGGAACAAGGAAAGATCTGAGTCCAGACTGGCATCATGCACTAACTAAACTTGGCTTGCAGAATTCTTTTTAACATGAGCACACAGATAATGAATAATTTGAAATAAACAGAATTCGTGTTTGCCTGTCTATTATTATTTGCCTTAAGCACATGAAAGATTACTATAAACTTGTCAGAGAATTGAAATATTTCCTAATCTGTATTTTGAATCAGTAACCAACCTTGAAGTGGTAATTAAAGATGAAGTCATGTTAATGTTTTAATGAAAGTGTCTTCAACACTGCTGTTGAGCCAGAAGTCATATTCTTAAAAAGTACATTTTGTTAGTTAAGCAATTATCAACATAGGACTTACTGACAGGAACTTGAAATAATTTTTAGGGTTAAGATTTTACCACTGAAGTGTTTTCACTGACAGTGTAAGCTAATTTGTTTTTAACTGAGATGACAGCTTTTGTATCCCATGAAGAGATGGAATGTGTTAAAGGAGAAGAAATCCCTGCAGGCCAGACATTCCAGTAGCATCATTGGTTAGAGCTCTTGAATCTTACTCCCACTTCAGCATAACTACCAGCTAACTTCTCTCTACTTTCCTGAGGGTTTCATATTAAAAAAAAAAAAAAAAAAAAAAAAAAAAAAAAGAAGAAGAAGAAGAAAAAAGAAGCAAAAAGCATAGTTAATGATCTTTACTTCTTAATTCTCTGATTGTAATAGTCAATAAACTGGTAATAGTGAGCTTAAGCTGTTTGATATCCATATACTTTACAAGAAAGAAGGCTTACTTAACATTCTAAAATTTATAAATACAGTATATAAACCATGTGATTACTAAGCTTTTACTTCATATACTTTGGGTTTTCTGACACTGAAGAAATATTTAAGCACTAGAAGGAGCATTTTGTGTGAAATTCTACATTAAATTTTACTGTGCCCCCTTCCTGAAAGACTCTTTTTTTACTGCAGCCTTCTGTGAGTGGAAAATTCAGATAAACCCATGTTTGAGGCTACTACAACTGGCATTAAATCTTGTTTCTGAACTCTTCTAGTGACTTCATTAATTCTCTGAAATTTAACTATTCTAGGATGGAGAATAAGAAAGAATAATGATAAATAAGAACATTCTCCTGTGACAATACTGTTTCTAGTGCACTGTCAGTGATCACTTCATAGATCACCAATAGTTCACACAGCATAAAGAGAAAACATGCAGGCAGGAGTGCTAGTTGACACAATTCCTTTATCGTTGCTGTCCATGGAGTTGTAAAGCTATTTTTCCAACCTTGACCCTTATGTAAGCAACTGGAGCCTGTTTTCATGAATCTGCAAACAGACTGGCTGAAACAATAGCTCTTCTTCAGCGCTGGGGTGAGAACTGACACTTAACATGGAGCCAATTTAAATGTCAATGTTATTAACTGTTTCTCTGCTGATCAGTCTAGCAGAGCCACATCTCCGCCACTTTTGCTCACAGCATTTAGTATTTCAGACAAATGGAATGGCAGGCAATTCCTGGGTTAGACTACAAACCTCTGGGGTAACTGTGGGACGATGCAATTACAGGATTTTATTCAATGTCAAGTTTTGAGGGATTTAAAACGTCAAAAATGCTCTCATTTACACATCCACTTGGGCATGTATTCCTCAGATGACTGTAAGGAATATGTTTCCACTTACAGAACAGGAAGGGATCAGTAACAGGCAAAATATCAATCAGAGAAAAGGGACACTCAACCAAAAGTACAACAGGAGGGGAGGGGGTACCCCACCATCACTGGGGTATGTCATCTTAATGCTATATACACAAAAATTAACCAATCCCTGCATCCATTTCACCCCTCTTCACCTCTCTGTCTCTAAATGATATCTCTGATTTTACAGGAGTTTCCTCAAATGGTTCAACAAAACAGCTAAAAAGATGCTTGTGCTACACCTGGCTGCCATCTGTCTGTGCTCACTTGGGCCCCACAGAGTCTGCAAGTTACAGTGCAGCTCTCCCTGTGCCAGACGAGTACAACATCCTCTGCAAAACTCCTCTGCTGCCTCCACATGTATGTAAGGATACAAATATCATATTAAACCTCTTTCTTTCACTGTCTCCTTTTGACAAGCTATTAAGAACATCCAATCTTCTCCCCTATGCTGTTCATAAAGGGACTTAATCTCTCCTTAATGCTTTAGCTTAAGGAAAAAAAAAGATGGGCATGCAAATCACACAGGATCTAACCAGAGATGACGAATAGTGCATGTGATACAGCTAATATGGAAAACATCCTTTTCCCCCGACCCTTTATTTAAAACCGTTAATTGTTATTAATTGCAATAGAAATTTGCTGATGTAACCAAAGATTATATTCATTACACTACTAAAACATACTCTTTACTCTAATTAATTTTCAATACACATTAGACTGCATTTTGTTACAATCTGCACAGATATTAACTCAAACAAAGCACACAGCGCTGTACTGTTATTAACTCATATTTCATTGAAAGGTCATTTTCCCCTTGGTTGTATCTAGAGGGGGCTGGAGTTAAATACCTCACTACCCTATCCACAGAATATAAATGGAATTATGGAGCACCACTGTTTATTCTCAAAAATTACCATCTCTCTTGCTTACAGAGCCTTATCTTGTGGTCACGATGTGGCAGGTTGACCCTGGCCAGGTGCAAGGTGCCCACCAAAGCTCTCCTGAGAGAGCAACAGCTCTGCAGACATCCAGGTGAGTGAAGAAGGAGGGAGGAGGTGCTCCAGGCATGGGAACAGATTCCCCTCCCTGAGAAGGAGCAGCAGCAGAGACAAGGTGTGGTGAGCTGACCACAACCCCAGTTCCCAGTCCCCTTGCACCTCCATGAAGGAGCAGGGAGAGAAAATTGGGGGTGAAGTTAAGCCCAGGAAGAAGGAGGGGGGAAGGAATTTTTAAGATTTGGTTCTATTTCTTATTATGCTATTCTGATTAGATTGATAATAAACTGAACTAATTTTTCTCCAAATTGAGTCTGTTTTGCCCATGACAGTAACTGCTGAGTGATCTCTCCCCATTCTTATCTTGACCCATGAGCCTTTCATTATATTTTTTTGCCCCATGTTCAGCTGAGAAGGGAATAACAAAAAGGCTTTGGGGGACATTTGACATCCATCCAGGGTCAACCCACCACGATGCAGAAATACCAATGCAAAACTTCCCTAGCTATCAGGCTCTTTCTGGATATCCTCTTAAAAAATCCAGCTTTTCTGAGTTCATAAGTTTGCCCTCAGTTGTGTTTAAATCCAATTGAAAGATTTGCATCTGGAAGACAGTAAGATATTTTTAAAATGTCATGTTTTACTCTTAGGTTTGAGCTCATGAGAAGCCATGGAGGAAAGCAGAGAAATTATAGGTGTGCTTTTTCAGTAAATTCTATCAGAAGTGTGACAGACAGTGTTTCTGCCCAGACTATGCATATGCATAAAAAAAGGGGCCAGTTTTAAAAACACAGCAAAACTAACACCTACACAGGCTTGTGTTGTTGCAGCTAACACATATCTCAGAATACATTAACTCTGTGCTTTAAGAATGCTCATTCCCAAATAATTTTTAATGAACGTTCCTAATCTTCAGCAAATAAGAAAGCTTACTGTGCTGTTTATGATTTTCACTGCTGTGTGTCACTGCTCTGTTTCATTTAATAACCTACAATCTCTTAGCACTTAGCAATATACCTTGTGTAAACTACACAGCACTTTCCTTCTGAAGCATCACTCTTGGTTTTCCTGCCCACGCTCCCATTGCATGGGTGGTGCATAAAACAAATACCTCTTCCTGCTGGTGCAGTTGCCACTTTTCATCTCTGGTACAATATCCATCTAATCAGACAGTGTCTGTAAATGCAACTTAAAAGAGCAGGTTGTAATTTCATTAAAGATGTATTTACTGAGCTAAAACAGCTGTTCTGGGCTGGAATGCAAAAAAAGGCCTATGTGATTGCTACTCAGTAATTTTTAAGGCAACTGAAAAATACATTTGCTGAGCTAACCTCGCTCTCCCGAAGAGCTGGCACTGCTAACTTCTTCTGTATAAAAGGTTTAAACAGTTATTATAGTGTGTCATAAATTTTGACTTGTAATTGAAAATCTCTTCACTTCCTAAAAAAAAAAAAAAATGTACTTATTACTTGCTATATAATTACAGACCATGCAGCTGCTCTCCTCAGCTTCACTAGAAAATTTGAAGACATGAAACACTGTACAAACCTTATTCAAATGTTATTAAATTGCTAGTCATAGATCTGCCACTCTCATACTGTAGACTCTCAAATAATGTCATTTTCTTCCTGTTACCAGGACTAAAATGTAGATGAATGAAAAGTCGATCCATGCTATATTGAGTTCCCTACCACACAGGACACCATCAGATCCCTGGAAGGAAAGTATAATCTCTATTTCTGCTGAGCAGACATCAAAGGAAAGATACCTGAACATGTATCTGGAAAAAAATTTCAAAGCATAAAGACAAATTTTATTTTAATTTTCAGTAGGTCCTAATGATTATGCATGGCCACAATTATCTGCGTGACTTTACTACAATCTTTGTGTTGCTCATAATGAGAAAAAACCCTATTCATGAAAAAGTGAACCTCATATCGGAGGCATAGGGCTGGTGAACCCACAATATCCTGTTCACCTCCAGCAGTTTGACAGGAGTCATAGCTGATTAACTATTCCCCAGCCTTTGTGTACTGGGGAGGCTGTGGTGTGAGGCTGAATTTTTAGAGCAATTAAAATAAAATATACACCATGTGCCTCTACCCTTGATTCACAATGCATTTCAGTCTTGGGTCACTGATTTGAAGTGGACAGCTTCTGGAAAAAGGCTTTGCATTCCCCAGACTTCACACTGGATTTTAATTCTCCCTGCTGGTGCAGTATCAATGTTTAAATCAGCAAGATATTAATTTGCTGGGATCAATTTAGGTTCCAACAAGAATTTTAAGGACTAAAGAATATAATCAATTCATTATCCCAGTGGTGCAAAAGAACTAGGAAAACAGTTATCATACATAAGCCACACTACTGTTTTCACCTAATATTTATGATGTTTTTAATTCTTGCCCAGTCATACACAGAGGAGCCCCATGATATAGGTGACAGTGTGAAATCTCAAGTCAGGTCCATAGGATGTTGGACAAGTGACTTCCTTTAACCACTAGTGAGACCAACATTTCCCAGGCATTTTAAAAACTGCTACTCAAAAGAAGCACTTTAAGGTTTTTAATTCAAAACACAGACTATCATAGCTGGTTTAGATCGTCAGTTCAAAACAACTGAAGTTGGGAATGAAATTTTGCACCTTCAGAATAAACTATCTCTTCTCAACTTTAAAGATGGTTATTCATATACTCCTGGGTAATTACACAGACAATTCAACAAATAACTAAATAATTTTTTTATAAAGAGTCATATTTGCAAACATAATAATTTCTTTAGAAGTTGGGGTTTTTTCCTCATTTAATCCAATTGCAGCTGGAGAAGCTTACAGTCCATCAGGGACCTTTATAATTAGGACTTTAACAGCCTGAAATTATTTTCCAATTATTACTCAATACACCAATCGGTGAAGCAATACTGCTTACTTTTTTTCATCAGAAATCACTGTGATTACTTTTCTCTTTGCTTTCACATGGGTCACTAAAAAAAACTAAAAGTAAGTAAAGTGGAAAAACAGACAAGGATGTCTGAAAGACTATGGATCCACTATCACTGATTCTGGCATTCACCAGGAGCAAATTACAGAAACAAAATGCATATAAAAATTCAGTTTTTCACACTTTGCTGTCACTGAACTAGACACTTTTGAAAGCTGAACTAACAACAGACACATTTAAAAATCTGCAGTAATTGTTGAAACAGGTACCTACAATAATTGTCTTGCAATCTAGGGATGAAGCCAAAATTAAATTATTGAAAAAATGAAAAGAGACAGATGTGCAAAGAACATTGTTAGCTGTAGAAACAGAAAATTGATATTGAAAGTTATAAGACAAATAGCTCACAGATCTACTCAGAAGTATTTATGCATGTAGGAAGAATAACAAAGGGAAATCCTTGAGGGCTTTATATTTCACTGCAGATGTTAAAATGCTTAAATACAGGAGCTCAGAAGCTGAAAGTTAATTTGTCTTTCACCTCAAAAACAAACAAACAAACAAAGAAAAACCCCTCCCACTTCAACAAGGAGGAGCAATTTTGATATTCTCTTCTTAATTTATAAAATTTCTATATCATAATTTTCTCATCCATCCATTCATTCAGACAATACCTGGGCAAATTTCTTTGCTGGTATTAACAAATCCATTAAAAAATAATAGTTTTTGTTTCAGAGGTTCCAAGTTTATCTTCCTTGATTAAATATCATGCAGCATGGTTTGGAAATTTCCACTTTTTGGACAGTGAAGATATGCTCACATATCATGCTATATAATTGAAAAATTGCAGAATAAAAAGCACACAATGCTGACTATCAGAGGCATTTGCCTCTGAAGTGCAGATGCTGGAGAAAAAGAAGGAACATAGTCATTAAAAATATCTCTCAGAAGTACAATCTAACCAAAGACACTGTGAGTTGATCATCTATTAGTTCTGCTTATGAGACCTAGAAGCAGACATGATTCAAAACAACAGAAGTAGAACAAAAGCAAGAATAAATCACAGAAACACAATATATTTACTGTGGACTACTCTACAATACATAGTTAAAGAGCAACAAAAGAGAAAAATCTGTCCTGACATCCAAAAGTCTTCTCTTGAAAATAATATTTTATATATTACATTCATAAAGATGTCACTTTAGTTAGCAAAACAGCTATGTCACTTTTTAATTTAAATTGCAAGAAAACTTTTTTTAAAGTACATATATATAGATAAACACCTATGTATCTAACTTACATAGAAATGTTTTTTAAAGATTACGCATTTTTCCATTAGTATATTCAACTGATGGAAAAGATCAACTATGGTGGGGGAAAAAAAAAAAAAAAAGAGGCACTATTCATGTCTGCTGTTAAAATTAAAACTGTGCAAAAATAAATAAGGACTCATAGTGCCAGAAGGTTTTGTTGGGTTATGGAGACCTGGGTTCTAATTCCTGTTCTCAAATCTATTTACATGTTGAGATTTTTAATGAAATAATGATTCAGCATCAAAACAAGAAAGAGTTCCAGAAAATGAGGACCAAACACGGCTCTGTTAGCTGAAAGGAGCCAAACTAATTTAAAACCCTTTTGCAGGAGAGACTCCCTTCCCTCGCTCACTGGAATTTACTCATTTGTTCCAGACTAAATGAATCTTTCTTGAACACAGGGGGCCTGTTCCAGATTTCAACTTTGCTTTACACTTCTGCTAGTCTGGCTTTTTGTTTCCTCAGGAGAAAGATTTCTCTCCAAAACTTAATAGACATGAACCAAGGAGCCAGCAAAGCCCACCATGCTCTGCTTGTAATTCACCTTGCCAGTGCAACAGAGCAACTCTCCTGCCAAGTTTTCTCCCTCTTGGTATCAGCACATCATTCTGAAGGCTACTATCACTGCTACAGTCCTAAAATATCTTTACTGTCTCCAATAAATTCACTGATTACCCATGTGCTCACAACACCTACACATCACTTTTCTTCCCTCCACAGGAACCCATTACCTGGACAATTCACCCAGGCTGGGCTTCCCTGCACAGCTGCCTCTGGAGCAAGATCTGCAGTGCCAAAAGAGCAGCAGTATGGGAAATAAAGCTTGGACACAATGTCAAAGAACAAACTCTTAGTAGCAGGGATGGATTCCAGCATTGTGCAGTAACTGAAATTTGAAAGTGTGGGGAATGTGAATGTTGCTCTCACCTTCCTCTCGGTAAGTCTGCATCATCTTTCTTCCACCGGACTGTGGGTGTGGGGTCCCCCTGCACCTGGCACCGGAAATCCACAGCCTCCTCCTCCAGCACCACTTGGTTAATCGGTCGCCTGAGAAACGTGGGCCGCTCTTGAAAGAGACATTAAAATTCCTTAGTGAGTAAGAGGGTTGAAATGAACACTTTTTGACTTTTCAGCATCTTGCTGCTTACCCATCCATCAAACAGAAAGGAGGCTGAGCTCCACAAATTCAGACAAGTGGGACTGATGATGTGCATAAAGAGCCAGGAAGAGAGCTGCCAGGCTGCAAAGGCACGGGCTGTGCCATCCCACCCTCTAGCAAGAGCTTGTGCCAGCACCGACTGCCCACGTGCCGGACAGAGAGAGGGCCCAAGACTGTGCCCTTCCCTGGCAGCGCTGTGGCTCTGCAGTGCTGCACTGGGAGCTCCTGCTGCAGCAATACACGAGCTGCCAATGGAGCCAGCCTGCCTTTGGCAGTCATCAATATCTGGATGCTTGGAGGAAAATTTAAATTCCATGTTACGCACCTCAGGCAATTGTGAACTGTCATACACAGGACAGAGCTTCCCTGATCCCCACCGCCAGCTTCACCATGGAAAACCAAATTAAGGTCTGAATAATAATTTCTGTTTACCTTTGTTATGTTAGGCTGCACGGCTACAAATAGTATTAATCACTGTAATGTTGTACAGGCCTGCTTAAAACCCAGATGCAGAGCCACAATCTGATCTCGGTTACACTGGTACAAAATCCAAGTACCGGTAATTTCATTTGAAAGGATGTCACTGGGGTTAGTTTCCAAGTTGTCTTTGGACTGCACAGATTTTGTTCTGTCCTCTCAGCCATACCACACTTTTATTGACATAAATTATTTATGCTAGTCAAACCGTGGTAAGACTGGGTTTATGTGAAACAGTATTTCCACTCAAGACAGGGATTTATCATAAAGACATTTTAAACTGGTTACATATTATGTTTCACATTTCATTCTCAGCAAGTTGAAGGATATGATGTCACTTAAAAAAATTCTCAAAATTCACACAGATGCAAGCAATACCAGCTTCTGACTCAGGCAGTTTGTCTTGGTAACTACAGAGCTAATTTTATAGCTTTGTTATGCATGATTATTATATGCAAATATTTTTTAAAAAAAGATAAAAGAATATTAATAAGGTTGCAAAATCAAGCAGGCCACACTTATTCACAGAATTAAGGCTGTCTGCACGTCTTTTATAATCACTTCCCTTCTGTTTATGATGCCTTATGGGATTGGTTGCAATTATATGATCACAAACTATTTTTTTTCCCCAAACATCTCCAGACTGTTGGTATTCATTTAATGAACAGGTGTTTAGCATTTTCCTTTAGTTGTACTGTTTAGAGGGTGGCCCCCTGTCATACTACTCAAACTTCACTTCAAAGACAGAATTATTAATTTCCTCATGACCTCTGTTACACCTACCTAAATGCTTCATAATCGAGTCACTTTCACAGCTCCTCTCTGAGGTATGACAGAGATCTTAGAAAGCAAGGTAAAAAGTATCTGCTAAATTTTGATGCTCAACCTGAGCCACAAAAGTGCCAATTTTTTGGGGCGGTGGGGGGAGGGAGGTTGGTGGAAATTAAACATTAATTTTGTATGTTCAAAGCTCAGCTTCCATTAATTCAACTGCAGACAAAAAAAGCGTTCACCACTTTCGCAAATCAGAATATCACTCAGAAAATGAGGAACACAAAACCACCTGTTAGTAATTATGTAAATGAGTGACAGCATCACATAGGAATTCCGTATTAGCAGGGAAACCTATTGGCAGGGGGAAACATATTTTGTCAGCAGAAGTATAGACATGCTCAAGAATCTATAGCACTTTTCCAGATGATAAAGATAAAAGCATATCTAACGGGCAAAGATTCTTCTCCCCAAGCCATTGCTTTTGTCCTATTCATATCCCTGCCCAGGATCTGCAGATTCCAGCAATGTTTAGGCAAGTAAATTCATTTCTAGTCTCTCTGCAAACATTGAAATCTTTGTAATTTCCCATTTCAAGTCTGTGTACAAACCATATCCAGCTGCTGATTGCTTCCTTAGTCGATTTGTCTCTTTCTAGCCCAGAAATATCCTTTTCACACCTGGAACCCAGCAAGTTCACAAGTCCAGTCCCCCTTCCAACTATCCGTGCCTCTTCCTTCTTCGCACCTTACAGCAAACGGACTCTTCTCCACTGAGTGTTTGCTCTACACTTGAACTTTTCCCCAGGGCACCCAAATCCAGTCCATCCACAAACTTAACACAAGAAAAATCAACAGAAGTACCCAAGCACCACTCCAGGAAAGTGACAGCAGCAGGAGCACAATGCAGTTACAGGAAAATGCTGCCCAGATCTGCATTCTGCCTGGGTTCTCTGGTGTATGAATTGATGACAATTACTTTTTTTTAGGCAGGTGCATATTTTGCTAAATTTAGTGAAAATCCTCTGGACAAGCCAAAAGAAGTACACCTCTGGCATATTGTAACTATTTCCCAACAAATTTTAGGTACCTGATATTCAGTATGAGGCACCTGCATTCTCAGGACAAAAAGCTTCCTCCATTCCTCTCCTTCAATTTTTTTTCCCATTTCACTCCTTTTGCCTCCAAACCTCACCATTCTTAGAGAAGAGTGAATTATTTTGTCAATTTAATTTTCTCAATTAAAATCAGTTTTCCAGTTAGTCACAGAAAGTTTTGGATAACACCATTTTAATTTGGCAAATATTAAAACTGGACAACGTAAAAAAAACCAAACCAAAAACCAAACCAACCAACCAACCAAAAAAACCCCCAAAAACAACAAAACCAAAACCAAACAACCCCACCCCCAAATAATTTTTTCATCTTAATGCTAAGCAATGTACTTGGCCCATCTATAACTAGGTGAATCTGGATGGGAGTATGTTAATGAACCTGTCTGCAAATTTGCAACAGTATCTTCTTCACAACTTCTCAGACCAACTCCTGTTCTGAGCTCATACACAATAAACTCTTCATTTTCGCATTTGTTTTCCAAGACATGATCCTAAACTAAGAAATTCAGACCCAGACCAGCATCCTAATGGGTGATTTAGAGCCCCTGGTTCATCCCCTTTGAATTTAAATTACTCTCTGTGTGTGCCTGTACACTGGCTTGGTCTGCATACAGAAATTATTTTAGACCATGTTTATAAAAGCTACATGTAAACAGCTAAGAAATTAGCATGTGCATCCTTATGAAATTGCTACTTGGGGCTGTAAATTCTCCTATAAAGGAGATGAGAAAATAAATTCCTGTCTCATTTTGAGGAGAACCCAGCTGAGGAGAAAGCAAATGGCCCCACGGTCATTAGGTAAATGACTGGATTCCACACCAAGGCAATTTAGGAAAATACACACGCTTGTTTCAGATCAGCTTCTAAAACTGTGTATTTTAAAAAAACGAAAAAAAAAAACCAGATTCTAGAAAGTAAATATCTATGTAAGGACAGAGCCCAGCTAGCAAGGACATGCAAACACCAATAACTGCAGGTTCCATTTTGCCATCATCTCTTCATTTTGCACAGCGTGAATCAGGAAAGAACAAGTTATCTCTCATGTTGTTTCCTGTATTTGTATCACTCAGAAAACCCCTTGAATATGTCCAACAGCTAATTATACAGCTATAAAGTGATCAGAGTGAATGCCATTGCCAATGCAATTAACATTCTTTATGTGAGATTAACTAGATTTGAGTCACCTGCATAACTTGCTTACAATGTTAATCTCTCAGGAGACAGAGTGCTGCTTGCCCAAGCATGTTAAATAAAGAAGGTTTCTTTGCACAGCCAGGTCAAATTTAGTTTCAGAGCTAATCTTGGGTAGGGGGGGGGAAAAAAATTTTTGTATTTTTTCTTCTGAAATGTTTTGTCCATAAATAAAGCCTTGTGGTATAATTAAACACTGTTACTCTGCCAACAGCATCCAGAACATAATATATTTGAGAAACAAGAAGAAAGGGTGATAAATTAAAATCATAGGCATATATAAAATTTTTAATATAGCTATTTTATAAGCTTTCACTGAGTAAATAAAGAATGTCTACTTCCCAGACATTCTCTGATAAATATTAAAAATCTTTGAAGAGAACTATAAAATAGGTCATGGTTATATGTCATGTCAACCAGTCATGCTATTACTAGGGTGACCTTTATAACTTCAAAATAAACTTTGCTTGCAGTTATAAAAGGGGATTGTTAATGCAATGTGGACACACACCTACAATCTGTTGCAATGCTTGAGGTCTGTGCTGCAAGGAAACCTACAGATCCTAGGCAGAAACAGGAAAATGCTTTCCTTGCTTTGGGTGCTGACACACGTTAACCTCAGAACTCAATTTTTCCCATATTTAACAATTGGTCTGAGTATCACAGTCTATTAGAGAGACTCAGATGACCTTCAGATGTGTTATTGCCCTTTCCCTGTTCCTCAAAAAGTTAGACAGCCATACACGGGGCCTCAATCTAATTAAAATGATCCTAACCACCTTAATATATTTTCTCTGCTGAGGCAACTGCTAGAGTGAAGGATTTGATGGTCCCCATAATGTAGGGCCTCAATCTGATTTAGAATTGCTCTCATTTTCTCTGCTGGAGAGAAGACATCATCTTTTTAAAATGTTTTTGTGCTCTAGAAAGAGTATTAAAACACAAATTAAAAGGCTTTGGGGAGGAATTTAATAACGGTTACAAATAAAAGCCTTTTTCACTTTAGCATTCTGATTCAAAAGGACAAAAAAGAAACATTAGGTGGTTGGAAGTAAGTATCACTTCAGAATGCTGTCAATAGCATGGATACTTCATTAAATGCAACCTGACCTGGATGAAGTAAAGCTCTCTGCCAAAGGAGAACATGTGGAAGAAGACAGGATATTACTATCTCACTAAATTCACCTATGTTGGCCAAATAAATGAAAACAGAATTGCAAAAGCAGGTAGTTTTACATTTAAGGACCTTCTTCTACTGCACCTTTTGAGGCATTTTTTCCCTTTTTCATTTGAGATATAAGCACCTGTGTAGAAATTGCAAACTCCTACACTCTAAGCAGCACCCAAGGTGTGATGAGCTTTCACAGCAAAGATATGGAACACCAACAAGAGGCAAATGCAGCAAAATGAATATTATCAATTGCTAATTGTTTTTTCCTTTCATATACATCTACAATCATATTAGTTATAGTTTTTACTGACCATTTTATACAGACTTTGGGAATCAAATCAGACCCTTTTTCAGAGCTGTATCATTATCCTATTACAACTTCTTGGTATCTGTGGGTAACAAATGCAGCACCCAAGGTGTGATGAGCTTTCACAGCAAAGATATGGAACACCAACAAGAGGCAAATGCAGCAAAATGAATATTATCAATTGCTAATTGTTTTTTCCTTTCATATACATCTACAATCATATTAGTTATAGTTTTTACTGACCATTTTATACAGACTTTGGGAATCAAATCAGACCCTTTTTCAGAGCTGTATCATTATCCTATTACAACTTCTTGGTATCTGTGGGTAACAAATATTCTAAAGCTAAACTGGCTTTACAAACTGCCACAAGTAGACTGCCAGTGGAAAATACAGGGATTTGAAAAAAAGCAGGGGGAGCTCTGATCTGAAGGACAAAATACACACTGCTGATTTCTCTGTCTTGACCTATGAATGTATACCTGGGTTTGGTAGATTTTTCCACGTGACTGGGAAAACTTCCCAGGATACAATGGGTCAAGACTCTGCTAAAGCCTTCCACACAGGCAGAGCTCAAGAAAGTGAGATGGGGCACGATGTCTTCATTAAAGGAATTTGGGGGATTTTTTTGCTCTAACACCATGTCATCATACTATGGTCTTTCAGAAACTAGGGTTTCTCTTTCAGCCTGACAATATCTACAGAACATCAAACACAAATACTTCTTCAAGCATCAGACAAAAATACCTCTCTATCCCACAGGACCTTATTAGCTCAAAAAAGGTTCAGATACCAAAGCTAAAATCAAAGATTAATCCCAAACAATCTTTAATATGTCCAAATTGACATATCTTGTAAAGATTTTTTTTGTACTCTTCTAACTTATGCTTTATATTCTTTTGCAGCTCTTCTAAATATATCTTTTTCCACTGCTTGATGCCAGCCTCTTGAAGTTGATATACTAAGGCTTTCATTGATTTCACTGAGCTTTAGAATCAATATACATGATATACCTTTGTACATTCTCTTCAAACACACCATTTTAAGTGCAAAGGAAAATAAAAGAGTCGGAAACAGTTAAAACAACTTGAAAACTTAGAACAGAGAAGCAGCATGACAAAATGATAAAGGTTAACTTAAGGAGTAATTATTTCTTTATTTAATTTCTGGCTCCATACTATGTATTTACAAACAAAGCTTTCTTACAAATTGGAATTAAACTGTTTCTGTTTTGCATCTTGTTTTAATTCTGTTCAGCCAAGGGCTATGAGCCCAAACACAAGCAAGGCAGCCTAATTTGTATCACTTACACTTCGGAAATTGGCCTTTAGAATAGTGTGTACACAATAATCAAGTCCCATGCTGCCTCCTTTTGTGAACATTAGGACTGAGGTTATTAACTTTCTTTAAAGGCCAACTTAAGACTCTGTGACAGAACCTGTCTTTCTGTTTTACTCCAAGAGTACACCTTGGAGCCTCATAAAGGCAAAAACTATCAGTAACGCTAGAAAAAGAAGACTTACAAAATGTAGTGCACCTTTGTCACTATTCAAAACATGGTTTGGCTAGCACTGTTTATATGATCTTTATGGTATTTTACTGTGAAAGTTTGCCAATTTTCTGCTAATAGAAGAATCGTGACTTGGGAACAAAGTAATGCAATCTGCATTGACACTACAAGTATACTGTTAGCAGCGCCTAAATGTTGAAAACAATGTTTCTCATGCAGATAAGTGTGGGGGGAAAAAAAAAAAAAAAAATTAAAAGTGAAAGTTCTATACATATTATTCGTAACTATCTCTCAGTAAAGGTTATTGAATGGGTACCCAGCCAAGTGGACATATTCTGCACATGGGAAAATTTTATTTTCTCACCCTACTGCTTCCCAGGATTCTTATGGCCCATTTTATCATTTTTAAATGCAGGAAAGGTGTAATCTTTCAGACCAGGCTTCCATGCTGTTCCCCTTGGGCCACCAGTTCCCACCACACTGACTCAGTTTTTCCAGAGGCAATGCCTCAAGCTAAATTTACTGTACAGGGAGCCAGAGATCTGTCACAAGTCACATGCAGAAGTTGACTTCAGGTATTACAGAAAAGCTTGCAAAGCCAAAAGTAACAAGTAGCTGGTTCCCGGAAAGGTTTGAGAACTAGTACGAAGCAGTTCCATTTCCTACATAGTGTGTTTACTAAGGCTCCCTTCACGCTATGGAAAGGGTTTGGAGGCTTGTAATTTGGGAAAGGAATGAAGACATGACTAATCAGCTAATTAATATACATCCCTTTCCAGAATCAGCACAAGCTATAGGCTTGCCACTCACCTAATAAAATCCTCCAAGTCTCATAGTTAAGATCTCTTTGTTCTTATTGTGAAGACCATTTTCAAATATGTTCAAAACAGTTAAAGTTGGGCACAGGAATGGCATATAAGTATTTTTAGCATATTTTTCCTCAACATTTGCAGCATTCCCATGTTCCTCAGACCTCTGAGTCATATTAGGGGACGGCTGTGGACCTAACATGATCCTGGTGGTTTTGCCTGTGTTCAGTGAAGCCAATTTGAACATGCAGAATCAATCTGATGTTTCCCAGTCATTGGATTTATTGGATTTACTGTGCGTGCTTAGAGTGACTGGACTGTCCAGTAGATACATTGCTTCCTGGAAACATCATGGATAATGCTCTGGATAACAACACTGTGCACATCCCTGCTCATCCATGGGCTGCTGCCTGGAGCCCAGGAATGGAATACAACTGCTGTGCTGCTGGAAAGCACAGGCAAGTCCTCTCCTTTTGTACGGAGTGGGCCAGAACTACCCCGGACATGACTTTACAGGGAGCCCAGTGCACCAACACTGGTGCCACGAGGGCAGCCAGGAAATGGGCAGGTATCTGGGAATACTCAGATAGAAGGGGAATTGTAGATAGGAAGATACTGCGGTAGGGAATTTTAAACACAATTTTCTTTAGGTAGTCTAACACAATTACGATGAATTAAAGTATCTAATTTCATTTATTGCTGATTTTGTTCAGTATTCACCAAATAGTTTTAGATTGTATTTTGCAAGTTGATTGCTATGATTATACCCTGTAAAAAAAATCAGAATATTGTAATTGGTTATGTATTATTTTACATATCAAGACAAACCTAATATGTTTCCTAGCTCTGCAGGATATGAAATTACATGCACATTTCAGTTTTCATTCCTACAGTTCAATGCTTTTTAACAAATTATTTTCTTAAGGATTTCTTAAGGCTTTGTAGTTTAGGACTGCAATCTGCTTGCTATCCACAGGGAGTATTACCAGAGATTAGCAGTACTTAAACTGATGAAGGAGATATGTCATGTCTCTTTTGCATCTGTATAAAGCTACAGCTTTAACAGAGTGGCTGCAAAGGGCATAATAATTTTATAGAGATCCTTTCTCTAGATTTTTTTGCAAGGTATAATAGTTCTGTCTTTAAAAGCCATATGTTTCCATGAATCCACAACAAACCAATTAGAGTGGAAACCTTTACAGTCTTGTAAAGCTGGAAAGCAGCATATCCTCAGAAATTAATGGATCTTGTCTAGCAGAAATCTTTCTCAGCACTCTGTGAATCCCATAATATATATATTTTTTCAAGTGGATAAACAAATGTTGAATTTCACATACATGCAAACACAGAGATGGCAGGCAATATGTGTGACTGTATTTTCCTGTGCACCACATTAGGCAGAAGGTGAAGAAATCAGGAGCATCTGCTTCACAAAGGACCTTAAGATTTCTATTAAAAGTCCCTCTGGGTTTACAAACAGTCTCGTTTGGAATTTCAGTACTGTATCAAGGATATCAAAGAGGAGTAGCAGAAGGGAACATTAACACTATTTCTCTCTTTCTTTCATCAGCAAGGACAGGTTTCCTTTAGCAGCGAGGGTTTTTTCCTTGTTGATCTTCCTTTGTTTGCTCAGAACCTCTTAACTAATTCCTAAAAACCCATGACTGTAGGATGTACCAAAGCATGATTTTGTGGCTTTGCTTTTTACCCAGTTACAAGCAGAATGGATCCAGCTTTAAGTTTGCTTATTACTCTGTTCTTGCTCTGGACCCTAACCATGGGGCAAGTGCTCCTAACAACTAACTTCTTGCCTTGCTCATCAGGTCTAGAAGCTCTTTCACACAGGATATTTATTCATTTTTGATTCATTCAGCAGCACCAAAAACCTAAATGATGTCCTGGCTTACAGGATGAAAAGCTGTTTCAGGCCCTCTAAAAAATGAATGTCAAAAATTACCTCTACATACTCAAAAATTTGATTTTGGAATTTCCTCCAATGACTTTTTGCTGATGAAGTGAGGTTTTTTTGTGCTTTCCTACAGAGGTTTGATTTCACAACCCCTCAGGAATATGGAATTATTTAAATAGGCAATCCTGGTCTAAATCTCTGGTAATCAGGCATTATCAACTGTATTAGAAGTAGCTTAATTACATTTGGCCATTCTAGGAGGGAGAGCATTGTCCTGCATTACCACCTCTGGCTATGCACGTCACTGTGGGCCTCCAATCAGACTGAAACTGTGTGCTTAGAAGGAAAATGTTGAGTCATCACAGCTCCACCATTATAAATGGCAGCTTTTAAAACCTGGCCTCCTGACACTGAGATGCATCTTGAGCAGAACTGCTGTGTTTTGTCAACCTTGTTTTGTCTCGTGTTTTGATGAGCCCCCCAGGGTAATCCAGTCTATGACACCTGCAGGGAAAAAGCAATAAAAGCAGGGGTCTCCTTACCAAAGACGGTCAGCTCTGCAGGGTCACTGTCGCGCTCCCCCACCATGTTGGTCCCAACACACGTGTACATTCCTGCATCACTTTTTCTGGTGTTGGAGATCATCAGCTTCCCACCACGGATCTGTTTCAAAACAAGGAGGGTATTTTTAACTTCAGATAAAAAAAATACATCAGAAAAAGTGCTACCTTCTCAGGCAACAAGTTCTACAACCAAGGCATCCTAAAGTTTTGTTTGTAAATATATGTATAGCTTTAAATGATACACTTAAATATTTAAATACCTTTAAGCTGTTCTAGAACACATTTTTATCTCACTGAATAATTTCAGCTTGCAACTAATTTCAGCTACATTTCATTTTGTTCCTTTGGCTTTCATTAGATTCTTCACATTTCAAAGACTACATTTCTTGCTGCCTCTTGGCAGCACAGAGTGCTTTTATTTCTTCCATGGTGACATGTAAAGCACTCTTGGCATCTCTTGCAAAAAAAAAAAAAAAAAAAAGGCGATTTAACTTAGTTTTATTTAGTTAGTTTTATTTTACTGGTGTCTTAACAGTTTCCTTGATCACTAATAAAGACAGATTTTCTCTTTTTGTTGAGGGAAAAAGACTGAATCTGGCCCAAACTGGGACTTCACCTGACTCTTAATATTTTCTTGGCTATAAAGGGTGCTTACAGAGTGAAAGAGCAGGGTAGCTGAAAGAAATAAAGTAAAAATTTGCAGCTTGTGAAGTCACAGTGTCGAAGGTTAGACAATGGGGTGCTTCAGAATAAGCTGTGAATATAGCCAAAGAAATGTGAGAGTCAGGGAATGGGAGCCAGTTCCCTGCCACTCTTTGCTTTTCCTTGAGCAGACCCAAGCACAGACAGCCAGGCTCATAAACAGCAACAGCTTAGATTCTTTGGCTTGGAATAAGTCCTTAGGCATCCAGAGCCACTAACAAGCTTCTTGATAGTACTTCCACATCGAATAAGGTCAGCACTGAATCATTACATATGACATAAAACTTTATTGAAGAAATATTAATGGTGAAAAGCAAAGCATTTAAAAATTAGGAATGAAACATGTTCTCACCCCCTTAATTTATCCCATTTGCTTGCACTGACCATGATTTATCTCTAATTACTTGATAAGTTAAATATTTCTGCTGGATCCTGTTTCATTCAGTACAAGAAACGAACAGTCACAGAATTCAACCAGTGTTACTGATTTGCTCAACATTTATTCCTTTTCAAGAATCATAATTCTTTAGAGTATGACTTCAGCCTCCATTTAGACACATCCAAATTACTGCAATAATTATAACATTACCGATAACATTCTAAGCTGTTGGGCTTTTTCCCAGGGATTATTTGTGCACCTCATAGATAGGACTGAATTTACTTATAAAACACCTCTCTGATATTCTCAGTTTGGAGAACTGAGATGTAGAAAAGGTAAGACCAAATTGGTCAAAGACATCCACTGAGTCCTTCATCTAAATGAGCACCTCACATGACCAAATCTCCAACTCTAATGGATCTCCATTACACTGGATTTACAAACCAACCCTCAAAGAAGTTCAAGCTGGAGAGCCAGGCTAGAAGCAATAAACAGCCTTCCCCCCTCATTTGGGAAAGCTAGGAGAGGCAAACTGCCAAGAATAACAAGTCTCTACAGGAAAGGCTATAAAGCTGTGTAAGTTTTGCTGCACTCAGCTGTGGGCCCTACATCCATAGATAAAAAAACACCTGAGCTGTACTCACACTGATCCGCTCCTCCCTGTCATCAATACGGACTTTGTCTTTCTTCCAGTAGATGGTAGGCTCGGGGTGCCCTCGAGGTGGCTGGCACTCCAGGATTGCAGGTTCTCCAGCTGCCACCACCACATCTGTAGGGTTTTGGCGGAAGTCATCCCGTAGCACTAAAGCGGTAAATGAGGCAAAGAGGAAAAAAATTAATAGAGGTGATTACATTGTTTGGGGGGGGAGGGGAAGTAGAAACACATAACATTAAACAAACAAGTCTCAACCATTATTAAGTGATGACTTTGCATCTTATATTGGCTGTAAAAAATTTCATAAATTAAGCTGGAGAGATATGCCCTTTTGTCCAGGAGAAGTAGATTTTACATATATGGCCTTCATCTTCCCTTTTTTTTCTCTCCAGATAAAAACACTGCTCTGTATTTAAGTTAGAAAGACTTGTAGCACCCGTTACTCTTCTTAATCTTGACAGGATCACTTTTCATCCTTGCAAAAGGAGCATTGCAGGTTGGATGCTGAGTTCTTTTCATGACAGAAAACAACCTGCTGAATATCTGCCTTGCCTGGGTCTCCAACTCCAGCACAAGCTAGGCAAAAAAGAGACAGCACTACTTAAGGGCATTTCAATTGCTGCTCTTACTATTGTATTTTTGGCAAATTCAGGCCAAGATGGTCACCAGTTTTGAAAGGTGTCAGAGAAATAAAACTGATAGTAATGTACTTCCAGCATATTTGTTTCCTCCTTCTATATTTTTAGTTCTAATATTTTTGCCACCTTGACCACCCCTGTCCCACTACACTGAAAAGAAAAAGCATTTAAATCACCAAGCTGTTTGAGAACTAAATTAGGAAACACAGGTCAGCTTCTTATGTAAATCAAGCTTCTGTAAAGGATTAGGTCCAACTAGCTGGCTTCAGAGTGGTAGAATGATATCCACTTCATCCTTATTCTTCCATGTGTGTCCTAGTCTCTAGGTTAATTGACATTCTTATAAACATAAAACTGAAAATAGCTCTAGATGAGCTACTGAAATAGAATTTAGGGCATTGCCCCTCCTTGAATTTCAGCTACGCGTGGCTTTCATTATAGCTTTAAAACAGCTCTCGCCCTTAATGGAACCAGGGCCCTCTGAGAAATTAGAAAACACTGTATCCTGTGAAGGGGCAAGTCAGGAAGAGTTCAGCAGAAATTGCTCAGTCTCATTCCATAAGCAGAGATAATTTACTGCTTTCAATGTTAATAAAACGTGCCCCATTTTAACATTTGGAACGGAATATTTTTCTCTTCTGTAATAAGCCAGAAAAAAATATGATTAATACATACAAGAATTGGTTTCTGAATAGTCTGAGGTGAGTGGGCTGTATATATGTGGCACTCAAAATGACATGGAGGTAACTTTTATTGTTCTCCATTTTGGGATACACAGGTAGATCCCAGAGGAAGGAGGGAATTAATTGGAAGTTAATTCCTTTTCTAACACGCACACACAAAAAAAGAGTGACTATTTAGGTCTCGCTCTTGAAGCATAAAATAAAAGTGACAGGAGGCAGCTGGCAACAAATGCAGCTCTGGCAAGAACCCATAGTCTTCTTAGGTGACACACCCAATAGATAGCTTAACAAAAAACTCAATCCTCAAATATTTCTGAATAATACAAATCACTTGTACACTTCTAAATAAGCAAACTGGCATGGAATGGAATTTATAGAACTTCAAGATCAAATGGAAGAAATAACTTGTGCAATGTAGAGCACAGAATTAGTATGATGAAGATCAAGGGCCGCTGACTATTTGGCAGCACAACACTTTGCAAAGCCAAGAAAGTCAATACCATGGGAATGTCAGGCAAAGAACCTGAAAAATAGTCTTACAAATTCATGGTTTTTAGGAAAGCATCTTCATATGTCTCTGTGATCCCCATGATACACAGGGAGAAAAAGTACTCCTAGACAACGCTATGCTCACTTTTGTATAAATGGCAAATAAATAAAAATTAACTTCTTCCATTATTATTACACACAAAATAAGTATTATTTATCTTGGCTTGATTCTACTTGCAATTACAGAACTTCAGTGCAAATCCATTAGTGGAAAATCCCCAGAAAATCAGCAGATCCCACCACATAATGGCTTTATATTCCTGATTCCAAACTCCTGGCAGCAATATTAGTGAAAGCCTTTTCCTTGAACATTTCACACTGCTATATGAACCTAACAAACACAGTTTCTGGGAGTGATACACAGCAAATTACATTAACTTTCTCTGAATCATCCCAGCAACCATGTAAGGTTCCAATCAGCCTCAGAATATGAGGCTAAGAGGTGATTTGATTTTATCACATTCCTTTGCCCAAAGTCTCACTGCAAAACTGACTTGAATAGAAGACAAAATTGATGCTACAGGCTTTGCTTAATCTTTCTCTGTACCTCACCACATATGTGAATCTTGAATAGATATATCTCACCATTTCCATCTAAAGCATTCTGTGTTTTGGAGAAAACAAAAAAAAAAAGGTTGGAGAAAAAAGAAATAGTAAAAAAATAAAGCAGTGACAGAAAAGCAAAGATAAGAGAAAAATGCATGCAATATAAATTAAAGTAAGAAAATAACTTGGAGAGGAAGAGGGGGAACATGAACTTTAGAGAGACTAAAAAGAAAAAGCCAGGTAAAAGAAGGAAAAAAAAATAATAAAAGCAGAGAGAAAAACAAGGTAAAAAAGCAAAGGGCACAGGCTGTCATTCCTGTGATTCAGTATTTTAATGCAATCTAAAAACAATGAAACAAAGAACAGACTTTAATCTGATCAGCTCAGCCACCCCAGAACATCCAAATATCACCCCAAGAGAGAGGGAGCAGGGAAGAAGAGGCCAGAGCATGAGCTGGCGAGCTTGGCTGTGCTCCTGGAGTGGCACAGGAAGCCACAGAAGGAAGGAACACCAACTGGAAGTTGAGTTCACACATATTAGCACAGTAAATGGAAAAGTTGCAGCACAGCTTAGTGCACTCACCATATCTAATGGTACAATCATCTATGAAAACAGAAAAATGATTGAGAGCTGCAGAATATTCCTCAGCCAATTATCCACAATTGCTGGGTACTTCCAAATAACTATTCCTGAGCAGATCACCCTCTCCACACACAGGCAAGAGGCTTTTGTTCACTTGAGAAGCCAGCAATCCTCAGGGCTCTTTAGACAGGGCACAAATACGAATGTTTTAAAAATGCAACACAAGCAGAAAAATGTTGCCACCAGGCTCCTCTTTCTCATGCTGTGCTCCTGTTTTGCTTTATTCCAATTTTAACATAAGCTGCACAGCTCCCTTTGTGTTTGCATAGGTGTTTCCCTGCATTTTTGGGTGTTACCTTACATTTTTTACTGTGAGGGTGGTGAGGCCCAGAGAAGCTGTGGATGCCCCATCCCTGGAAATGTTCAAGGCCAGGATGGGTGGAGTTCTGAACAACCTGCTCTTTTGAAAGGTGTCACTGCCCATGGAGCACTGGTTGATCTTTAAATCCCTTCCAGGCCAAACCTTTCTGTGATTTTATGATTTAACAAGGGGTGCCAAAGAGGAAGATGGCCCCCACCCTGCCTGTCCACCCTGGGACTGCAGCACAGCCGGACACCAGGAGCTGCTCCCCCCGCCAGCCCGACGGCAGCACAAACACCCTCGTGTTTCAAAAGGCGAAGCCCTGGAAGGGCAAAAGCTCCTGGACGGCTAAGCCTGCTGTCTGGAAAGGCACAGAGGGATGGAGAGCTGCAAAGAACAGCTAAAGCGTACATACAGCCTACAATGGCGCTGCAGACAAAAGTTAATTAAAGTTTGATCGGTCTCTTTGTGCCTCAAACAAGCTGATGCTGCTCAAACAAGACATGTCTGCAAGCAGTGACGGCAGTGTTTAGGCAAGCAAAGCCCTGTACGGCCATTTCCAGGTGGGCAGGAGCGTAACCAGGGAAAGGGAGCACATCCAGCCACGGCAGCGCCGGGATAAACACGCGGAGCACGCACCTGCCAGAGCCAGGGGTGAGGGGGAAAGAGCGAAAGGAGCCCCCGCTCCCCAGGCAGCTGCTAACAGCACCTGCCAGCTTCGGCCCAAATCCAGGCCTCGGTCAAACTGATGCTCATAAACTCAGGGAATTACATGGAAACCGAATTAATTTCCTCGGCCGAGGTTCCAGCAATTTGTTTAAAGGAAGTGGAGATAAAGCCGCGATGTTTATGGGGTAGGAGGGAAGGTGGTGGGGTCAAAATTATTCTAGGCTAGATATCCATGCCTTAATCCTTCTTTCCAGCTTTCAGGCCCTTAGAAAGAAAACATTTTTATAGGATTTACATTTACATGATGATTACAAATAACCATCTGTCTGCTTCCACTTTTTCAATCTGGTCCATGTCCCACGAGCCCCCAGCCTGTGGTCAGAGCAGCTAAGCTGGAAGAAAGACGTGGATGCCCGTCAGGAGGCTTTGGGATAATTGCATTCTTCTCCCACCAGCGCTTGTCTCTCCACCTCCTCCCCCCAGTGTGCACGGCGAACATCTGAAATTACCGGGGACAGGAGGGAGGGAAAGAGTATCTTTGTTGCCTTTTTCAATGAATTATAATGTCTTAAAACACAGCTACATCTGTTGTGCTGACTAGAGGGTATAAAGAGATATCGAGTAAATATTAATGCGCTTCTGGAACTTGGGTCCTGGTAGTTCATGTTCCCCCTCCTGTTCTGCTTTGTGCTTATCTCAGGATAATATTATTCTCATACAAAGATTTTACACAGCCGCATCGCTGGCAATTTGGTCACCTGCCACACCACAGGTAGGTCTCCCCTGATCCAAGGCACTCCCCCACAGGCATTTTCCTAAATCCTCATCTCTCCACCACTGCTTTGGCACTTCCCTCCTCTGATACATACTGATATGAACAATCGACATGAGTTGTTAAGTCAAATAACTGCCCAGATGCCATACAGTGGACAGATTAAAGGATTATTATACTTTAGGTAGCATATGGTGCAGGGAGGTATTTTAGATCTTGACTAATGTGTATGATGTGCTGAAATGGTCCCTGAGCGAGACAGCACTACCTGCTGAAACAGGGTGACAGAAAAAAAACCCCCGGGGTCACAGACAACTTTCCTTCTGAAGAATAATAATACACTTTGTTTGAAGAAGCTGCTGCCCGACCTCTTTGTTTCAGCAGCTGCCTCTGTCTAATTTTGTAAGGAAAATTGTAACAAAACCACACAACCTAAGCGATAGTCCTAGGCAAGACTCTCAGGGAGTTCTTGAGCTCCCTCTGCATGTGCAGAGGAAAAAGCTGCAGCCAGTAGAAGCTGCTACCTTCAAAAAAAATATTATAAGATGCTATATGTTTTTCCCTCCTGCTTTTCCCATCCTTTGCCTATCTCCTGATACTGATATTGCCTAGCAGACATGAATGCTAGCTAATTTACCATGACTCAAATATGTTCAGTAAAATGGAGCCCCAAGCCCACGAGAATAATTTTCAGAGGTGTGAGATTTTTCAAAGAGTCTAGTAGCTTCAACAATGTTTGATTAGTAGGGTACCTAGAAATCAAAGTGATGAAGAGAGCAGCACGGAGATACCTGCATCAAGAAACAAAAGGAGAATCTTCTTCCTTGCCAATGCAGCAACTTTCTTTGGCTTCATCCCTTTTTCTCACTCAGTATTTCATGTACTTCTGAACTTAGTAACTTGCCCAGTACTTACTTACTTACAGCTCAAGGTATCTTGCTCTTTAATCTCAGGCCTCTCAAGACAAAAATGTGGGAAAAACCCTGACACATCCTCTAAAACTTTTAAATGTTCACATACACAGATATAGACATACAAAAAAATTGGACCTTATGATGAACATCAATGTCTAAATGTAGAAGTGTTGCTTCTCAAGCCAGAATCTATTAAAGCAGGTGAACAGAGAATTTCAGTGCTGAGGTGGGTGAACCGACACTGACAAGTAAGGAGACAGATTCCAAACGGAGTCAGTGGGAGGTAACGGGCTTTTTGCCTCTCCTCTAAATTGCAGTCTGAGGTGTACCCCAACTGGCTGACTGTACAAAGGTCAGGAAAGAAGACAGACTTTTTCCTCTCCTATTTAAAGCACACACTGCCGGAGTCAGACTTTGAAATCTTTCTAGCCCAGTTAAGGGCATTACTGACCTATTTTCCCTTTTGCACAATTGCACAAGTATAAAAGTGATAATTCTTGCAGACTTTAGCTTATGAGCTCTTTCTGATTTTTTAAAGGCCACTATTTGGGCTGAATTAAGCATATGCAATATAGCCTGAATACACTTACTGAAAAATTGTATAATGTCCTTGCCTTTCTTGTGATTAATTGTGATCACTTGAATGCAATCTGACATCTCTGTAATTTTTTTTTAAAAGATTTTATATGACTACTAGATAGCATGGAGAGTAGAGATTTTTCTAATTTAGAACATAACACATTTATGTTTAAGCCTCCTGATTGAAAACAAAGTTCTATCACCTGTCTTCCTTGCAATGAATCCCCGATAACCTTCCCCCTTTTTTAAACTCCCACCTCCTTCCACCAGCAAATTCTGAATGCTGCAGTTAACAGTCAGCAATCTCATTACCCATCTGCTATAAATCTTCAAAAGCATCACTGTGTTTTGACAGTCAAGAAAGGCAAAGGGAAGCAATAAGCATAACCAAGTATTCTTTATGAATGCAAATATCCTGAAGACCACATTTAAGTAATTTCAGAAATCTAAAGCTATACAACATAATATGTTGAAAAAATTTCTCTAGGATACAGAGCAGATTTCTTTTTTCTTATTCTTAAAGCATAATGAGTCTTGATGAATGCACTGCACAGATTGCTAATGTGAACAGGAGACACGTTACTAGGAGTTTTATTTCACTGAAACTGAAAACCTGACTACTTGCTTAAAGTTCAGAGACTTTCTAGAAGAACTGATACCATAACTGTAGACAACGAAACAACTTTCAAAAAGTGCATGGTCTGCTGTAAGTCTTCAGATTTAACAAAGATCTGACATTTAGCCGTTTAACTCAGGTTGAAGACAGCTTTTACATGATCTTCACTTTAATGGACTACATATTCAGAAAATCATGGGCAAGTAATTTATTTTTTTAACATCTAATATGAATCTCAGATGTGGAAGCAAGCACAGCTTAAGGAAACAGCACATGAAAATTGAAGTGACATTTTTTCTGTCACTTTTATGCCAGAATGTCTTCTTTGCAGTAGGACTAGTTTCACCAAAAGCACTAGAGACTCTTCAAATCCCATCAACTAGGCTTCCCTTCCAACAATGCAGTAGGCAGGATCATGTTTAGGAAAAGAAGGAATCCTCCACAAGGTCTCCTAGGCTGCTGTCAGAAAAGCATAGACTGGACTTGCCTCTCCTGCACTACAGCAATTCTCAGCTTCTAGTAAGCAAAATAAGAAAAACAAAACGACCAAACAAAAGGCAAAAAAGCACACACACACACACACACACACACAAACACCCCAAAAAACCCCACCAAACACCAAAAAAACTAAATAGACCAACCAACCAAAAAGAAACTCAAAGGAATTAGAAATATATAAAAAAATTTTCAAAAGCAATGGCATCCAAAAAAACTCAGATGCTACTGATATACAAACAAAATTCTGGTGGGAGGTTTTCATCATGTGCTTCAGAAGAGCACACAAGAAACTGCACTGTAAGTTATGAGTCTGTCTGTACAGTAGAGAGGTTCCCAGAAAGTACAGACTTAAAGAGTAAAGTTAGAAACTACAGTATATTAACATGCAGGTTTGCTGTTGTGAGTACAAAAGTAGCACTGCCAGGTACCTGCAGCACTGTGCTCAACCTAATGAAGGCTACCTGGAGTTTGACACAGCACTGGGCAATTGCATTTTTTCTGTTTCCAAATTGAAGTTGGTTCTCCTACAATTACTTTAGCAGCATCAGTCCCCCAGGCTTCCAGTTTGAGCCCAGCCAAAACCCCTAAAATGTTCATGTGCCCTCAGTAAAACAAAGGAATAAGAGCAGCTGAGAATCATGAAAATGAATATAAATGAATGAATATTTATTGTATGAGAAATATAGAATGTTACATGCTTCATTTAGCCAATATAATGCAGACTGCAATCTCAGAGCTCCAGTGAAGTGTGAATAGCCTCTAATAAACTTCTTGTGTACACATGCACAACACATACACAACAGCTGGGATGCTTTCCCGTCTTGGCAGGGGGCACTGCCACATTACTGCTATACTTCAGCCACATTAGGCAAAGCATCAAACAAAATAGGCCATTGCCTAACACAGGAATCCTCTTCCATCCATCCCCCATTTCTCCATGCCTAACCATGGTCTCTCTATCTGTTAATTATAAGATAAAACTCATCTGTTCAATCTTTTGTGAACTGGAATGTCTTTTTTTCTTTTTTTTTTTTTTGTCAGGGCTTTTGTGCTGCTTCCTTCAGAAGTCAGGACTGAAAACTACATGTTTGAGCAGACACAGGCATGTATTCCTCAATAAACTTTTGTGACTCCATCACAGGGGGACTGTGTAGCTACACTTATCAGATATGGAGCGTGAGATGCAACCACAGCTGGTACACAAAACCAGTGGGAGCTGCCTGCTGCTCCTTGAATACTTCCCTTCCCACCCGGCAAACTGCTCCCAAGTCAATGGGCCACTCTGGGGTGCTTGCCAGATGCCATTTCAACAGGCTCCATAGGCCTGGCTGGCCTCACCTGCTCTGTCCCAGAAACGGGCATGTCAAGTCACACAGGCAGCAGCGCTTCCTTCTGGAGCCGACCTTTAGTCATCAACCTTCAGAACGGCTCAACTGCTTTCACTTTTTGTGAATTTGTCCCAGCAAATACGGAATGGAAACTGGAAAATCATAAAATGTGTTCACATGGCTGTCACTAAAGCATGTCTAGTCAGCACGACCAGGCACCCCCTCTGAGAGAATTTACAACAAAGCCCCACCTCCTAAAATTCCTCTATCACTTATGTTTGCATATTATTTTAATTCAATATTATTTTAATACTCTTCAACAAATTAAAGAAGTAAGGATGCATGGCTTGGAGAAACTGATCTTTAGAACTTCTACTCTGTCATCTCTGAAGACAATAAAAACTTTTTTTCCTTCCAATGTTGGGGTCATTTTTGAAGTTTTGTCCTTGGATTCCTCCTTCAAAAAACGAAATTCAAATTCTTTAAAATTTAACAATTGACCAAAAATGTTAGAGAATGTATTTTCTGGATTCTCTTGGAAAATCCAAAATAATTTATCTGTCACTTGTCATCATATAATTCTTCATAACAAATTTAAGCTTCCAGATCTCTAAAGAACAGAAGGAGCAACATGACATGTCAAACCTATACTAAAGTGCTCTTAGGATGTAGTCATTTGAGTTCTGTCAACATATTACCAACTAGGAAATAATCCACAAACATCTAGATAAAACAGTAGTTTTCCATGGTCTAAAAATGGAAAGGAGGCCTCAATTTTGAGAGCTGATGCAAAACAAAGAAGAAACCAGTGCAATTTACCAGTAACCTTTTGCAGTTTTGATCTATTCAAATAGCACAAGGAAGTACTTCTATACAATAGAAAATATATCTCTCCCACTTATTTTCAAAAGTAAAAAAAAGAACATTAGAGATCACATGGCCATCATTATTATTCACTACATGATGCAAGAGGAAAGAAAAGAAAAAAATTAAAGAAGCCGGAGCAAAGACCAACCGTAATAGCCTGAAGCAACGATTTTGAAAGGGGACTTTAAGCACCCAGAGAGAGACCAGAACCTGGATGTCCAGCTGCACCCTCCAATCACACTGTGCTGTGCCTGAGACTCCAAATGACCTTCAGCTAAGGGGTTACACTCAGACACACTGTTGAAAATATAGTAGCATAGTGTTGTGGATTGCAGTAAATGTGAAACAATATCTTTTTTTCTTTTTTTTAAACTAATACCACTGTCCCAAAGCACTATTTCATGTACAGCAAATTTTACGTAATAAAAAACGATGAGTACAAGAAACTAGAATAGTAAAATAAAACCTCCACATGCCACACATCCTTCTAAACCCTTGGTGCTGAATATTCCTCTCAGTTCAGTACAAGAGAAAATCCGGGTAACTATCAGCTGACTCCTTTAAAGTAAGAGAAAACTGACAAAGAGCACAACACAACTGTGCACCCCAGACTATAGAAAAGCAGCAATATGAGATATGCCTGTAAAACAGCCTTTAAGTAACTCAACAGATGGAACAGCCCTTCCTATGAAGGGCTCACATTCCTCTGAAGGGTCTGAACGACCTCTGTTAATCCCACAATTAGAATACAGAATCCATTTTACAATCTTTCCTCTTCCTCTTACCTCCCTTCCAACTACTAGTGTAACAAAGACTATACTCCAGCTCAGACAACATTTCATAACTAAATATTGAAACAGGTTTAAACAGGAACCTCCCAACACGTTTAAGTCACTCATTTCCCTCCTTCTTAGCACGGAGTTTAAGTAGACACACAGTACCTGTGTCTGTAGTTTCCACACACCAGGTGAATTGGTAAATAGAGATACTGTCATTCTTTGATTGCATTGGAAAACAAGAGGCTATACCAACAAGATAAAATATTCAAGCACCATATGACAGACAAAGCATAATATTGAAAGAGGCAGATTAGATTATTAGACTCGACAAGATTGGATGGAGGGAATTTTTAGCCTCCACCGCAGTATTCACCTGGGATAGATTTTAGGCCAAGTACTACAAACGTTTCCTTCCATGCCAATTAGAAAAGAAAGGAGGAAAAAAAAAAAAGGCAGCAACTCCTGTTGCTGAGGATCTTTAACCCAGATCACTCTACTGACCCAGTTCACAGCCCAGATTCATAAACAACTGAGAGAATGACAAGCTATTACAAGCAGAAGAAATAATAGGCCAGGAGAGAATAATACTACTTAAAGCAGATTTTCCAGCAAGGGAAATGTGTTGTTAAACTATGCAGTATGCTTCCCCATATTTAAAACAAGGAATTTAGAATAAGGAATATATAAAATGCAATAGCTCATATAACCAGTGCATGCTGTGGGATTTCTCTGAGACCAGAACTGGAAACATTCTGTAGTTCACTTGTGCAGCGTCAATTAAGGCAAATTGAATTAAACTCTCCCTTGAGGAGGACCTCTGTAGCTCTGCTCCTCCTTTTCCGAACAATTCCAGATGTAGGTGCACAATATTTTCAGTTTCTCTCTGAAGAATTCAACGTGCCTGGCTATGCTCATATTCGTACAAAGAGGTGAGCTTTTGGGGGAGAAAACATGGGGCACTAAACAATCCTTAGGCAATAGCTGGGACACGTCTGATTTTACAACTTAATTTTGTTCACTGGGGCTTCCTTCCTTCCTTAAGAACAGACAGGTCTGCTGGAAACAGGAGATGGAAACACTTCTGCTGCTGAGCAAATGGAAGTCTAGTACTGTGTGGCTCATATTCACACATCCAGTGGCACTTTGTTTTCCTTCTCTTATATCCAGAATTTATTCCCTGCTTAATAGCTCTTTGCTCTTCCTTTTGAGCACCTATTCAATCCATGCTACTAATCAGGCTTCCTTTTCAAATGCCTCCAGTACCCCAACTTCTGTTGCAAGGAATCATCTTTGCAGTGGAGTTCTGCAGGTTCACCTTAACATTTTAAAGCCCAGAGACCAGAACTGCCACTCTCCGGAGGCACCTTTGGGTGTGGCTGATGCAGGAGTGACAGAACTCCTGCAGGTCAAATTGCTGGCCACAGTTCATCATTTTTCTCCTTCAAGCAGACATCTGCTAGAATGCTCTTTCCCCCACAAGAGCAGAGGTTAGGAGATTAGCTGCATTTTACTGAAACTTATGAAAGCCTTCAACACCTGCAGAGCCTTCCCTCATTCCACTAAAAGGCTGTGGTATCAAATGAAACAAATTTTTTTTTTTATATAGCAGATTGCAGAGATATCATGAACAAGAGACTACTCTAAATCAGCACAACTAATTAAGATTTTAAGATTTATTTTCTTGTTCTTTTCTAATCAAACATCTTAGGCCACTGAGCTACAATCCTCCCTCCTTTGTCAAATGGTTAAACAGAAATGCCAATTTTGGCAGAGGCAAAGCAGTAAATTCAATGTGTATCTGAAACTACTGAGCAGGAGCACTTTAAATCCACATCATGCAGGATCTGAACAACATCTGAATGTACATTTGAATTTAAATGCAGGCAGCGTAAAGTTGTTACGGGGGAATTTACCTGTGATTTCTGGGCATCCGGGGTCTGGACTGCACACATTCATCACTGTTACACTGGGCATGTCAGGAGAGCTGGCAGCTCGGATTCAAATCCCTACCAGTCCTTTTTAAAATAATAAATCCAAGACATTTATTCAGAACCTGCCTCCAGATCCTACTGGCAATGGTAAATCCATTAAACTTTGCTTTCACTGTTCATGATGTTTATAAAAATAGTAGGTGGAATTACAAACCAGCAATACAAAGCTTGGTATTTTTTCTCCTCAGATGTAATAATAAGCTGGATAAGAGCAAAGTTGACCCAGGGATTTCAATACAGAAACTTTCATTGGAAGCCTGAGCAGTAGTGTGCAAACCCATGTTTTTATGTCAATATAATAATGGCATTTCTACGCCTATTAATAACTATAGATCTACTGCTGAATTCATGGTTGAAGTGACATCATAAAATGAGTTATATTTCTTCCTAAACTATATAATTAACTCTTAATGAACCCTTTCCTTTTCCCAGTAAATTCAATTTTGTCTAATCCTTGGGTTTATGGTAATGTTGAGCTCATTAAAATGTTACTTAAAACTCATTAAAATGCACACTGAGAGGTAACAGCTTCATTGCAGTAATATGTTGTAAAAGAAAAGAGAATGCTTTATTATCATTTAATTGTTTCCAAAACTGAATGCATTTGCATAGTGATGAGGTTCACAGGATATTTTCAGTAGTACTCAATAATTAAGCAGCTCAGTAATTAAAAATGCATTTTCTAAAAATAATTTTATGTTCCTGCATACTCCCTGTTGTTTTTTTCAATTGGGAGAAGTGTTCATGTTGATACAGCTTACAGAACTGAGCAACAGTGATACCTGAATTTACATTAGAAAAAGATAACCATTAAAGCCCTTGGAAAATTTCTGTTTCAAAATAATAAAATTGCCACCAATATATATTACAAGTCAGACTTCCTAAGTCATATAATATCCCCTCCAATCACTTTTTCGACACCTGGGACAACCAAGAATTATGCAGGGGCCCTTCAGTTGCACAGCCTTACTCTCATTTTCATAATTTATTGCTACCATACGTTTGCACGTGATAAAATCCCTGAGCAGAGGTCAGCTGGGCCCTGGACTTGGCCTGAACTTAGCCAGTAAAAAAATTCTGGCCAAAAGTGTGCATCAGGAGTAGAATTTGCCTGTACTATAATGGTGGATATTATTATGGATAGGGATGTCGTTCATAGATTTATACTATACATGAAAGTCCAATTGCATTTATTTTAACTTTCCATTGGAACAAATTGCTAGTCTGGTTTAGAAAAATTCAATGCGGTAACTCACAGTAACGAGTAAAAATATAGTGACAAAAAAATCAAAAGCTGGGGCTAGAAGTTACATCTCCTCAGTAACCTCAGCACTAAAAGTGTCTGGTGCCCATTCTTTGCCATGTGGCATTAGGATAGAAGACACTTTGCTAACTTTCATTTTAACTGCTGAAGAAGGGCTGAGAGAAAAGCTGACACTCCTTGCCAGGTTACAGAGCCCAGACTCTCAGATGGGAAAAACAGAACTTGGAAACCTGGAGTCACTTAAGGAACTGTCTAATGTAACACCACTTAAGATGTCTTGAAGTATTAATTTAATGCCAATCACTGTTCTTTTCTATGGCTTTCAAATATTAATTCTAATTCTATAAAACAGATACTCTTTTTTTAACGTACAGATATCACAATGCACTCAATATGGATTTCTCCGACTCGTGAAAGTTGATTAGCATGCCAAAGACACAATTAAACTTAAATACAGATGCAGCAGGTTAGACACGTCAGTGTAAGGAGAACAAAAGAGAAAAGTGGTCTATGAGCTTTCAATCTCTATACCATTAGTAGGGAAGAACACTAGAACAAAAAGAATCTAAAGGAAAAGAAGTGAAGTACTAATCAGATTTTAGCAATTTCAACAGCTGAAATTATTGTATGTAATAAAACAGCATTTCTGTGGTACCAGGCTGGAATGTACAAAATGAAAACAAGTTATGTGGTTTACCATAGTTTTCCTGGGTCAGTTTGGACAATTAACTGATCCCAGATGCAAACGGCATCAGACTTCTTTGGCTCTTTTTCTTGATTATTTAAATAGATTGGTCTCATTGATCTTTACCATCTCCTTTGTGTACTTCCTATAGTTCTCCCACCTTGGTCCAAATGACAATTCCGTAATGCTTAACTTAATAAAATTTAGAAAAACAAATCCAGGGCACTTATTAGGTGATATATCAGTGTGTGGGCTGAAAATTGTTGTTTAATACGATAGGTCATATTTCTTAATTTTTCTTTTTATGCTTCTTTATAAATCTGACTCTTCTGATGGAGACGCACATTACTATTTCTACACTAATACACATCTCATGTTCTCAGTTGTTTCAAAATAAAACAAATAACATGTCTTTTTAGACGAGTAAACAATGTCTCATTTTATCTTTATTGCACACACTAGCAGATAAGTTAAGTAATTTCTCCCAAACACTCAGGAAGATGGAAATAAATAATTCTGAAAATAAATAACTGGCATAATAAGAATTAATGTTGAAAACCCTCTCCATTGTATTCTCTTCTATTAAGTAAAAATAAATTACGTACCATAAATATAAACCAGAAGACAGATGGTACACTGAGAAAATAATAATAAAAAAGGAAGCAATTATGTATTACATTTACTCTTTTTCCTCAATATAAGCACTGTGTAAACTTAAAATTCAGCAACAAAGGTGGTTTTAAAAAAAGGAAAAAAAAACCCAAAAAATGTACTAAAGTCTCAGTTTTCAGTTGCTATACATGGAGGGACAACTAGACAGCAGAAATATATAAGTACAACTGATAATAATGCAATATTTGTGAAATCATGGCTGCGCATATCCAAACATCTCAAGCAGAAACTCTTACATTTATGTTATGAACACAGAAGCAACCATTTTGTTTCAGAGCTGCTATAATAATTTTTTAAAAGATGAACACAGAGAAACAGTTCTTTCTTGCTGCCTGAGTCATTTTGTTCACTGTATCCCTCTGCTCCTGCAGGATAGAGCTGGAGTGAAAAGAGATGTGCTCACCAGCAGGACAGGATGGGAGCCTTAACACGATTAATGTGCTTAAAGAATTTGAGCTAACCATTTCAGGTTATTTTTTAACTTGTATCAAAACAAGTGCCAGATACAAACAGTGTTTTGTACTATCTCATTGTATGATATGGTGGTCATTTAAAGGCATCAGATCTTTTCTTGTTGAAACACTGTATAACGCATTCTTATACAGTGCTTCCCCACTGGGGCTGTACTGCATGTTGCTCTTTCCAAACACACGATGGATTTAAGCTAATGAATTTATCTCAAAAGGACAACTGACTTGTGGGTCATATAACAAAAATGGAAGACCTGAATGAGGATTTCAGTGTTTTGTCTCCGCTTTTACTCTGCGTCAAGACTAAAGACACTTGAGTCACACAACCTCCATGCTGATGAAAAACATTTGTTCAAAAACATTGGAAATCCTTCCAGTGCCTGCTTGGATGGTTCCTAAAGTGGAAATACATATCCTAACTCAGTTCAAGACTCAGATTTTGGGTTCTTTACTCAAAGCAAAACCTAGGAGGAGAGGAGAGAGAGGAGAGACAGGAGAGACAGGAGAGAGATGAGAGACAGGAGAGAGAGGACCCCCTCTGAAATAAGCCAAACTCAAACAGCAGAAAGAACCACAAACAGGATCTCTTGCTATGAAAAACAAAATTGGTTTTACATTTCTGTTTTCCTAATATTTTCTGCAATAGTCATAAAATGAGGTTCATTGGTGAGCGACAATAATCACCCTTGGGTTTTAAAACAAATCTAGAAGTATGAACTGTGTTTCGAATTTTTTAATTACCCCAGCTTCTATGTACCTTAGTCTGTATTTTACATTTCTTTTATGAAACACCAGTTCTTCCACTTCAGGAGTTAACTGTCAGTGGTATTTAGCATCAGCACTGAAATCACGTCTGCTCAAGGCCACACACCAGTCTTACTGCTGTCCTCCCCAGCAATACCCTCCTTCACAGCTGCTAGAAATTTATATATAAACACAGGGACAAACCACATCCCATTCTGCTTAATTCTTTAAATTTCTTTATATTCCTCAATATTTAGAAACTCTCAAGTTTCCCAGACTACACAGTACTGAAAATTTCTATAAAAGGGAGAGTGCCCTCAATTCAGCTCAAATCATGGCTAGAGGGGCTGCCTGTGATCAGATGATGCTCTGAAAAATGACTGCCCAAGATTTCCTTTAACTTTTGAAACACTAATTTGATTTCTGTTGTCGTTGTCATCCGCACAGATTTCTTCTGTTGAGATTTGTACTTATTGCTGTGCTCAGACTTTGTGAAATGGCATATCTGCCAGAGATTTTAGAACTCTTATTTAAAATAGGGGGGAAAAAAACAGAAAAAGGGAAGGGAAAAGAATGAATAAAAAAAAAAGAAAAAAGGAGAGAAAGCTGTTCTGGGCTTTTTCCCATTTCTTATTTAAAATACTAAGAATCACCTGTTCAAGCTCCCCATTCTCCACCCCCTAAGGAGAGTTGTTAGTAAAAAGAAGCGGCCCAGCCCACCCCCTGACGTCTTTAATTGACTTCCTATCGAGTGTTATCAAGAGCCACTGAAGCAGTGCTAATGGTGCCTGCAGATTGCTCACACATGGCATGGCTGGCATTCCTTGGACCTTAAAAGGGCTAATAGGAGAGTGTAATCTCCACTCAGCATGGAGGCAAAGACCACGAGTGATCTGGAAAACACAAGTAATTAGAAAGTATTCTTCCCCAGATGGAAGGGAGGTGGGAAACGGAGATAAAGCTGGTACCCAACCATGGAATTTCCTATTATGGAATTTCTAGCGCACAGAGCATTATTTCAAAGAGTGTGACATTCAATACTGAAAGGAATAAGTCCATCTCACGTAGAAATGTGAGCTTCTAGGTTTTACCTATGGCTGAACACTTCACAGAGAGATATACAATGGGAGTTACACAGAGAGAGAGCTTTTAAGACTTTTTTTTTGATCAGCATTTCTCCAACAACTTCAGTAACCCCTTTGAACATATTATTTTTTACTAACATTGGCAACCTTTGAAAATCTAAAATATTTTCTATACTTGAGACTCCGAAACACTTCACAAACTCTGAACTAGCCTCGCTGACGACTAAGAGGAATGAAGAAATATGCAAGTGTTGCTTCACTAAAATAAAATTGTACAAATCATATTTAAAGCATTCAGAAATACTACTTGGGATTCTAGAACAGGAACTGCAATGCTGCTAATTCAGGTTGCAATGGGACATTTGATGATTAGTGGAAAGAAACTACAAAATGTCTTTACATTAATTTTCATTATGCAACAGGCATATTTTTATCCTCTAATTATTCCTAAAATACGGTTAATAATTAAAATATTTCTAAAACAACATTTTAAAAGTATTTTCAAGGAAGATTAGGAAAAATTGAAAATCAGCTGTGATTTCAACTTGATTGCCCCACTGTGAAGGTAGTGATTCATGAATGTTAAAGAGTGCATCTAAATAAAAAGGCAGGATGTTGTCACAGAGATCTATTTAAACATTTACAAAAAAAAAAAAAAAAAAGCAGCCAAATAAAGCAGCATAAAATTGACCTTTATGAAAAAAAAAACCCACTAAAGATATTGTGGGCATAATGTCTCCATTTAGCTGTGAAGTAGCTGATAGCATAGAAACACATTGATAAAGCTGAGCCTCCCTGATTGAAAACACTGCCCCTGCCTTATTTGAATTGTTGGACATCGTTAATGAAACAGGGAGAATGGTGGAGATTTGGTAGATATAACTTACTTGGCTTGACAAAGGCCTGTGATAAGATACTTGACAAGAAACTATTAAGGAAAATAAATAACCACAGGGTAAGAGGAAAATTCTTGTTGTGGGTTAAAAATTGGCTTAGTGAGAGGAAACAAAGAGTGCTAATTAATGGCTGCTTCTCTAAGTAGAGAGAAGTTAAGAGCTGGGTACCTCAGGGATCTGGAACAGGATAGGTGTTCAATACATACAATTAATGGGTTCAAAGTGGAAATACACTGAAAGTAAAAGCAAAGCAGTGGACAACTCAAAACTGTACTCCAAAGGATAAATATTGCAGAGATCCAAGGGTCTCAGGATCCATACAAGCATCCATTGAATTTGAGATACAATACTCAAACAGCAGGCAACATTTAATTTTATACAAAGATGAAACTATATACATTTGGGAGGGTTACTGAAGGTCATCTCTGTGCTCCAAATACATTTGAAGTAACAATCTATCTGAAGATAAAGGGGTGAAAAAGTCAGGAAAGATAAAAGCAATGAACTGCGGCAGTATGACTGGCAGTCAATTTAGATTATTTCTGAACTCCAAAATAGTATTTTACAATTGACACACAAAATTTCAGTTGTTTTTTTGTTCAAATACTTCTGCATTGTCCCAGCCTAATCACTATACTAAAATGAGTAGAACTTTTCACAGCATTTTATTTTCAATAAATACAGTTCAGCCAGCTGTGTTCATCCTTTTCTCTAGCAGTGCCAAAAGTGCCATACAATTATCAACATCTGTTAGAAGTGCTTTCCAAATCTGATTCCAAAAACATGCACTTCTGTCTCCTGCCCTGAATCCAAATATAGCAAGAATAGAAAGCAGCACAAACAAAGAATCTGTCAAATACCAGCTGCAATTGCAGGGCACAGCTACAGAGACACATAAAAACTGAGTGTGAGCCACCCCAAGTATTTACATCAGTCTAATCCAGCGGGCCCAGGCAACTCTACAGTCCAGATAAACGATGGGAGTTTTAGCACTCAGTAGCAACCCTGGAGTATTTGCCAGGAATGCTGGGAGAGTTTACATCATATTGCCACCATCAACTAATGCCTTTGTCATGCAGACATACCCAAAGAGGACAGCTGGACTGTGGCTGCTTGTTTAAAAATTAGTAGACAGTTAATGAAGTTAGAGTACCAAATGTGCAGAACATCCAACTGGCAGTGCTAATAACTTTTTTGATTAACATTTCAATTTTATGGCTACTTGGAGTGATGACCAAAGCTTAATATGAGCAGATTTTTGTCTACCCTTCTCCCAAAATACATTATTCTCTCCACACTGAATATTCACTCATAAAAAAATGGTACTATACTATTCTTTAAACCGTAATATATGAATAATTTCTCCAGTGCACCTCTCTGTGGTCATACTAGTAATCCTGACAGTATATCAACCCATCTAGTAATCAAAATAAAAGTTTGGAAAGACTGAGTTAGATTGGCAGCACTGTTCAGATGTGGTCATGCAAAAAACCTGTTTGTTTAGAGTGCCCAAGGAAGTTATATAAAAGAACAGAGCTCTTCCTAAAGCAAAACTGCCGATGCTCTCCAGCTGTCTTAACACGGAGCACTGAACTAAGACTTGATTTAAAACATATGTAAAATAGAATTATTTATATTTAGTTCTTTTCCAAAGAAAGCTTCCCCTTCAGAAATTATACATCCAGTTATATAAGTTTCAATAAAAATTAAAATTCACACGAAGAAGTAGGGAAGAATGGGAAAGGAGAACAGAGAGAGAACTGGGTGAGAAGCAGAGAAGGCAGAGATAGACTCTTCAAGACAGTATGATCTTCAACCTTTCTTGAAAAGGCTGATTTAATGAGCAAGTGACAACAGGAAAGTAGAGAAAATCAACCCTTGTTTTGCTGAAGTTCACATCTAAACACAGTGGGAGCTGTATGGGCTGTCCTGCAGTGATCCATTTATACAAGCCTGAAGAATCAACATGTATGTTTGTAAAGAATATTTCCCATTATCTTAACACATCACCTTCCTAGTATTTTTTTCTTAATTTTCTAAAATGTATTGAAACAAAATATTTAAATAGCTTTTTTTTTCCTGTGTGGTTCAGCAAATATTGTTTTTGCGGTTTCCAATGGATCTTGAAATTAATATTCTTTTCTTTCTGACAATTAACTGTTTCAATTGAACGAATGGCTCTGTGGATGTTATTTGTTAATTGTATATTATTCCTAGTCACTTTAAAGAAACATAGAATTGAGTTGCTTGTTTTCTTTCAGTAGGAAAAAAAAAAAAGTGTAACACACTTTCTCTTAACTCAGTATTTAGAAACCAATAATCCGTATCTGCCATAGAAAACTCACAAATGTTTAAGACTAAGCCCTTCCCATTTTGTATCTTGCCTTTATTTCACAAGGGCCTTTGACCATAGACTACAGATTGTCTTTTGTATTTTCTGAGAATTAACTTCTTTCTCCATATTTAGTAGAATCATTCAAATATCAAAATGTTCGCTTTGCACTTGAAATCTCCAGGGTAAAAGAGGAATAACAACAAATGAAAGGATAGAAAGCTGTTGTAGCTTTTTGGGGTAGGAAACACCTGTTTTTTAAACACTTAACAAAATTTGACATAAAGAGAAAAAAAATCCCTTAGCTTTGCTTTACATCAACATTTAGATTTTTTCGTCTATCTGTTATGACCTATTCAATTAAACATTTGGCTGTAAACAAATAGCTTTCTGTATGATGAGCCAGTACTGTGAAATTCAATGAGAGCCATTCAGTCCCTACTATGGAGAAATCATAAACAGTAAAAGTGACTTTTGTAAAAAAAGCCACCAAAATTAAAAGTCACAAACTCATTAATTTTAGCATCTTGCCACTACTTAAAAGATTTTAAGCCTGCCTAAAAAGGTAGTCTCAGATGCTTTGTATTAAGCAGCTGAGTCAGCAATTACCATGCTCACAAAATATGACAGAACAATTGATTACTGCCTCTTTTTTTTGTGCCTTCCAGATAACTGTTTTCCTTTGAAGTCAGAGGCCAAGAGATAAAACATCTGTTATCCTCCAAAGCACTCTTTTTAACTGTGGGTGTTCCCATGGCCAAGGAAACAGCGGTGTAATTACTATTTTGTTGCTAATAATTAGAAAATTGTTAAATAGATAATGTAAGTATAGAAAAGCTTTTTAGTGTGTACAGATATGAAGAAGTATATTGGATTTATTCACTTTTGTGCTCATTTTGCAGGAGTGAACGGCAGTGAGCTGAAACAAATCAAACACACCGCAATGTGCGTTGATGTTGACATTGGAAGGTATTGTCCAACTTAGAAAAATAATGCACGGTGGACTAACTACACTTTATTTATCAGAGAAGGCATATGATTTTCCTCTTATTAAAGTGAAATACAGCAGTGTTGTACTGAAATCAGAGGAACAATCCTTTGTAAAAGGGACAAGTTCAAAGAAGAACAGGGCACAGGAGCTTTGCGTGTGTGCTTTGTTCTGTTTTGTAGTACTTCGTCAATGCTCAGGGATGTTCTGCATATTAGGCCACATGTGGCATGAAGTTATGTTGTTCTTGGAAAAAAAGTGTAGTCTCCATTGCACAAAAAAACTGGAAAACCTGTCTTCTCTAGTCATCAGTGAACATGAAAAGAGAGCATTAAAGACACAGAACAAATGGGAAGAAAAAGAAACTCATGGTTGACTAAACACATCCAGAGAAAAATTAAAAATTTATTCTTTGCCAACTGCCACCCCACAAAGGGACTTGAGATGTTTGAGCTTTCTCCATCTGTATCAAAGATGCTCCCTGCACCCATGTCACAACTCCTGAGACACTGAGCCTGTAGGTATATGTGCATCGTATAATCAGACCTGTCAGCCTCCCAAGAAAGTTACCTAGTAAATAAATATGGATTCTCCTTCCCTCTTTCTTTCTCTCTCTCTTTCTTTCCTCCCCTTTCCCCCTTATTCTCAGCATTCAATTCTCCCTAGAGATCCTAGATAGGATGGAAGCAGTGTGCAAACCGCTACTGTGCTCCCTTTGTTTCATCCCTTCACCTTTAAGTTGATCACAGCTGGCTGGATGTGCAGACTTGTAATGGGAGCCAGAAAAACTCTGCTGGGAAGTGCTCATGTCCCCACCTTGATCTGGAATATCTCTGTGATTGAGACAAGGGAAGAACAAGACAATGCAGGAATGGAAAATGATCAAAAGTGGCAGTGAGGAAGGTGAGAAGTGAAAGAAGAATAGGCAGGTTCAGTAGCTGAGCAAGTGCACGTCCCGTATGTTGCAGTGACTCTGCTTAAATAGCAAGGCTGTGTTTGGAGAAGGGACAAGCTACTTGTGAGGGATAAAAGGCATTTCAAACACACAGCAGAACCTTTGCAACTGCTAGTCCAGGGGCCAGGCCGTTTTACCCACAAAATGTAACTAAAGACGTTACCTTGCTAACAAGAGAGCTGTATCAACCTTCCCTTTTCCCCTTAAATCGTGCATTTCCTTCACAAAAAAATAATTTATTTACAGCATCTTAACTTTGGACATTTTGTGTGTACTCAATATACATCAGTAGACCTAAATTTACCATGTGTAGATCTTCACCTACTCTGGAAAATTCGTAAAGAATTGCCATTTAAAAAAAAAGTTTGGAATCCTTTCAATAGTGGAGAACTGTCTTTCATCCAGTTATATTTTCTTAAAGATCATCATTCTCTCTCACCTTTCAAGCACCTAAATATTTTGCAAGATTATTATTTTCTTCCACTCCTCTTCCTCCTTCCCAGTTCTTTAATATTGATGTTAAACATTGCTGGAACTAGTATGCAACTCACAATTTATGTTTTATCTTGTCACTGTGATGAAAAATAATTCCTTATTTCTAATCTTATTTTCTACTTTTGGTTCTTTTCCTAGTTTGTAATCCAGGACAGTATTTTGTCTTTCACTGTGTATTTTTAAAGCCTGACACAAAATTTAAATAAAAAATTTTCCCCTGCCACTTAACATTAGATCAGAGAGGCAGAGCTCTCCTCAAGAGAAGTTATGTCTATGTTGTCATTTACAGATGCTTCTTTGGATGTTATCTTTTGTTTACTATTTAATTTACTTTGTACTGAGTTAAGGACCACTGTTACCCAAGACTGTTCCAGAAACAATATTACTGACAATCACAGGATGTCACATTTTCTTCTAAACACCCCAGCTGTCCTAAAATGCTGCAGGTGCATGACAGAACATACTCCAGATATCCCCAGGCACGGCAGCATTTCAGAAAGCTTTCCAAGTTTTGAAACTCATCCCTTTTTTTCCTCAGTTCTCACCTTAATATCCCACTTGCAGCTTGCACCTGAAATCTGTTCCTGTATGTAAACTAGGAGTGCTGGCACATATATATCTGGTGAGTCATTCTGAAACTATAATCACATCATAATTAGAATGCAGTTATCTTCTTAGAACTTTAATGACAGTCATACTAGTAAACTTCCACATAATATTTAAGTAATATACGTACTAAACAGGTAAAGGTTTAATCCATATTTGAAGCAGTAACATATCCAATGTGGCAGGCATAAAATAGCCACTGTTTTTCTTCCATTTTCATTATATACGGTGGGAAAATTGGAATATAAAACAGTTTCCACTGAAAATAAGCTCTTTAAATTAAAGTACTCCTTCGAGATTTGCTGCTTAAACTATCTGTTGTGCATCCACAAGGAGCTGAAGAGGAAAATCTAGAATTGCAGCAAACCACTACTTAGACAATAACACTTTGGCAGACAGGCCCCTCCAGATTTTGTGTTGCTCTAGGACATGAACAGATTTATCAGACACTGCAGAAGACTTTTATAGCATGATGTTAAAGAATAAAAAATTGAAAAGATCATGAGAAAACTTAGCAAAAATGTTGAAAATACTGAAAAGAGAGTGATTTTCCTCAACCAGAAAATAAGAGACCCTCCCACATCTCTCCTAGCAGAAACAACCAAGAAAAATAAATTTAATGGTTTTCCAAAAACATTGATCAGAAGAGAAACAAGGAGATAGAATAGTTATAGAAGTATTTTGAGGACTTCAAGACTCAGCTAGACATGTCCCTGAGCAACTTGATCTATTTCCTCCTGCTTTGAGCAGCACACTGGACTGGAGAGCTCTGAAGGTCTCCTAAAGCCTCAGCTGTGCTGATTCTCTGTTGGAAGAACTGACTTATGTGAGGACGGACAAATCAGAATAACCACGTTCAATGGACTTCTAGGAGAATATACGTCGTAACAATCCATGGCTGCTTCAAAGGAATGAGCACTCCAGGGGGACACTGACAGCCCATAGACTCTTCAAGACAGGAAGGGAACAAATGGAGGAAAAATGGATGTGGAGGAACAAGGCCACCTAAACACTTCCAGCCATTCCCACAGCAGCTCCTCACTGAATGCAGAATTGATCCCTCTGCTCTTTACGTTGGAAGCATAAGCCAAGTTCTGTATTCCTGAGTGCCTCTAATAAACACACTGGGAATTCTTTTGTTTGGATAGCTATGAAACAGCCACCTCTCCAGCAGGTAAAATGAAGAGGAGGAGAAGAAGAAGAGGATGGACTGATTAAAAAAGAAGTTTCCTGTGCTTAACTGGGAAATCTGCTTAAACGGGATGTCTCCCAGGGAACTAATTTAAACCCGATGATACTTAATAGCTATGATTGGTGCTTAGTAAGTAGGGTAATTATGTTTAATGGGGATGCCTTAAGGCAATTGAGTGGCACTTAAGTCTTTTGTATGTCTCAATCTCATGGTACTTCTATCCATTTTCTCTTCCCTAACAGCTATAAATGTAGAAGAAATATATACACCACCACCTGTTCCTCGGAGTTTGTCCCTTCTGTGCTAAATGCAGGGTCAACCACACGAGGCAAATATTTGTTGCCTCCTCTGCTCCTATCACGGCATGAGCCACAGTACCTAGCCAAAATATTGGCTTCTCTTATCATTACAGGCTTATCTAATAACATGATGCTTCATACGGCCTCACTGAAGCTAATGGAAGTTTTCCAGAAGCAGAATCAGATTCAAGCTGAGTTTAGCTCAACCCCTTGCAGCAATGCTGTGCTTTGCAGCAGGACTTCCTTTCCGCAAAACAGAACAGGAATATTCTACACTTCTTTCAAAAAATCTTCAGAAATGTAACAAGGACATGAAATTAGTGGACATTTTCTCCGGGATTTAAATTAACTATAGCTCTTGCTTTATCATATGAGATGGTCTTTAAAACATAATGTGGAATGTTGCGGTTTTTCTAATACATAATGTATAACTATGCATGTAAAAATAAAAATAGGGAGGGAAGAAAAAGCTACTTAAACTAGGACTCAAGGGGGAAAAAAGGCCACAGGTTGCCCATAAATAAGTTCATGTTAGAGAACTAGAAAGCCCCTTACTATTACAGCTACCAGATCCTCAAATGATTTCTTAACAAGCATAGTGGAGGCATAAAACAGATTTTCAGATGGAGCTCATTTAATAACTTTGTGAAAGAGATTATATAATGTCATATCCAGAATAGCTGGAGAATAGACTGATTGATCCACAATGTGGGTCTCAATCCTATTTTCCTAAAACCATTTTCAATACAAGGGTGAAGACATCAGACAAAGCAAAATAAACCACCTTGAATTCGACTTAGTAACACCACTGTCTCAAGGAACCCAACAGCATCCTTTTAATACTAAATTATTTCTAGATTACCAGCAGTCTTACTCTTCTTGTCTGAGAGTCTACTTAGTCAGTGGAATACAAAAACCCACCAATTTTTTCATGGCAATGACTTGATATAAATATATGGAAATGTTGAAAGCTAAGCACATGGATGCTGTATTAAACACTTGCAGCCACACGGTTTAAGCATCTGAAATTTAACACAACAAAAAAAAAAAGTTGCAAAGCTGTTAGTGTTAAAAGGTAACAGAAAAGTAGTTTTATGAGGCTTCTCACTGAGCTCTGATAGACATGTGATTAAACCACGATTTTAATAAACGTTACAGACCTACCATTAAAGAGAATTAAAAAAAAAAAAAATACACATACATTTTACAATTTTCAATATACCTTTGCCAGATGGATAAAATACCCATTTTCCACCCCAAACCTGAACTGTAGAAAGGTCAGTTCCCAACTGGGGGGTAAGAACACCCTTTATAAATCCATTTACAGCTCAAACCTTGAGCCTACATAGACAAACGTCTTAGTACATTATTTTTCTTATGATATGTATTTCAGTAAGTATAACATATGCATTTTCCTTATTAAACTGTCTCTCTAACACTTATACAGACATTATCTGTTACTGTATTCAGTTCTCATTGATTACAACACTCCTAAGGGCTGGACTTTATAAGGCTCTCCCAGCTTCCCACAGTGCCATGCTTTAGAATCAAACATCCTTTTGGCAAAGTTATTAAGCTTTTAAAGAATCATTAAAAAAAAGGATTTTATTTATAAATATTTTAAAGTCCACAGGTGTATTTCATCCTGAAACCCTAAAAGACTGTCTTACCACTAGTCTGTTCTCACAGCTCCTATGGAAATCAGCACAGGTTTGTGCAAAGAAAATCACTCATATGATGAGAATTCTCATATCAGATTGTTAGAGTTATCCTTAAGCAATATTCCAAAGTAAACTTGTTAAGTCAAAATGCAGTCCATTTTTGGATAGGGATTGGTAAAACCAGTTGCTGTTGCTGGCAGCTAATGAAATTAGTAATTAACATTAATGTTGATATCATTACCAGTATCGTCTTCACATGGAAGCCCAAGTAACTTAAACTGTTTAATGTGTCTGAGTTGACTCTTACTGCTTCTGTGCATAAGAAAATTAGACTCACTAAAAGACCAAATCACTTGTCCATGGCTGTACATCATGTGAGTAGCAGAGTCATCCCCAGAGCCTAAGCCCACCCTCCTGTTCTACCTTCTCTACTGTTTTTCTCCAATATGCTTTAAATGTACCACGCAGTCTGAATCCTCAGCTTTTAGTCATGTGCAGAGATGTCCTCCCTACAGCAGCACTATTATTTCAATGGAAATAATGACTAAAATACAATTTAACATGGTGGTTCTGTCAAGCCCTGAGTTAGAATCAAAGTTCAGAATGCTAAAGAAATATATACTTAAATCATTCCTTATAGGGGCTTCTGTATAATAATTTTATACTTTACTGTTATACCCTTCTTTTCCTTGCTTGTAGAATTTTTTGGGTCACAGGTTAAAATTAAAATATTTGGGTCACAAAAATTAAAATGTGAATGAGGGGAGAAAATTTAGGTGAGAGAAAATATAACATAAATTTTAAATATAAAATGTATTGTTTCTGTGCTTGGGTTTTTTGTGGTTTCTTTTATTTTTTGTTTTTTTTTTAAAGTTTGCATGCACACATACAGTTCATCAGTAATGACTCTACAAGAAACAAAAGCAGCAGTTGCTTGGAGCAGACAGTGCAGAGGAAAATGGTATCAGACGGAGCTGGATTTGGGTGTTGTTTCCACCATCCTCTGTTATTCCAAAAGCACCTCCTCTCCAGAAGAAATGAAATGTACATCTAGAGCTACCAAGAAGTGTCTCTGAGTTTAAAAAATGGCATGCTGAAAACATTGTTGACGGCATGCTGAAAACATTGTTGACGACTATAAATTTACACGAAATCACCAATAGAAAGACACTTTCCTCAAAGCCACAAAGTATTAGATATAATTTTGGGGAAGAGTTCGGTATATAAATACAGTCTGCTTCCTCTCCTAATGCACTTGAATTTATGTTGCGTTAATCTCTGGGAGGGAAGGGACCAGAAAAGAAAAATTCACAAAATTTGGTGAAACTCTTTTCTGCACTCAAATCAGACATAAATCACGTTATATTGATCGACTCAGCTCCACTGTGAGCTATGGATAGTCAACAACAAGAAAGTCACAGGTTCTGCTGAGTGACCTTTTAATTCCTTTAGAAGACAAACTAGCTTGTAAATGCCCCAATATCTGACTCATTTCCAGGCCAATGTCACCCAAAATACAAACTACAACATGGGCAAAAATGTACCATAAATAGATAAAATAGATCTACCATCCACTAAAGCTCTTTCCCCACCATTTCCTTCTAAACAAAGAGGAATGCTACTCCATAATGAATCAATAATCTAAAGATAAAGAAAGGTCCTCAATTGCTGCAAACATCCAGAGTTTACTGAATAGTGTCGTGCATGTTCTTATTTGTAACTTTTCTGGCCCTTTCAGCTACACTGCAGTCAAATTATGTATGAACAAAAAGCAAAACCAACATCATTCCTAAGCATCCAAAGCCAAAGAGTATGTGATGAGCTCCTGAAATACATGAAGCAAGCTGGTGTGTGCTAACAGAGGACAACAACAATTTTTAGAGTATACATAAAAGGCCCCCACTAATAGACCAGTCTCTAATGACAACAGTAAAGAACCTCACACACTTGGTTTTGTTAAATGGTTGTACTGCCTATTGAATTTTTTTTTTTTAAATTGAGAGAACCAGCTCCAAACCAGACACAATTTAAACAGGCTCATTCTTTAAGGTGGAAAATCTACATTCAGTGCAGTAAATACAGCTTTGTGCACAAACATTTAATAAGGCCAGACCTGAAAAAAATACCAGTGTGATCCAAGAAAGTAAATGACATCTGACTGGCTTGTTTACACATCCTCATTTCCCCAAACCATTTTGCTTCATTTACTATGCTTTGTCACTATGTGAGTGTTTGGGGGATTTCAAATGGACTCATTCTGTTCTAACAGATGTCAAAGAAGAGGTACATTGGTTTTAATACCTATTTGGGGACATATGGGAATAGGTTTTCCCCCGTATAAAAAGTCCACAACAGTCATCCAGCAAGATCTGTTTCCATTCTTTCCCATATTTATATCCTCCTAAATTTGTGCAGAGTTATTGAGTCACTGTTGTTTACTGAAGCACTGCTGCTCGTGTATTATTTTCTGAAAGCACTTCATTGCGGCAGTATCAGTCAGATTGCAAGAGTGAAACTGTCACAACTTCATAACCACCACAACTCTGGACAGACAAAGCCATTTGTCAACAGCAGCCACTCCTGTTTCTGAAGTGAAACACATTACAAACAAAAGTGAAACTCGTATGCAAATATACATATATACATGACTTTGCACCTCAAAGGTTCAAAAAAGCTCAGCTACAAATGGAAGTCATTATTATAATTAACTGAAAAGTTAAAACTTTTTAAAAGTTGAAACTAGTGTAGCTTTTTAGGCCAAATTCTTAAATTGATTACTAAGTAACATATCCCACAGCTACAGCAACACATTATCCTTTGTGTACATTACAAACTCTTAAGAGGCTCTCACCTGAATTTTTTTCCCAAAGAAATGCAGAAACTGCTTAAATTTCCAGGCCACAAGCTAAAATTTCCCTTAGATGTAAGGATAAAAAAAATCACAATAAATTTTATAAGCACATAGAGAGCATGTAAGACATGTATTTGTCTCCAGTTTAGGCTATTACCTAAATATATTATATATTACTTCCTCCCTGACAGCCCTTTACAAGAGAAAGCATAAGCCATGAAAACATGCAGTCTGCCAGTTGTGTATCACCATAGAATTTTTTCTTTTTCTTTGGTTTTTATTCCTTCTTTTTTTTTTTTTTTTTTTGGTCTTCCCAAGAGATTCTTCAGCACATAATGCTGCTGAGAAATAGCTAGTGGCCTACACTCAGACACAGGCACACACACAAAATCAATACAGATTTTTTCTCACAATTAGCAAATAATTCAGTGATCTCTTTCTGGTCTTCAGAAAGAAAGGTTACAATATCTTTCAGTTCAGGCAAAAGTCCTTTAGACCTACTTTAATAAAAAGCTTGTCTCACCAACTTGACAAATTTAAGACACACCTCCAAAAAAGACAGCACCTTGGGGTAACTGAGACACAGACCTGATTATACTAAGTCAGACCAAGTAACTCTATAACCTGCATAGATGTTATACTCTTCGGATGAGATCCTCCCTTTTTCTTTTTTTTTTATTCAAAAACTGTCCTGATCCTGCAGGTTGTATCTGTCCCTTGGCAGCGTAACATCAAGCAAGAACAAAGCAGAAGTGCCCAGTTACTCCAGCTGGTGAAGGAAAGCCTGTGGCCTCCAGCAAGCCATTAAGTGGGGCTGTATCTTCTGCTGTGTTCACTGGAGCCTTAGGTCTTACTTGCACTCACTAAATCTTTCCAGTGTTTCAGCGGCCGCATGCAGAAATGAAAAGGGGCAAGACTGGATGTGAGCAATCATCTAAAGCTGCTTGGCATGTAGGATTACCCAAAAAGCAAATTCCTCCATGTAAGATGACCCAAAAAGCAAATTCCTTCATGTAAGATTACCCAAAACCCACATGTTTTCATCCTCACATAAAGGGTTCCTCCTAACGTGAGGATGAAAACAGCAATTGCTTAGCAGTGTCCTTGGCCAGAAGCAGCCCAGCTACTGAGAGAATTTAAGGTGATTAGGAATTCAGTATCCTGTAGAAGGGAGCAGGACACTGCGTTCCCTTAAAACCTTTTTTAACCGAGCTATAAAGTTCTAAACATCATTATGGAGCTGCAGTGGGGAGGAGGAGGAGGAGGAGGAAGGTCAAATTGCAGGCCATACTTCTTTTATTGTAATGTTATCTGAGAATTATGGCACTGGCATAAAATGCTACATTTCCTTTGAACGTTACCATTTCATCTTCAGAATTTGTTATGCGGCTCATATTTGTACTCCTCATTTCTTTTATAACAAATTATTCTGTGCCTTTTTATGATCATGTAGGAAGTCAAGGTTGAATCAAAGCCATTGTGACTGCCAAAGTGCATGTATAAAATTATACCACTAAGCGTTAACCTTGCTTTGTAGGTTCACTTACACTTTTCAATTAAAAGCTATCTTTAGTATTGAAGGAAAGTACTTTATAGTTTTTCAGTTAAAAGTCACCTTTAGTATTTAGGCAAAACCACTTTTATGGTAATTCACACTTCCATTCTCAAAAAACTCTCCTGCCTAAAATTGCTGTAGTACAGTGACCTTGTTCCATCCAAAATTTCAAAAGAACACAGAAGAATTAGTAAGTGACATTTTACTTGTATGTACTCAGCCCATTTAGTAAATGTGGGAAAAGGTAAAAATCAATACATTAAAATCCGCTCCCATCTCCCTAAGGAAATTATATAAATGTTGTACACGTGGGCATGTGTGCATGTGTGATTGTACACCTGGGCGTATCTGCATATTTTTTAAATCCAAATTCAGTAACTACATGGCATTAATTTTTTCTCTCTCAAAATGCCAATTAAGCCATCAGGGGCTGCCTATTTTTCATAGGAAGGCTAAAATCACATGTTAATTGATACATCTACATCTGCAAAATAAATCTTCTCTGAACTATTTTAAAAAAATACCCAACCAACCAAACGAAAAACAGCTGCTGAAATTTGAAACACAAATGGCTGTGCTCCTGCTTTGTTCTGAAGCCTCAAACAAGGAGGATAAATGAGCTTCTCCAAAGTAAACCTTGAAATGCTTTGTCATAAACAGGGAAAACTCTACAGACCTGTATGCCCCACAGATTTATGCACATATTTAACTGTATTCATTGTCAGTAATCCCACTGAAGTCAATAGGAATACTCACAGTGCATAAAGCCAGGCACACAAGTAAGACTTCAGCCTCAGGGGCTGATATTCCAGCAGTTACTTTGCTGGAGGTAATACCCCAAGGATCTGACTCCGTAAGGGCTGTCCAGTTGTTTAACTGGTTCTCAGTGACTTCTCCAGAGAATAATTACCAGTCACAACTCTCTTCCTTGGGAAAACCCGCTGTCCTACCTCTTGCTTTTGACCATAAAATACTTTTATTGATGTATTGTTTTGTTTCAGGTAAATTAACACCCTGAATTACTCCTTGAAACAGCTCACCAAGTCAATACACAGAAACAAGCAACACTGGATGATGGAAAAGAGGAACAGTGGAAATGATGAGGCAGGAAAACAAGATACTCTGTGTCTAATACAATACGGGATTTTCATTTACAGAGTAATAGGGATGGTATTAAGACTAAATCACCAGAGTGTCAGAATGTGCATAGTGATGATAAAAGATTATGTGCTTTATACATGACTGATGATGACACATTTAGAAAATATCTGGAAAGGAAAAGACAAAGTGATGTCTCATGCAACTTATGAAACTGCAACATTTACAACATGTCACCCTCAAATTAGTGCACAACAGGAAAAAAATGACCCCTTCAGTATCAATGCTCCCAGCTCTTCTGTTACAATGGCCTTGACAAGAAACCCATTTATTTTCTCCTGCAAAATTGTTCCAAGGGGGTTGTTAGGCACAGTGGAGGCTTGACTCCTTAGACCTGGGCTGGATTGACCACCCAGATGAGAGAAAACAGAAAACAATGTTGTGTGTTTGTCTTACACCTCAGAAAGGTTATATATCTTCTCTCTGAAAGATGTTCTTAATTTAATTTGCATCGTAGGGATTTTGAATCCCAAGACCGTGACAGAAGATAGAAATTATGCCAAGAATGCTAACATTTTCTTAATACTGTAGTGGGAGTCTCTCATAGGGAGGGAAAACTAATAAAAAAAGTTATAACAAAACAAACATTTTAATACAAGACACAGCATATAGTAATTCTCCATGAAGAAATAAGCTTAGCTGCTCCTTGGATTCCACAAAAAAGATCTATTGCAACTTTTTCTTGGGAAGCATAATTTGGAAAAGATTCACCTCTATCTACTGCTGTTTTTAAAGATTTTCTTCATTAAATAGCTAAATAAAGAGACATATAATTCTTCAAATAAACTTATTTTTCATCATACACATTCATTTTACTTACAACTCAGTAATTAACTTGTAACGGTAGCTTCTTTTAAATATCAATTTTTGCAAAAGGAGGTGTAGTTTTTTGATACATTAAATTGTATAAACCAGGAGTCTAGATGTAATTCACTAAATACATACTCATGACACATCTAAATAACTGACTAGCACTTTTTAAACTCACCCAGCTAATGGAGATGTAGCAGCTTACTTCTAGGCAAGAAGCTGTGAAAACCTTTTATCAAGAGCACTATTTTCTTTTATGCAAGACAAACTATGGTCCAGCTCTGTATGTAAAAACATCATACTATATTAGTAGCCTGTCTGCTGCAGATGCTTTTTAGACTGGTATAAAATAAAGTACGAAGTCTAGTTGCCCTCCCTGCCTGGAAATACACAGTACTGGCCAAATACACTGCATTGATTGCATGGCTCCCACTGAACTTGCACAAATTAATTTGTACCCACAGACTTACAGCTGAGAGAGACTTCAGCAACAGTTCTAGAGTCTCTCAGCAGCAGGTGAAAAGGGCAATTCCTGCATCAGTCTCCTTTCCCAAGACACCTGTGACATACCAGAGCCCTTTATCAGCCTCTGCCATCTAACAGAGTCAGCTGCTTTGGGAGGCAGATAAAGATCCTAGGCAGTTACGGTGATAAGAACAGCTCCGGCTGCTGAAACTGTAGAAAGAAAGTTAATTGCTTGTTAATGATTTACAAGGTTTGACTAATTTGTCATTATTAAAGTAAATGGTTCTCAGCCAGCTGTTGAGAGTGTAAGGTATTCCTCTTCATTTACACTTAAGGAATGTACCATTCCTAAATGTCTTTTTCTACCCAAACCACTTGACAACATTCCCTGAGGGAGTAACAGCAATAGCCAGAGTAAAGCCACAGGAATCTGGTGGGGTTTTTTTCTTGTACCATTTATCATGTAAGCTGATAAATTTCACCAGGATAATATGAGGGCTTGGGAATTTGCTTATCAGTTTACAGTTTCAGCAGGACATTTTTCAGAGCAACTGTTCCTACATTTTCTGGTTTCCACCCCTTAAAAAGAACAATTAATTCTGCAGATTTCTGTGCAGAGACTGGACTCCTCCTCTCCCTCTTTAGCACAGAATACATCTCTTCAATCTGGCATTAAATCTCAAAAAGTAAACTCAATACTATGAAAATTTTTCCACCTTTGTCGAATTTAAGTTATGAGAATCAGAGTGAAAAGGCCAGTACACAGTGACTAACACTGAACACAGAAGCCTCATTTCCATAAGAAACAAGGATCAAAGCAGTCACCTAATGTTTTGGTTTGGTTTTTTTTAATACATTGGTCAACTATGAAAAGATATTAAATACAAAAATGACATCGACTTCACTAGGAACATTACCTCATTTTAGGTACAAAATTAGTAATTTAGTAATTCGGAAGATCATCAAGCTGAATGTATCTGCTATGTTAATATTTATCAAAAAGAAAACCCTCCTAGCAAAGACTATGAAATTATTTGGAAAGATGTTCTGTATCCTGAAGCCAGCATGAGTTAGCTTTGGTCCACTCACACTTTCCAGATGAAAGTAACTGCTTAGTGAAATTTGGTATTTTGAATTCAAGATCTCAAAACCTCTCAGAAGCCTTCACAGGGCACACAGAAGTTCAAGACCTACAGAAACATCAGTGTGGTGCGAGGCTGTGTCAGAGCGTGTCACCAGGTCATGTTCATCCAACATTTATCACTTAGCACCTCCAGTGCACACTCACAGCAAAGTCAAGCCCCTCTTCTTTTTCTTTTACAGTTTTAGAAATACTGCTATGAACATTAAAGGCAAAAGCTCCAGAACTGCTTTCACCTCACAGGAAGAGATACGAGTTTTATTTTAAATAGATGTCTGTTATATTATACAGGAGAGATCAGATTTCTTGAGTTCCCCCTCAAAAACAATATTAAAAATGCAGTACTCCTATTTTTGTGCTGTTTAGTAAACTTTTCTTCATCTCAGTGGAGTAAAACCTGAAAGTAATCGAGTCTCCCTGTGAAGTGAGTGAGACCACGAACTCCTGAGACAGTGATTTTTAGGAGGGTCAGCACCTTGCAACATGGAATTTAGTTAATATTGTCACTCACAACTGCAATAAAATTAAAGAGGAAATTACAAATGGAAACACAGAAATTTTGACTGTGATGTTTTAAATCAAAATCTTCTTAATTTTTCTGAAAACCTCCTAGGAACTTGCAATACTGAGCACTTAATGTGCCATAGTTTCATTAATCATTTAACTCAGTATGTATAAATCCAAACCCCTGGGGAGACAGATTTTGAAATTATCATTTCAGACAGTATGTACCTCTAATGAATGCATTATTTGGGATATTTCCAACATGGTTAATAAGGTAATGTTCATAAAAGAGAAAAATGAATGGATATTTCTATCCTACCTTATATGCTTGGACAAATTGTGATGAACACCATGCATACAAATGACAAAGGATTAATCATACCAAAAAATTGAAATTCTCTGTTTATTCCAAAGGCAAATAGAATGCATCAGTAAAACAAAGAATAGGCACCACATCTGACTTTTCATAAGCAGTGAACTTCAAAACTGACTGACAGTCAAAGCAGTGACTTCAACATCCTTGTCTCCTTTTCTGAAAACTTTGCAGTATTTGCAAAGCATGAGAATTGTTTTTCCAGTTATGACTAGACTGAAAAATTCAAAACAAAACTAACATCTCTTTGAAGAACTGCCCTATTGGTTCCATATCTATTTCTTTAAGGCAGAGGTAGAACATGTTCTTGGAACAGAATTTTTTTTTTTCCAGAAATCTGTGCACTATATGAAGCATTTTTTAATTCAGATAGATTGTCACTGTTGTTACCTAGCACTATCCCAGGAAGTATTTTCCATTAAAACTTCAACATTCTCTTTATACAGTCTTGACACACCACATCTGACTGCCTTAAAGACCTGAAGTCCCCAGGGTATTCTATTGTGAATAACTCATATTATGAACAATTTTATTTTTAAAAGCAGCTGTACTAAATGCTGGTGTAGAACATATTCCATAAGAAGTATCTTGTCCCAGAAGGCAGAAAAGAGGGATTGAGATAAAAGATGCAGATATTGTTTCTCTTGCTGCAAAGCCACTCAGAACCAAACCAGCTTATACGCTTTGAAGAGATACAGTGACTATGCATCTATAACTCTAAACTGTGCTAAATCTGATTTCTTGGCAGGGAGGCTAAAGTGACACTGTGGTGAACTGTTCCTCCGTGATTGTGTTAGAAGAACACGTATCCTCAACCTTTCATCACCCAGTGTTAGACAATTAGCCACAAAATATGGTAAAACCTCAGGAAGTCATAGCAGTGATGCAAAAATGTGGATTAGAAAGCTCTGGAAGCAATTTTTTTGAATGACACCTATTCAGCAGCTCTTAAAACAAGGCAGCAGTGCAGATTAAACATTAATTTTTGGGATTAAGTCCTAAATTATACTTGTGTGGAACAGACATCCCCCTCATCATAAAAGTTAAATTTCTAAAGCAGAACGAGGAAGGATTTAGAAGGCATGAAAGCTGTAAGGGATTAATCATATTACAGTAGTGTTTCTCCTTATTTAAAATATAAAACCCTTCATCTCAGAGGACATGGAGGACACAAGAAATCCGTGAATGAATAACACATCATGGTACAAGTACACTTCAGGGCTGTTGTCACATTAAGCCAGAACACACCTACTTACTTCTTCAGTGTGGAAAGCTGAAATGTAATAGAATTAGAATCTCTGTGCACTGCAAAACAGAAATTACAACCATCAAAATAAGGGGCTGATGTTTTTAAGGGATTAATAGTTTCTGAATATTTGAATTTTAAAATGTTCTATTATGTTGGACAAAGACTAACATCTCCCAGAAGTGTAGCTTTCACTTTTTACAAACATGTAGAGCTGTAAGCAGTTTATTACTTCAACCTTGCAGGACTTCTTGAAATCAGCAAGTTAACTGAGTAGACACTAAATCCCCCTTAAATCTCTTAAGAGAGAGGAGCTAAAGCTAATTGTAAAATAGAATACGTTATTCCTCTCCGACATGAGAAAACCTGTTACTGGTGGATTCCTTTACAAATGCCAATCAGGTCTACTTTATGATATGTTCATCTCATTGTCTCCAATAATCTGGGACACCCTGTTCTTTTGCTGACCTTTGATGACCCTGTCTCATTCTTCTGGTCTATACCACACATCTACATTGATCTGTAGACAAAGCACTGTCAGATGGAATCAATACATCATTCCTTCAGCAACAAGACTGGCTTTTGCTCAGTTTACTTTCATTTTTTAACCGATCAATAGTGCTAAACTGACGTATTGTAAATTGGGGTGTAATTAGTACCTGTCTGCAGGCCTGTTAACAAGCTGCTAAAATATTACGAAGACTTTTTGAGTTAAACTGAACAGTTCAAACTCCCTTAAACTGTGAGCAGGTGACTATTTTAAAGAAATGCAGGGGACAATAGACTCCCTAAAAACCATGCCCCCCATGGTTACATGTAAAGTTTCCACCCTGTATTGATAATGAAAACACACAATGATGGAAATGAAACACATAATAAAATTAAATCACCAAACCTGAATGTCACCAGTGAATACAGCTAAAACTCTCCTTTCCTTCTATTCAGGTTAAGATAATTTTGAGTAACAATTTTATGCTAATATTTCATTAAATTGTTAAGCCTATATCATACTCTTAAATTCCTAATGACATCACCACTTAGAAGTTATAAATCAGATACGTTTGATACCATCCAGTGCAAAATTTTAATTGCAATACACCAATTCTAACTTGGTCAAAATAAAATTAAGATGACCTACCACTACAGACATTTATAACAAAGCAGATTTGCTAAAATCTATAAGCATCACTACATCAGGTACATAGAAGATGCTGAGCAGGATTTGTGTGTTTTTGAAAAAGAAAACAGAAGAGCTGCAAAACCTAAATTTTCTTTCTGGACAATCGCTTTCCAGATCAAGTTCCTCACTTTAAAAGCAGAGCCTCTGCAGAATCACAAACCCCTTGCCACTCATCATGTGCAGCAGCTCTCAGTAATGAGTGTTGTGTTCAAAACCTTCAGGCCTGTTGATGGAGATTATTATTACTGAATTTTATTCAGGCAAAACCTGATTTCACTGAGACAGACAGGTCATGTATTATTCTCTGTTGCTTCTTCTCTTGCACCCTGGCTTGTCTCTCTTTCTGTATTCCCCTCTCTCACCTGGCCAAAGCTATTCCACTGACTGCTTCCCTGGTGTCCTGCTCCTGTGCTTACCAAGAACATCCTTTAAACATCCCGAGCCCTCTCATTTCCCTACCTCTGACTACATTATTCCTCTATACTGTTCTTTTGTGGATTCCTTTAACAAGCCCATGGAATGGCTCGCTGGAAATTACTGGTTTGAGGAACCCACCTCAAGGTATTTGATGGAGAGAGGCCAAGCTCAGCAGCATTTCAGGAACAGACTCAAACCAACATGTTCAGTCCGCAGAAGATTTGCACCATGCCACCACTCACTGTTGAAATTCCCAAGCAAATTCATCTATTCTGGTTTAGTGTGAGTGCACAGCCGATACAAGAGGTGTCTTAAATGGATTGGCTGTCTTTTTCTACCACTCATCATTATGAACTTGTCTCCCAGTATCACACTGATTCAGGTCCCAAGCCCACAATGTTTACTGAAGCCTGGGAAAGGCTACATAAGAGGCACGGGGAATGTAGTAAAATACTAATCTGTGAGTCCTGTAATTACATCAGACTCTCCACTCACCATGAAAGCATAACTCTTCAATAACTGTTGAGGAAGGAAAAAAAATACAAGCTTGAGTCTGAAAGCCACCTAAATAGAGAGGACAAAAGTCCTGCCAAAAAAAAAATAATCGTAAGTAGAGCAGCAACTCTACTTTTTAGTTTTTCTTTAAACAAAACATAAATTGAAGGGAAAAGTGCAAAGGCTGCCTCTCTCCATCAGATAATAGGTGTACATGAGGGAGTTGAGCATTAATATTTTGTTTAAATTCAACTACACAAACTCCAAGTGACCAGCATCTCACTCCATGAGTATTCCTCGGCGGGCAAGGAGCCGTGTGGCCGCGCTGGGATGAGGATGCTGGATCCTGCCCTGGAAGTGACAGATGTCCGAAGGTGAGCAGGCAGCGGCGGCAGGGCCGCAGGTCCCGCTGTGCCCGTGCTGCTCGGGATGGCATCTGCTGCTCTGGCACAGATGGCCAGGGCCAGCAGCCCTGGGAGCAGCAGGGCTGTGAATCGCCGTCCCTGCACGGGTTTCACCTGGAGATTCACAGCAGCAGCCCCACAACCAGGAGCAGCATCCGCCCTGGGGGCGGGTGTGAACCCAAGGAGCCAGGACATCACTCTGACCCCCACAACTATGCTGAGCTTGAAATTTAAAGCAACTTTTTCAAACCCACCCATTCTTCTTTATAAAGAAAGGTTCTTTCTCCTGGAGCTCCTACCCTGGGCGTGGAAGAGTGCCCAAGCTCCATTACTGCAGGGGCTGCAGGATTTTGGTTTGGGGCTGTTTTTGTGGGGCACAAGGGCATGCAGGCTCACTGCCATTTTGAAGGATCTTGGCTGTGCCAGCTCCAGGGGGGGATAAAGGAAAATGATACTTAGAGAGAGGAAGGAAAAGATCAAAAGAACAAGTGAAAGTACCTTTGATTGAGTATATTGTTCTACTAAACAATCTGAAAATTTTGAGTGTCCTGCCAAGTCTTCTCCACTCTGGAACCTTATAAATTTGATGTTACCTTTATTTGTTTCAATGTATTTCTAGGTCTAAAAATTATTAAGTAAAAAAAACCAAAAACCCCCTTCTACAGTGCAATTAAAATACATGGGGTTTTCAAATTCTTTTTTTGTTTTTCATAGCATTAGCAAAAATGACACATTTCTCAGTTACACTTCCTCTTCTTTTGGTTATAGGCAGTCTATCACTGTAACAATAAATCAAATATAGACAACCTGCTTTTTTCATTCAGTATTATGCTTTGAAAGTTCCACGCATCAGTAGAAATGACACCATTGGTTATATCTCCAATCTTTTCGTTGTGAGAGGATAAAAAGTAAAAAACAAAAACCGAAATAAGTCTACTACCTGGACCGGAAGAGATAAACTGATTTTTTGTTATTTTGAATCTCTGTCCAAAAGCACTCATCTCTACACAATATTCCAAGGCATATTTTCCTTTACTTCTAATTACTTTCTGTCAGAAATTGCAAAAGGTAATTTAATAGTTTGACTTTGACTTCAATTTAGATTTGGAAATAACAGACATGAGATAAGATTCTTAAACATGCCATATGTGAAATACTCCTGGTTTCATTTAATCCTACAGGGGAACCACTTTTCACACTGCAAGAGAACTTGAAAGACATTGAACTAAATGCCTTTGAAAGCTGTTAATTTTTAATTATTTCCTGTGAAAATGACAAGGAATGTAGGAGAACATACCACAAGGTATGTGTGAAGTCCTAGGTTCAAAGAAAGGCAAGGCAGCAACTCTTTCATTTCATTCTAAATCCAAAAACTATGACTCTGTGAATGTAAGAACATTTATTTCTTGTATAACCCCATCTTTTCTCATCCTCTCTGTGTGTCTAATCAACATTCAGTCTCACTTGCCAACAAAGGGAAAATCTGAACTGCAAGTGCTACTTTATGCATTACATATATGCACGTCCACAGCACAATTCTCCTGGAAGCATTAACACTAATCCAGTCAAACGCATCATGTATTATTAGCAAAATACAAAGCCAAGGCCCCACCACTGCCTGCTGTTCTGTGACACTTCTTGCATCCTCCTCTACCTCTGTCTGCCACCCCGCTCCCTTGGTAGGGACCATGCCATGCCCATGGGTGGCTCTGCATGGAGCAAGAGGCTCCAGGAGGAATAGAGTCTGGGACAAGAGCAGCTCCACACAGCCCTCGCTCCCTCACCGTGGTGTTCGGTGGCAAGAGGGCAATTAATGTGCTTTTTCTGCTCTTCCTCCTCTCTGCATCTCCTCTCCATTTCCTCCCCTGTATTTAATGCCACTCAAGTCCAGAACAGTCAGGTACAGAGCTGCCTCAATAACCACAGGGTGATTTTGGCCAAGCACAAGCAATGAAATAGCACAGCACAATAATGTGATTTGCCTTACGGAGTATTTGAGGGCAGATTGTGCATCGTCCCTGTCCTCAGCAGGAGTGAGCATAAAGTCACTGAGCTTGGTTTAATAAAAGACACAAGTAACAGAGCACATGTGTGTGTGCAATTCTGTCTTCACCACTCCTCCTTTTACTATGTTTATTCCTACCTGAGTGACCTCTAATATTATCAAACTGAATATATTCAAGCTTCTGTCCATTAAGAGCAAACAGAAAATAATATTTTAAAAAGAGAAAAAGCCAATGCATATTTTCTTCTTAAACCTTACAGATTAAATCATCCTCCTTTATGTGTTAGCCTCTCTTGTAATAGACTGTCTGTCTTCCAGTGTTATGACACTAGTCCACATAACCCTGCATAATAATCACTTGGGAAATATAAAGCACAAACGGCAAAAAGAATAAACAACTTGTATTTTTTTATAATTCTATAAACTATCTAAAGGAGTTAAAGGTGTTAAAAAGTTGTCTGCCCAAATGTATACACTGATCACCAATAAACAGATAAAATCCAAAATACATAGTTTAGGTTTGTTAAACAGAGTATACAAAATAATTTTTGCCTATTAGGATGATGAATTTGGTGCAGTACAGATGTACTGGGGAAAAGGATTCCATGTTCTGTGTTCAAACTGGAAACTTAAACAGATATAAGCTGGCTGGTTGATTCAGGTGAAATGAGTCAACACAACACCAGATGCAGAAACTGCGAGTGTGACAGTTGGGGAGCAAATGTTTTATGGATCCAAAACCCTGCTGTGCTTTTTTGTCTATTCTTCTTTCTGCCAGTACTCACCATCCAGCTTTTATCTGCAGGAAATGTCCACGGTTTCAGCCTTGGGTTGCTGCTTTCCCTCACGTGCAGCCAACCGTCAACAAGCAACATTTCCTCCTGCTGGGAGGATGCTACATGCAACATATTTCATGACTGCCAGCGATGGGGGTTCATTAATCAGCCTTTAGGAGGTGCTGAAATAGGCATGGATAGACACAAAATGAAAAGAATAGCAGAAGAACTGAAAATTTAGAGTAATTCAAGGTCTTCTCTCCAAAAAGTAATCTCAGTAAGTTTGGGTTAATGCATCAGTTAAAGCTCAAATACCTCGGTGTTATTTCCAGGGTTAGACTTCAAATGAAGCTTTTAGCTACTCTGCTCAAAAATGCCTTCTCAAAATGGTGTTTGGAGGAGACTATTCAGGGCCAGAGGCAACACCAAAGAGACATTCAAAATTATTCTTAAAAATAAATCACCACAAATTGCTACTAAAAAGATAAGCTACCTAGTTACTAAAAAGAACCTAACTCCAGGTATTGCAGAAATGAAAGCTTTCTGTGTAGGGCTGAGGAATATTGGTAGACACACTGAGCTGTTTTACTGCCTGTCTGTGATGACAGTGAGTGCCCAGGGTGGGCAGGATGAGAACGGGCTGTGTTACCTTCACACACGTGTGTTAGCAGTACAGCTTAACCATCCACCCCCTCTGCATTTTACTCGGGTTCGTGTCCCAGTGGAACTTTGCTCCAGCATTCAGGAACACCCTGGGCTTCCTTCAGCTGCATAAACCCCAAACCAATTCTTCTCTAGCACAGCAACGCTGACAATTTCTGCCTGTGCTCCTGTTTTACCCAGGCCCAAGGAATATCCCTGAGTGCTGGAAACAAACTGTCTATACTGTTGATTTTTTTTTTTTTTTAATGGTTTAAAAACTGCTGCTCTCTGCCACTTATACTTTCAATTACTTAAGATATATTTTTTCTATTTGAATAAAATGGAACAGGCTTGGTCAAATCTAATTTTTTCTCAGAAACCTAACATTAAAAAACCTTTACATTCATACATTCATTCCCTTTCCTCTCAAATTTGTGATTCTGGTTTATTCAAAGTCACATATGTTAATTATTTTTTAAAGCATCACTGATGCATCCAGTCGACCAAACATTCCCATCCTCACTAAACAATTAAAAAGCACAAATAAATTTAATAAAACTACACTTCCTTTGTCTACCATTTTCAAGGTTAAGTAGCAGAAGATTTATTTCATATATTAGCAGAAATTATGAGTGAGAGCAAAGCCAGAACCTTAATTAGAGAGAATATAAACATAAGATTCTCATACCACCTATAACTCAGCATAGCTTAATTACTCTCCTTTTTTATATTTTCATCAGGCATTAATAAAATCTCTGTCATAGTACAGATGCATATATGGCTCTGAAAATTAAAGCATCTTCAGATAATCAAGATCATAAAAGATATCGAAACAGAAACAAGAAGATAAGGAGCTTCAGGAATTACCGCTCTCTCATTTAGTCTCCCAGCAGGAATGAAGGGAATGCTATAAGAGGCCATGGAAGGGCAGGAAGGCTCTGCAGAGGGATCTGGATCCATGGGCTGAGGTCAGTGGGCTGAGGTTCAGCAAGGCCAAGTGCTGTGTCCTGCCATGGGGTCACAACAACCCCACACAGCTCTGCAGGACGGGGCAGAGCGGCTGCAAAGCAGCCCAAAGGAAAAGGACCTGGGGGTGCTGGTCAGCAGTGGCTGAACACGAGCCAGCTGTGCCCAGCTGGGCAAGAAGCCAATGGCACCTGCCCTGTGCCAGCAATAGTGTGGCAGCAGGACCAGGGCAGGGATTGTCCCTCTGTACTGGGCACTGGTGAGGCCACACCTCAGATCCTGTGTCCAGTTTTGGTCTCCTCACTGCAAGAAGAGCATTGAGGGGCTGGAGTGTGTCCAGAGAATGGAACAGAGCTGGGGAAGGGTCTGGAGCACAGGTCTGGTGAGGAGCAGCTGAGGGAGATGGGGGTGTAGAGTTGGCAGTGCTGGGTTAATGGTGGGACTCGATCTTAAAGGTCTTTTCCAACCTAAAGGATTTTATGATCCAATGATCTGGAAAAACAATTTCACTGTCCATCCAGATTCACAAACTGGTATGGGCATTTTGTCAGGAGCACCGTGAGCCATTTCTCATTAACAATACCAAAAAACTTTGAGATCCTCCAATACCTGGTAAGTATAATATGTTATTAATATATTTTATCTTTTTGTACATAACAGGAAGACATGGGTAGACTATAAATGAGGAACTATGGATGTTAATTTGTTTCTCCCAGCTCACCTGCTAATTGGGCACTGGAAAGATTTATGCACCAGTGTTCCAGGATTTCTATTAATAAAGTAGGAAAAAAGGCACCAACTCCTTGAAAAGTGTTTGACCCTTGAAGGGTGACTGTTTAGGAATGAATATATTCTCCTAGAGCATTTTCATAACACAATTGGAAGGAATACCTTGCTAAAGAAACGCACAGACTTTGATAACAATTTCATCTGCATAGCAACCAGCTGTACTTTTATTCTGAAAATTTAACATTCTTGTTAATTTTTATTTAAGACAGGTTAAAATACTCTTAAACAGAGTTCCTACCGTACAAGGCAGCTGGCTGGCTTGAAAGAGATCACATTTTTTTCTGTATAACAATTGCTAATAATGAATAATCCTCTCCTTTGCTTCCTGCAGCTCATCTTTCTAGGGGGTTTGTTTTGCTGAAGGCTGGTGGTGAGAAAGAGGTGGAGCACTCACGGTGCGGAATAATAAAGGCAACATGCAGCAAATTTCTGACTAATTAAGTGATATCTCCACAGGAGCACCGGCTATACAAGAGGAATACTTGAACAGAAGAGTAAACAAGATACATTTTCCTTCAAATTCACAATAGAAATTCCTCTTTACTACCTCTTAGTTGCCAGACATAATTTCACCTACTCATGTTTCATGTGAGACTATTATTTCTGAGACTAAATAAAGGGTGACCTAAACTGGCCATACAAAGCAGAAAGAAAAGCTGATTTGGCTGCAAACAGGAGGCCTGTTTTCTGCTAATACAAAAACAAAGTAAGAATATTAACACCTACAAGTCTCTCAGATAATGACCCCTCCAAGAATCACAAGTAACTCTGATTTGGATGACTAATTCAGGAAATGAGAACCGACCTCCCTGACTCTTCTTATTCATACTATGGCACTTCCTGGGATCATCACAGAATTGGTGACATCATGGTTCAGAAAAAGTTTGTGCACCCTTGTGCTCCTGCAAGAGGACAGATCCTACTTGCTGAAGTCTTCGTTTTGTAACGACCTTGATGCTGAATTGGATTTAGGCAGAAAACCTGCAAGTGGAAGACTGCTTGAGTAGCCTGCTTTCTCCTTATCTTATTTTGATATTAAAAATAAATCTTACCACAAATAGTACAGCCAAGCTTCGGAAAAACTCTACTTATAGAAAAAAAACCCTGTGATCCACCTGATGTATCCTTCTCTAACAGTTGTTCTCAGAGCAATTAATTTCTGTATTACTCCATGCATATTCAATGATAATGACAAAAAGGAACAGGAATTTAGATGGTGTCTTTTATCCTGGAAGCACAGCAAGAACTTGCAATTTAAATATGTATGCACACAAGGAGGCCAATGTAGGACTTCCCACAGAAACAAATACCTTTTGTCGTTATTTGTTATGGTAGCATCCATTCACAATTTAACATGGACTTCCATAAAGCCTTTTTGTACTTGATATCTTAATGTATAATATTAAAGTACTTCACAGCTCTGCCTTGGTATCAGAGACTCTAGAGATTATACAAAATAGGAAATATTACAGCTCTGTGCTAGCAAGCTGAGCAGCTGGCACCTTTATAAACACACAGTGTAAAGTACATTTACCTTGGACTTCAGATTTTTTTGGGAATGAATAGCTACACCAAGCAACATAGCCTAGGCTGTACCAAAAAAAAAATAAAAAATCACGTCCACTGTTCTTTGTGTAGCTAGCAACTATATTATTAACCACCAGTTTACTAGCATTGCATATACAGAATAAACAAACAATAAAATCACCTGCCCAACAACTACTGTGGCATTACTAGCAAATAAAGATAATGGTTATCACCAGCAGATTAAACAAAATAAGTTAATGCCATCACATTTATATCAGTACCTCCCTGAAGAAGAAATCTCACTTTAAGTGTAAAGACTCAAAGCTGGTATTTTCACACTAGGGTATCACAGGCACAGGACAGTACCTCCAGCAAGTCTCGGTGAAATACCACAAAATTCATTTCAGGCTACCAGGTGGAACGGCTCCATGCTGAAGTTGAGTCTCTTCCTTTTTTGCTTCAACTTTTCTCGACACAATGACTCTCAATTATGATTTATTCTTGTAACACTTTCCCACACCCCACTAATGAAACACATCCCAAGCCTCATATATGTAATATTAACAAAACACTAAAACATTTAGAGCTGTAAAGAGGGAATCAGTCTGGATCAATGCAAGTGCATGAACATTTTCAGATGCCACTTGAAAGTATTAACAACTCGCAGTCATTTGCTGACGATATGTCGATTCCTTCTCCGTCGAAAATTACTGGCCATAAATCAGACAAACATTTACAGGAATCTGCAAATGAAACAGCTAAATCCATGATGACAGGGAGCCTCATAAAAGCAGCCCATTTATTCCCTCTGAGCACTCATCCCCACCAGAGGGATCAATAGCAAACCTCATACAATATACTTCTAAATGTCATGCTGCAAATCCTCTTTGCATTTATGCAGACAGAAAAGACCCTCCTCCAGTTTTAGAAGCTGAAATCAAGTAAAAAGCATATTAAATGTCTAAAAAACAATAAATCTCAGGTAGAACCTTTTGTTCTTAGTCTTGTGACTTTAACACCTATTCTTCTAAAGCATAAGGGTTATAACACTCAGAAAGATAAAGATTCCAACTAGAGAAAAACAAACAAAAAAAAAAAGAGGATGAGAAGGAATTAAGGAAATTTATCTATCCACTGTCTGGCAATTAAAACAGCCCAGGAGGCAGAGAAGTGATTGAAGATTGACAGTCTCCCTTTGCCTGCCTTCTGAAAACTGAGGAAGGCAGTATTAAGAACAAAACAAACAAGTTGTTAAAATGGAGTCTAGGAGGTGCAGCTCTTTGGCTCATTAAAACACTCTGTCAGACACTTGAAACTTTATGGCAGAGTTGAGCAAAATAACTGCTCTTGGAAAAGCAGGGATGAATGACCAAAATGTAATCGTCAACACCTATGTCAGTTTTAAAATTAAACGAATGCATGTCAGCTGAGAGCAAAAACATCCTTCCCTAAATTCTGAATGTTACATTTTGACTACCTCTTCCCATTCTTTTTTAATTTGTTTTTTATTTTGGGAGCTGCATGGAATGAAGCCTATTGAGTAGAACTCCAGTAGAGTGTACAAGGACTTAAATTCTTTCCTGGCATAAAATACTAGTCAGAAGCACTGGATCAGGTCACTACAGTTGGGAACTACAAAAGGAACAAGGGTCATTGGCTGACAATGCATCCATACTACCTTGCAGCTAATTAGAAAAACTAAGTCATTTTATCTGACACATGACTCAAGATCATACAGCAAAGCTAAAAATTTAAAAGCCTAATAAAATGCCTTCTGGGATGAATACTTACTTTTATTATTGGTTAAAATAAATCTGTTGTATTTCCTATTAAAAAGGTGAGCTTTTCTGTGTAGTTATATATATCTAATGAGCAGTAAAATCCATTCTTTCAGTAATAAAATAGTCTCGAACATCTGAAAAATTCCTTATGCAAAGAGAAAATGTATCCTGAAGGACAGAGATCAGACATAACTCAGCAGGGCCTCTTTACTGCTTCATGAAGGCCAAACTGTTTCTGAGGAAAAGCACATTTTTTTCTGAGGCAAACAAAGCCATGTTGTTCTGGGGTAGCTCTACCAGGTACCACCATATATCTTTTAATTTATATCACCGTGGCATGTCTGTGCACGAACTCATCTTCCAGGAGTGTGCATCCCTCTTCTGTGTTGACAAATGTAACGCATTAAAAGGAAAAAAGGAGCTTCACACAAGCAGTTGGAAACAAGCGTAGAGTACAAATTTAATCCCCCTAATCCCTTGTCAATTACAAGGAATGTCCTAGAGTAAAGTTGTATCAACAGTGCAGTTTTCAAACCCATAGAAAAATAAATGAAGCCATCCTTTCCCTCTTTCCACTTGGACCGTATTCACTGTAGCTCCCTTAAAGGATTAGGAACACTGTCTGCAATAAACATGGGCATCAATTTTTAAAATCTGCTCTGAAAATGGCAACATTTCACAAGCTGTGAAAATGCTTTGGTTTAGGGCATGGCCTGAGAGGCAATAGGCCAGCAGGATAGCACTGGGATTAGCCCTAATTACCTCATGTTTCACCTTAATTAACTACTGATACAGAAGGTAAACTCTGCAGGATCTGTGGCGAGACCTTAGGCCAGTAGGCAAGATATCTAAGCCGTCATTGTTTACACATGATAATCTCTCTTTTGAATTTGGTCTAATTGCTCAAAAAGATTAGCTGAAGGATACGCATTATGTATTGATTAGCAATGCTAACTAGATACTATATAATTTTCGTGTGTGCTCCACAAATGCAGTCTAGCAGTTCTAGAGGCACATTCTTTATCAGCCAATTGTCAAAGGATCAACATTTAACTTTGGTTACGACAACATCAATCACGAAGCAGAAGAAGAAGAAAAGCCCCAGCCTTTGGTAACATGAATGGAGGGAGAAAAATACAAAAAAAAGGATCCTTGCTCTGTTCCAGAGATACCATTGTGCTCCTCCATTGTGAGAGGTAATCCCCTCCCGCACGCATCCCTGCTCGGAGCACAGGCAAATTGGGAGCCGAGGGGGAGCAGCAATAAAGCAGGCAGAATATAATATCTATTTTAAAAATAGATCACAAGGTTGCCTTGTTTCTTGCCCCATTCACTCTTCATTACTAGGACTCTGCTTTCTTTTTGTGTTTCATCGGTTCTCATCTGCTCTTGGCAGGCCTTGAAAATTACTGGGCAGTCAGATTTTGTACAAATATAAGCACAAAGTGATTAAGGGATCTGTGTAAAATTTAATACTCAGACGAAGGAAAAAGGTTCTCTGCCATGTGCTATTGCTCTGTCTGCTGGTGGAGACACCAATTAAAAATATGCCTGTTCCGTTGTGCTTTGCTTTATTAATAAAAGCAAAACAAAATATGAGTTTCCAAAGCTCCTATGACACAAAATACTTTGAAATACTAGGATATATATTTCCTTAGGAAGGTAACCTTGATTTAATGTAACACATAAACTGATCAAAACAAAACTTGGCAACAAATTATAGTGCAACATAAAGGATTAGGAAATATTTATGCCAAAACTCCAGAATTTTAAATCAAATGCATCCACTGAGGCTTTAATTCATCCTTAAAGCTCAAGACATTGCAAGTGTCACTTAAATTTACAAAATGAAGTTTTTAATGTAAGAATTTTACGTAACCTTAAGGACAGAAGGGCGTTCTGTGGAACTTCTTGTGTCACGGCCTTTTTTCCACACAGCATTTTACAATATTTGCATCCTTAACCAACATCCGAGGTTGCCCCAGCTTAAGAGACATCCCAGAGAGTTTTCCCAATTCCTTAATGTACTTTGTTATTTGCTGCTTCATTTAAGGCTCACAGTGGCAAGGAAATGCACACTGCTTGTTTGAAAATGCTCACAGACCACTTGCCACTCATTGGAGGTGGCTGAAGAACTGAGAACTTTCCCTGGGATCTCACTTTCCTTGCACGGATGAAAAGCTGCCATTGGGGTCAGGACAGTGTAATTTCACTGGTGACTGGTGCCTATTCCAGATCACTGCTTCATTGCACTTGAGGTGTCATCTCATGCTCTGAGCAAAAATTTGTAGCTGCTTACTTGACCGATAAGGTTTTGGAAAACTTTCCAATAAAAAAAAAAAAATAGTGGCTATATAATAGAAGTTTGTCAAAGGCTGTTTGAAAAACCCCTTCACTTTTGCAGAAGGCTAATACTCAGATTCAAGCCATTGCTTTTATTTGTTGGTTTAAAAAATATATTTAAGCTGTAATTGCTCTCAGGGAATTTCCAGACTTCAGCAGAAGGCAAAAAAAGTTGAAACTATTCTTATATGGCATCTTAGTGTAGTTAATTTTATAACTAAACCATAAAGAAAAGTCTTAAAAAAATTAATATTGTGAGACATACAGTGAATGAAAATAAAGTCCTTGCCTTTCTATTGTAAATAAACACAGTGGAAGATTTTGCTTTTCCCAAATGACAACCTCAAGACGTTTTCAAACTATATGTTAAAAGCACCACACATATCTCTCTAAAATACTACATTTTCCCCTCTGTGCTTTGGGTTTTTTGCTCATGTGCCAAAAAATGTAACATTTTTTCAGATTCTGTGTATCTGAATGCAAGTATCCTGTTTTGTATAAAAGGACAGAAGGGATGCACCTTATGCATATATATTTATGCACAGCCTAATCAGGTCTTTATGATGGTCTGCTCTCTGAATATTTATTATTCAACTAATTACTGTGCTTAATTATAATCTACTTTTAACACATTAAAAACTTGTTTGAAAATGCTGAAGCAAAGTTTCACCAACAAGTACTTGGAGAAAACTAAGTACCTTTTCCAATAAGGCAAATTTTTATGGGTTTTTTTTTTTTAGTTTTTTTTAATAGATCCTGACGGTGGATTGATTACTTGCATACCTATAAGGTGAAACCTTGCCTTCATTGGATTTAGAGAAGCCGGGCTTTCTTCCAGCGACCTATATAGCTGGGTTATTTATCTTCTTAGAGAATATTTGGCCTGCAGTTATCTGATATCAAGCTGTGATCTCATCAGCTCTCACACACTCAGCAGGGAGGGGCTAAGAAAATACTTCAATGTGAAATCTCTCAAAGCACCCTGAGGGCACTGCAGCTCTGGAAGGCGGTGCTTGAGCTGCTGAGTATTTTCCTCGGGCAGGAATACTGACCCAGCGCCCCACAATGATGCCCATATGCCACTGGAGGGTCATTTGTACAAATGAAAGACAAACTAATGATCTCACTGCGTGGATTTGGAGAAATTAAGTATTTCCTGAATTGAACATCCCAGCGTTTTTTGTGTTCTTGCAGAGATTTGAGGTAACTGCTTTGGCAGAAACCTCTTTGCAGTTTTAATCTTTTCTATGACAAGCAGAGCTGTGTATTTTGTGGGTGAACTACTATTTGCAAAACGTGGTGTTTGTAAGAGAAGAAAACACATGATAATTCAGCATATGCATAAGCCAACATAAAGAGCACATCTTAGAAATTCAATTGTATTTTTGGACAGACCACAGGGTTTGTTTATCATTTTTTCCCTTCTCCTGCCCCATGCATTGTTTTACTACTTGAGTGAAAACACTTTAACAGAGGTGAAGGGAAAAAAAAAAAAACAATCAAAGGAAGCCCTCAACTATTTAAATTGCTGTTTTACTAAAAACTGCCTGGCTGACTCTTTTACAAAAAGCTGACTGATAAGCTTCCTGCCTGGGTTTCTCAGTCACCTGGAAACAAGTGGAACATTTGTAAAATATCTACCAGTTCTCAACGGAACATTTTTAATGAATCCAGGATCTTCACATAGCACAATGACATTTGGAAAGGATCAGCTCAGAGTTAAAAAACAAAATAAGGCAATTCACAAAGGGGAAAAAAAAGTGATTTTCATTAGCCAAAGGATAGAAATTCACCTTTAAGTATGAAACCTGGAATAACTTTGGCACAATGAATTAGATTCTCTACACTCGCCAGTCAGTGACACAGATATGTACAGGGTATGTACATTAATAGATCAGAGAAATTAACACCTGACTTTTACCAGGACACACATGAAGAAACAGTCAGAACCAAAACACCAAATTGCACTAGCAAATTGAATCAAGCCACTGAAAATCTGACTGCCTTTTATAAGCCTCTAGTGAATTCAAATGAAGGTTTTATGGTCTCTTTTACTCCTACTGAAGTCAATGGCAGAAAGCCTTTATTGCAACTTTCAGCTTTTGGTATTCTGGTGTCACTTTGAGAGCTGGCTCTTTGCTACTTAAAGATAGAAAATTAGGAGAAAATTAAAAAAAAAACCTGAGTCAAAAATAGCAGTAAGACAGAGGTTTCCCTCCAGATGCTCTATTGGATTTTTTTTCCTCAAATGAACTATTTTTGTACAAATAACATGTTCTAAAGGACCTGGATAAAAATAACATTGGCAAGATGGGGCAGATACTGTGCATTTTGTTACTTTGCCTTCAATCTTTACAAATGTTCTTTCCTTGCCAGTATCTTGGCTTGTAAGGAAAGCAAAATTTGTATCTCCGTTCAAAACACAAATTACTCCTCTATGCACAATTAGGCTTGTTCCTCCACCAGATTATGTTTACACGATACACCACTGGAAATACATTTTCTCTGTGCCTGTGAGTGGTCCAAGGCATCCAAGCATGGATTTTTCATCACCTCATTGGCCACAGGCATGCCCACAGGCCTTTTCTCTCCTTATAGCATGAGCTAGAGAAGAAGTTTAAGTAGGCCCAAGGAACTATTTAGATGGTAGGAGAATACTAACTATAGAGGTATATATAACTAGACTGAATTATTTTGGCCAGTTCTTCCTTCTTTACATTAAATTAGGAAAGTCAGATCTTGTAGTTTCTTTGCTGTAGATAGAAGATGCAATATTTAATATGTGCCATTTGCACAAACAGCTTCATGTCTATTGGAATTTTGTTTTCCTGGCTGTTAACTGATGCAAAACCTATACTGCTAAGATTATAAACAATTTGAAATGTGTATGCAATAATGGATTTTTGGAAAATTGACAGGACTTGCAGCAGGCAATATCCAGCCAATACTATGGAGATGTATGGCTTCAAACGGGTTTCTGGAGTAAAAATCCCCTAACATTACTGACAGGGTAATGCTACTGCCACTATATATATTCAAAAACAGAAATAGATGAAGCAAGAGAAACGGAAATCTAAGTTAGTGCTGATCATTTTTAAACTGTAAAACTTTATAACAGCCAAACCCACACGTCCTGAAGGCCAAAACAGGATTTTTTTTATGTTGATAAACAAAAGGGCTTGCTTACTGATCATTCCAACTTGGTGTAGGTTAAGAATTAATACAAACACTTTGCTACTACTTCTATGTTAGAAATAATTTGTAGAACCCAATCTTTCTAGGGTCTGGATTATTACACAAACAATTTTAAATGCCTCTCCATCAACAACTTTACTTATTCAACAGTAAGAGCCCTATACTTTTTCTAATTTCTGTAACAGTAAATTCAAAGGGAAGCCACAGAAATTGGAAATTCTTTGAAAATTTGGCTTGGTCACTTGGGATAGAAGAAATAATACAAACAATGAGGGTTTCCTAGAAATGCAAGGAAAAAAAAATCTGTTTTAATAGTGAATAACATACTGCAGGGGAAACAATCTAAAATAAGTAGGCACAAGGGTAGAAAACCATCTAAACCACATTAATACACAAAAAAGTTAGATATGCATTTGAAGAAATGTCAACAGAAAGTCTAACACAGTTTGTGTTACACCAAGATGTGTCAAGAGGCAAGTCCAGATGATTATAAATCCTCTTTGTACTCCTGTGCTGGGCCACCACTAACAAACCTACATTATTTTCTTAATTATTCTTAGGGAAAAAACATACTGTTAAACTTGATAACCTTGATAAATAAGATACCATATATTATTTGGGACCTATAAAATAATTATAAAAATATTTTTAAAATCATTATTTAGAAGCCGCAAATACAAAAAAAAGCTCTAAATAGATGCTATAAACAAAACTCAGCTGTTCATTATAAAGCATGCTCAAACAGTAATTACATTTATTATAACATAACTAAGGGTAACAGGGTATTAAAAGAAAAAAAAAAAAAAAAAAAAGAAAGAAAAAAGAAGAAAGTCTTGAGAGGAAGAAAGAAGACGGATCAAAATTCCTGACAGGAAGATACATTAGACCAGTCTCTCAAGGGATGTGGTAGAAACCCAGGCCCTGAAACTTTTAAGAGCAGAATGGACAAATCGCTAGAAAATACACAATAGGGAACAATCTTTCACAGGTAATGAGATGGGGAGCAAACCAACAGAGGTTTTCCAGTTCTGCCCTTACTTCCTAGCATTGATTCCACGCCACTTAGTGCTGTCCCCAGAAACTGATCTAAATCATTGCTTGGTTAGGAATGCTGGCAAGGGGGTGGGGAGAGATATCAAAATGATTACGGTTGCATATCAGTGCTCATCTACACAGGGATTAGCTGGGTTTTGCGTCTGTGGCAAGATTTTACTTGCACACCTCTCCACAGAGACAACATTTTTATCTTTGGTCAATAATGTCTTTCTAAAGATCAATAGACAGGTCAGATGGCCGTGTGTTGATGAGAGCTATCAGCTTCTGATGCAAGCACCCATGAGCTGCTGCTGACTGACGTGAGAGGGACAGGGTGGACTCAGCGAATGCAGCATCCCACGGAAAAACCACGGCTTAGAGGACACAGCTAAGGCTGAGAAGAGTTCAGATTAAAAACACATTCAATTGACAGAAAACAAGCCCACGATCTTTTCTGGCAGCTCTGATCTAGACAGTCCTATAATGCCGTAGTAGGTGGCAAGACAAAGACTTCACACTGCATAGAAATGTAACTCCAGAGTCCAGGATCGCCTCAAGAGAGTATTGGCAGACTTTGCCAGTAATTAGCTAAGAAACACATGTGAATGGAACAAATTTGAAGCCCACAAAACAGAGAACAGATGTTGATCAAAAACGGCAGCAGGAAACTTGTTTGCTATAGTTTAAAATGCTGCCTTCATCTGCTCTTTGCAAAGAAACTCAGTTTTCTTTGGTGACAGAATCTAATCAAACCAAATTCAGATTTCTCTCAGCTCAAATACTCTCTGTGCAGTACAGTCTTTTCAGAATTGTTCTTTAAGTTCATTCAGAAACTTCTTACAATGAACAAGGCTTTGGACAGGAAGTGCTAAAAACTAGTGAGGACTTATTGCATCTACAGGTGAACTGCATTATCATCTCATTAGCTTTTGGGATAGATGCCAGGATAATTATAAAATAATTTAAGGCCAGCATCATTTATAGAATGTTTCCATAGATACTGTCACTTGGGAGTTAAGCAACTCTTCTAAGTAATTAAACACTGGATTACTTCTTCCAAATGTCTAATAAAATCACCTGAAGAAAATATACATAAATACTTTCTTATATAACTGTGATGATGTATATCAACTCAGAAATGACCAAGTTCAAATCTGTGTATCCCTGAACAAGTACAGTCTATGCAATTAACATCAATGCTACGAAAAGGAAATTATAAAACATAAAAAACATGGACCATCCCTCAAATTGTATATAAATAACACTGAGTTATGATTTTTCCTCTTTACAATTTCCAGGCTTCATTTAGGTGAATATGATGGACACATAAATCCTGTTTCTTGTTTTCATCCTTTCAAAGCCTGCTGGTTGAGATCTGCCATCATTACGTTCAACTAATTACCACTCACAGAAGAGAAAGGAAAATCCTCATCGTTCAGCTCCCACAGCATTGCAACATGGCTTTGACCAGAAAAGCACTTCCATTTCCCTTGTTTGCCTCACAACACGAAATGAAGTTGGCAAGATGAAGACAAATGGCGCAATAGCCTGCTGCTGATTGGCTAAAGTATTTTGTATACGTTGGAAAATTCAGGACATCCATCCTAATAGGCAGTGGACAGAACACTTTAGCAACTGTGACGGTGCAGGACAGAAATCTATCCCTTGTGGGGTCAGAGGGCGAGGTCAACAGGACAGGATGGCCACGGTGTTATCTGACATATGGGTTGTCTTCTATGCCCTCTGTCTATACAACACATGGCATGTGGTGAACTCTGAGATAGATATCAAAATCTGGAGCTCAACATGCTGAGTGAGTTGAACAAGAGAGTAAAGAGTTACTTAGAGCATAATTAAGTGTCTGTGGGGTGAAATAATTGATGTGAACACAGTAATAGAGAATTAGTAACGCCAAAATCAAGGTTTGATACTAATATAGACATAGGGTGGACAAGTGACAAAAGAAGAAAAAAAACCGATTACTAGCAATTCTTATGACTATATAAAGCTTACCTTTAATAAAAAGTACATTAAAATACAGACAGACAGACCTGAAAAATATTTGCATCCTTTGAGATTTCTAAATGACATTATGATTAAACTCCTTTCAGTTGCTCTGCAATTAAAAAATATGCTGGTATAAATCTGGAAGCACTAATTCACACTTGCTGTTCTAAACTCCCCAGTTATGTACAGCTGACAAAAGGTACTGTGGTGTCAAAAATGTTTAAGGTAGGTGGAATCATTTTAGAAGCTATTCACATGGGAAGTTACCTACACAGCAATGAGGAAATAAATGCAACTACCTACAAACACACAGATATGAAAAACAAATATATGTACAGAAACAAAACAGGGTTTGTCAGTTCATGAGAAAGATTCCTTATACTAATGAAATAATAGGGTTAAAAATAGGATGCTTGGGCTTTTACCACTGCCATTCTCATGACCAAGAATGATTTACTCTTACTAAGGTGGAAAATCAGTTTTGAGAAGTATTACTGAAATAATATTGAACATTATGGTTATATGAATTAGGTAAGAAAGTCCTCTTTACTAATGAGCACTTTGCTGTCAATGTGGGCATTCCAAAATCATATAACTCCTCCCAAAGTCACAGAACTTGTTTGAAAATTATGCTTAAAAGTTCCATACATGACAAAGACAGGAATTAATAAAACTTTGTCTTTTCTATGCCTTTGACTTCACTTTTTCAGGCCTTTCTTTGAGGCTTTGGGTGTTTGGATTTTTGTTTGTGTGTTTCTTTGTTTTTAAAGGCTTAACATTAAAAAACAAAAGGAGCTCAAACTGCTTTGGAGGCAGTAAATTCAATACTCTACTGCTTACACAAATAGACAAACGTTAAACTACAATTTCTTAGTGTCAACTAGTAAAGAGATGAAAATTATATTAGGTAAAGACTGTCATAAATACCTTTTCTTCAAAGAGCTGAGGAAGTAATAGAAAAAAAATCATCTGTTTCTTCACAGTAGCAGTAATTTTTGGAGTATTTCTGGAATGTTAATGAATTGGGCTAACTTGCTACCACGCTATTTGTTGCATTTGAAAACAAAGGATGAGAGATATGCAGAGGCAAAGAAAGCTCATTTGGAAACTTAGCCAGAACTTCGCTAGAACAAACCTGGAATTGCCCTAACTGATCTCAGCAGATTGTTCCTGCATGTGGATGGCTATCTTTCACTTCTTCATTTCCAGAACTGCTGAAGAGCTTCTTCAGCTTCACTTATCTTACCTCTGTTTCAAAGAGCACATGCAGCTTCATACATCCTTCTTGTATTTAAAGGGAACAGCACTGAACTGAATTAATGAAACAAAAATATTCATTTTTTCTGCCATGAGATGTCACCTCTATTATAAAAATGCTGCTACTTCACTTCCAAAGGCATGAAATGTACAATTAACTAATTAAAAATCCTTACATTTTATGGAGCAACACACATTTTCAGTTCAAAGTCTATGCAAAGAGCTTTTACCATCCATGCAAAGTACCATTGCAGTCATTTCCCACAAGCCATGTCTTTAAATGCCAAAAAAAAAAAAAAAAAAAAAAAAA
>VZTX01027731.1:680375-917501 GCA_013400915.1 Pardalotus punctatus
AAAAAAAAAAAAAAAAAAAAGACAAGATAATTGATGGCAAGAGTCCTATAGTGAATTTTCCCTTACTGGTGACAAAGGCTAAGGGTAGAGCTGTCACAGTGTGATTTTTTATTGTAAGATCTGGAGAAGGATGTCTGTTCCTCCAACCCTCCCGTCTCCGACAACTCATCACACGGAGCCGGTTCCCCGGGGGCCACGGCAGCATCTGGCTCTGCAGCTCTCTGGTGGCAGCTGCAATCATTTTCAGGATAATCTCCTAAAGGCGGCGTCTTTATTCAGCTACAGATGTCTTCATCTTACATCCTGTTGGATTCCTCAGGCCTAACACTGCCTCTGTACTCTGGTTTTACCCCTTTGGGTCAGTTTCTCAGTCATTGCCTTACTTGAAAGGTACTGACAAGCATTCAAAAGATGTGCTAGGGAAGGATTTTTTTTTTTTTCCTGCAGACATTCATCTGTTGGTTTCCAGTTTCTTTTCAAAGATGAAACCTTGAAAAACCATCTAAAGATCCAATGCCTAAGTGGACTTCCAAATACAAAGTGATAGCAGAAATGTTCTGTTCTGTGAAGAGTGTTCCCTCTTGTTTGCTTTCTACTTGCCACAACAATTTAATTGGTTTCTCTGGCTTCTCTCTTGATACAGTTATTACTTTGTTCTGTACAGAGTCAGACAGATTATTTATGAGGAACCCCAGTGGCAGGAAAGGAGAATATTTCATATTTCATGTAGTTATACATGGCTTACCATTAATCATTTTTTCAAAAGTAACTTATTTCTGATCTCTTCCACATGCACCGCTGTAGATTCAGTCTTGCATATTTAGAGGTGATTGGGGAGGAAATCATAGATCAGAACTAGCTTTCCCAGGGACACAAATGCAATAATCTCTTAATCCAGAACACATTGATACCTGCTTGAAGGCCTGCTTTAGCATACAAAAAACTGAAAGGGCTTTGTAGATCATCAATATATTAGAAAAAACCAGATATTACCAGTTTCAAACTGGCTGCCTTACAATGAATGCCTTATCTTACGGAAAAGCAGCAAGATTTCTGTATCTAGCAAAGGACAGATGGAAGGGTAACATGTATTTGGTTTTTGTCTAAGAAACAGCATTATGGTTGAAAGTTTTTTTTCTTTTCTTTTGTCTTAGATATCATATAAAAAGGATCTATTATATTTTGGATTGTTTCGCTGATGGTTTCATTACCATAAAACTATTTTTTATACCACCTTTTTTCCAGATAGCTTAAAGATAGACACCTTTTTTTTCTAATACCTTTCATTAGCCCTCCTCTTCCTCCCTTTGCTGGTAGCAAGCAGTCAAAAACCAATCAATTTTCTCCCAGCCAAGGTATGCTTCAATTTAATGAAATTTATTTCACCACATTAAAAGAAAATTTGGACTCAATTTAAAAGTACACATTAAGTGACATACAGCAGCTAATACTACTTGTTATTAAAAATAAATATTAGTTCTACAAATATTCTTTTTTAATAAAGACATCTGACTTTATTTTGATGCTGTCTTTGTAAACAGAGACACTTTTTAAAGATCTTTGATGCATTATTATTATTAATATTATTATTATTATTATTATTTTTTACTAGGACTTCCATCCATCACCCTTCTTCAACTGACATTTTTACCCTGTTATTATCCCTAATATATTCCACTGAGGGTTTTCTCTCCCTGCAAAGAGGGAGAGGAGAGCAGCCAAAGGCATACCCCCAACAACTACTGCCTTCTACGGCTGCTCACTAGTCAGAAGTGGGTCAAATGGTCCTCACATGAAAGCATCTAACAAGGTCCCAGAGGACGCTTCCCTTTAGTGGCAGCAGTGAAAAACACTATTTCTCTTCAGAGAAGATGGATACTGTCTTCCTGTGCACAACTGAGGGACTGATACTTACCACTTTGAACTTCTTAGAGTCGTGGATGCTTTCTGAAATGCTTATATCGTTTTGGGAATTAAGTCCCCAAGATCAGGGATGCTGAGCAGTTGAAAGAGATCTGTTTGAGGGCTAAAAATTCTGGGGGAAAAATGGAGTAAAGCTCGGAACCTTGGCACTGATTTCCAGAATTGCATTGAGGACAACTTCAAATTACATACTTTGGAATTAATAAATTGTGAGGATTTTTAGCCTCTGTGTTTGCTCAATTTTATGCACACACCACCACCCTGCCTCCTGGTCTTTTAAAACTGCTTTAACTTGGACTCAGTGCTCAAAGAAGAGACTTCTTATGGCAATACAATATGAGGGAGTCTTAGGTGAAACAAAAGTAAACTGATAAAGGAGTAAAACAAATTATTTGTCTCCTGTAGCGTGGATGGATGCCAGGTTTTAGTAATTAGGGTCATAAGTAAAGAAAAATGAGGATCAAATCAATTAAAGAAATAAACTGAGACAAAATTGCATCAAACCGCCGATCTGCAGCTGAGCCAGAGGCTTTAGCAGAAAGAGTTCTCCACACAAAAGGGACAATCTGACGCTAATCATGGGATAAACCTCACAAACACACGTGCATTAACACAGCACACAACTCCTGCACTACCTTATGCACTTTAATGTGCTAGAACACTCACAGGTTTGCTTATTAGTTACAACACTTCTTCATCCCAGTAGCAAACCTTTCTGCACCACAGCTCTGCTTTCATCAGTTGTGCAGTCACATAAATTGTGCAGATTAAACTAAGCAATAACCTTCTACTGAAGTTTTTTTTCTTTCAAACGACTCTATTTTTATTTTCGTCATCACAAAATTACACCTTTCAAATACGTTTGCATAAGAGAAAATGGAAAAAGCTAAAAGAAAAGGTCATAGAAGGAAAAAAAAAGGAGGTGTCCTCCCCCCCACTTCCCCCATGCACTTTAAATCCCATGAAATGAATGTTTAGCTCAAGGATTTGCTGTTCATCTCAGTGCCTCTCAAGCCTGAGGCAGGATTAGGCCAGACTTGTGTTTGAACAACTGGAGAAAATCAATGAATTTCACCTTATTAATAATTAAAAGACTTTCAAGTGATTAAAACTGTGTACAAAATGTATGAATTATTGTAACTGGAAATGCACGTGTGCAAGACGCGCTCTGAAACAAGTGACAAACTAAAGGAAAAGAGTAATTTTCAGGGTATACTGTAGTATTCAGAAGAGAAATAAACCATTTAGCATTGTGCTAATTAGGTATTTACGTGTTGCTACACAAATACTTTACATGAACTTTAACTGAAACCTTAACTAACTCCTAGCTGATGTTACACACAGGGTAATTGAAGGCTGAATCACATTCTCTAAATGGCCTATTTTTTTGATAGTCTCTTCTATCATTAAACAGAACTAGGAAAGCATAAGAGAGGACCATTACAATTAGCTGGACTAATGGAAATTTTTTAATAGTAGTAGCCATCAGTTATGTGTTGAAGCAACTTTTTTTTTTTTCTCCCCCTATGCACAAAAGTAACAACAGCCAATGTTTTTGCATTGTCAGAGTCTTGCCTATTCAGGCACTATCAGAACATAGCAGAATGTGCCATGATATCTGAAAGCAATGCTGAAACTTAAAATAAACATTCCATTTTATCACTGAAGTAAAGAGCTGCCCTGCTTGCTGTCTCAATAAGCAAGGTTTGGAACAACAACTTTGAAAGATCTAATACCCTGATTTGATTTAATTTTTACTTCATTTACACTTTGCCAGTGGCCATCTATAAAAAGGACTATCCATGAAAGGGACTTGTGCTACGGCATTTAGTTTGGCCTTCTTTATATCATAGGATAGGAAAAAAAATTTCCTATACTGCTCACACTTACAAATGTTACTTAAAGTATTTCAGCCATTGAAGCATTTTAAGTGTGTGTTACAAACAGACAGGAGAAAGCTTGAGTATATGCAGGTACTTGAAAAGTAAATTTTTAGTTGAAAAGCACCTTGATAAGACCACAAAAACAAACCAACGTTCACATAGCCAAAGGAACCAGAAACTTCCCTTTTGCTGTCAGAAAAATTCCTTTCAAACCCCAAGCATGAGAACAAGACACAAACTCAGCCCTGAGAGGTTTCTTTGTACCCCTTGAGAATACATTTTCACTGTGCATCACACACACAACGTGTCATAAAACACGTGGAAGGAACAGCAAACTGGGAGTGAGAAGTGTGGGTTTCATACATATATGTGTGTACACTATAATATATATATACACACTATATATAGACATAAAAAATACACATATATGTTTATGTAACTACAAATGAACTACAAAAGCTGGAGCTGTTGCCACGATTTACCTGACAAATCGTGTGCCTGCTCTNACATTAAAAATACACATATATGTTTGTGTAACTACAAATAAACTACAAAAGCTGGAGCTGTTGCCACGATTTACCTGACAAATCGTGTGCCTGCTCTACGAGATCACATTATGCCCCCACCAAGTTTCCATCCACCCAGCTTTGTGCCACAGATCTCTCCCATATAAATCACCCCGGAACAGGGAGTCAAATGATCCCATCAAGCAGGGTGCCAAAAGGAGGAACCTCTCCTGGTGCAGGAAGTGCTGCTCCAAGTTCTGCTCAAGCCCTCTCCCCGTGCCAGCTGAACCAGCAGTTTCTCCACCCGTATCTCATTAGATCAGGATGTTTGAGCAGCTGCTTGAAGAGATTTGGAAAAACGCAATTTTGGCTTGATAAAATCCAAATCTACTTCCCACATCAGCATCCCACGTGGCTCTGAACAAAACCTACCCTCACTGCACTGAGGTCAGGCTTAGCCCTTCTGCTCTTTTTCATGAGAAAGCCACACTTGTCACTCGTCTTTCTGGCAAGAGTTAACAAGCCACTCCTGCCATAATGAATCAGCAGGAACCAGTAAGCATCTCCACAGAGAAGTGTAACACTTGCTAACAAGACAGATCTACAGAAGAAACCTTTGCCCTGATATACAGTGGATTTTTTATTTATTATTCCAATTTAATTTGGAGTGCACAGATGACAAGAATCTAGGAAAACGGGAAGACTTGAGAGTCTTTAAATCCCTCAGGAAAAGCATTTTTTTCCCCACTTGTACACATCACTGGTGTATTTTTAGCTGTACTATATCATGTTAAAAAAACAACATAGAGAGATTTGTGTATTTGAGTTAAAGCTAAACTAAAGGCATAGAAACTTCTTGTCACAAGATTCTGCTTTCCTCCATTTCCCTGCCAATCCCAACAGCATTTTTCAAATCCCTTCTCACTATGCACACTACCTACTTCTCCTGTCTTCCCCAAAGTATTACCATCTAGCCCATAATTACCCATCTGGAATAATAAAAACAATTGCAGTGTAGGCAAAATTCCATCAAAGAGACAGTCAAGTGAAATTAAAGTTGGCAATTCACAGAATACGTGTAGAAATTACATCTGAGACGCTGCAAAACTACTTCGCACTTGACAAAAAAAAAAAAAAAAAGGAAATTGGAAAATTAGTATGAAGGAAATGAAACGCATCACTGAGGGATTTGACTGCAAGAAAGCCCAAGTTAATGACAAATGCAGACAAGTTCCTTGGGTAGTGGACTTTAAACCCTCCAAGGCATAAATCTGCCAAGAGTAACTCTTTGGCAGCTTTCTAGACATGGCAGTGTCAATCCACATGCACTTCCATGGTTTTAATGGAGACCTAAAACTGCTAAATCCTCTTTCCATTTAAGAGTTACTTTTCATGAATTTTACTCCTTCATGAAGAGTTTTACAGTTTCCATTTGGTGTATGGAGAGAGGTTTTTCCTGATTTACAGTCAATTCACTGTAAAGGGCTGGCTGTAAAAGGACATAAACTGAAGACCTGTGATAACGTCCCAGCTCAAACTGGAGTTTCGCATTTATGCTTAACACGGTAAGTAAGATTATCCATAGGCAAGTATCTTCCACAAAAATAAAAGGAACCCAGTTTTCCTCCTGCAGTTTTGAAAAATAGTTCTGTTTCTTCCTTATAAAATATAAAACAGAAGGAAAGCCTGTGCTGGAGAGAGTTATGTTGTTACTTTCAATTGGTTTATCTTACTGCTGTCTTCACTAGCTGGTTACCAGAAAATAATATCATTTAGGAAACAAAATGAACATTCAGCACATACCAAGAGCTGCTGAATGATTACACTTGATCTTCAAAAATATTAAAAACATTTAAGTAGTGGAGGCTAATTCCTGTACTGAGAGGGTGTCCAAACATACAGTAGGTCATTATAAACAGTAGAAACCTGACCCTGCTTTATTAAATAACCGAACTTCCACTGACTCCAACAGGGTTGAATTTCACCCACCATAAGAGAATAGCACTTCTTATTCCTTTAACTTTCCATGTTTAAAAAGGCTCTACCGACCTGTAAAGCCTATCAGAGTAAGACAAAGAGAATATAAATATTTAACAATGTTTTAACACTATTTAATTACAGTTATCCTTTTTCTGTTCTGCAGTGTTTCTTATCATTCTTTCAGAGCAAAGATTTACCCAAAAAGCCCTGGCTCTGATTTTGCTTCAGCTTTGCTTTCCTTTGCTTCAGTGCAAATCAAAATTGATTGTAGCGAAGAATAGCAGAACTTTTGTTCACACTTGGTAGGCAAGTTACTGCTTGGGCAGGATTTAATGCAAAAGCACCTTATCATACAATTATTTCTCCTTTTCCTTAGTGGCAAAACCCCTCATCTGACAAAATCTGTGACTGCTCCAGAGATTTCCGAAAGCACACCAGCAGACTGCTGCACACCCTTCAGAGGCTTCCTGCTGAATGCTGGGTCACAGTCAAGGCATTTTTGCCTTGTTTTTAACAGCAAGTACAGACTTATCCTGGTGAAGTGTCTGCAGCGAGGCTCACAAAATCAAGAATCTAACCCTTCTCTGAAATGGTGAGGATCAATTCAGGGAATACTGGAACAACTTAACTACACTGTCCCATAAATGCTTTCAGAAAGGGAGCTGAACAGGAAAAAATGAAAAGAACAGCATCTATAGACACATTCAGATTTCAGATCCCTTATATACCATATGGCCGCAGCAGGCTGCAAGGGCAGCAAGAGAAGCATCCAAAACACATCAGGAAGAAGCTGTCAGTGCCTGGTGGCCAGGCTGAGCCCCCCTGCTGCCTCTGGCCAGGCCAGGCTGCAGGTGCCAGTCCCCCAATGCCATGGCAGCCCTGGTCCTGCTGCCACAAGCCCAGTCCTGAACAGAGGCCCTGGCACAGCAGGAGTGGGGCAAACGAGGGGAAGCAAAAGATGGAAGAGGTGGGAACCGTAATTTTTCTCTTTGTAAATCTCCGCTTGCTCATACAACCAGACCTCGTGCCAAAAAGCAGCCAACAGTAAGCCTGGCAATCTGCTGTAACTGAAGCTTAAAAGGATTTTAGAAATAGTGCATAATATGGAATTCTGAGCACTTCAGGCCATTCTGACATGAAAGTACCGAATATCTACACTTCAGCTCAACAACTACAGAGCTTGTGCCACAAGTGCTGCTTCCCCTGGTGCCCGCTTTCACTGCTCCCACAGTTGTGCCAGCTCAGTAGTTTGTGGGACCACACCGTGACACAGCTCAGGAAACCTAATCTAACAAATCTTCTCTTGTGTCCTTCCTAAGAAATATGCTGAGTGACTGCTCGGTGGAACTGAACCGTGGTCCCCAGCGTGGGGCCATGAACATGTCTGCCAGCACACCTGAGAGAGCCAGTGTGCCATAGCCTGGCAAGAATCCATGGATGCATCAATGTTTTCGGGGGCTACTGCTGCCAAACATGGACACTGGCTCATAATTAGAGGCTGCCTAGCATAGCCTTTCCATATTTCATGACAAATTGCTTTTATCATGGATCCTTCTCTAGTAGCACCACCCCAAACTGCAATTTTCCTGCTCTTCCTGAAGTAAAATCTACTCTCTAGCACTACAGTTGCAGACTCCAATCATCTCTTCCTTATACTCTCATCTCCTGCATCCTTTTATTTGGTAAGTTTTATTCTCCTTTTAAATTTTAAATGAACGTTTTAAATGAAATAAGCGATTACATTTGTGCACAGAAACTATGTCATGCTTTAGCACTGCATAACAATCAAGCAACTTAATGGTAGCTCAACTTGCAACTCACAAGGGAACACTTGAAATACATGCTGCAGAAAAGGAGTCTTAAAAACAAAAACTTTCAAGTAATTACATTCAATGATGATGTGTTTGGAAAAAAAAAAAAAAAAGGCAGCATTACAGTACACAGACTTTTCTGCCCTCAGGTCCAAAGCCTGGTTCGACTAAATAAAGTGGCACAAGTCCTGCCTTAAACATGACCATATTTTGTCTTCATGTACGGCAAGAGAACAGAGATATCAGACCACTGCTCAGTGGTTCTGGTAGCCTGGATGCTGCACTGCAGCAACTCCAGACAAGCTGAGGAAAAGACTAGCAAAGGTGGGTTTAAAAACAGCTATCTAAAAAATCCAAAGATGTGGAAACAGAAGTTTTGGAAAGATATTCTTTATGTAAAGTGGCTGTACAGCTGCCTTCCCTCTGATGCTATCTCAGTGCACTCACTACAAAAACACTTTCTTCAGCTTTTTCTTCTTTAAAAAGATTTCATTTTAAGCAGTCACAAGTCCAAGCTTGTGATTATGTAGCTGTGGGTGTTGTAGATGCTGTAGTACTTGCCTCAAGGGAATGACAAATGTCAGTAAGATGCAAAAAATAGACCCAGTGTGAAATCAAAGGAATACAGGAAGTTTAGAAGGTATCATTTAAGAGCTCCTCATGCAGAGTTGCTCAACTGAAAACAGCTATGCAATATCCTCAGAAGATCTAAGTGAGACACAAGAGACTGAAAATCTGATAATGGCTTTAAGGGCTGGCAGAGCACCCTGGAATACTTTAAACCTCCTATAGATGCCATGGAAACAGGAAATGTAAGGACACCGACTTAAGCATTTTAAAAGTCTGATTTATGACGAATTCAGGAGAAAACACCGGTGTCTTGTTAGGGAAAAAAATTACCCTGTGATCACAAAGTCTTTGAGTTGAAGGGAAAAAAGGGGCATCAAAAGACCAGGGTTTATCACACTTGCCATTTGGGACTGTGCTAATCAGCAGAGGGAAACAGAAGCACATTCATCTTTGCACAGACTCGCCACTGAAATAATCTCTGCAACACCCACTGCTCCGATAAAAAGGACACTTTAGCCTAACAAAGCTTTAAGGCCAAGCAGTACATGAAAACAAAGCACGGTTATTTCTGTTACTTCTTTGGTTTCCCCAAAATCCCCATCTGCTGTTTTTCTTCATCATTTTTTTTTCTTTCAACCCTTTCTTCCTTTGTGTTCCTTTATTTTACAGTTCCTCAATTTTATGCATTACTGAAACCATTTTCCCTTATTTTCTCTTTACTTCTGCAGCTCTGATCACTAAAACGATACCTCTACCTCCTCTGAAACAACCCAAACATCTCAATACTGACATACATAATTAGCTGTTTTCCCCTAAAGTGATATATTCAAGAAAAATTATGTCTTATAGCTGTAATTTCATGACAGATTCAAGGACACAGATTCAAATCAGGACTTTACTTCACACACACTGAAAATCTAATGTTGAATTCATGTCAGTTGCCACCCCTGGAAATTAATCTGGAACCAAAAATGAATCAAACTCTAAAGTTTCTTTGCAGCTGAGTTTTCTTATGGGAAAAAAAAAAAAATCCTAGAGTTAGTTATCTGTATATCCACTTCATTATGTGCTGAATGGCCTTGTGCACCATCCTCAGCTAGGCAAGCTGAATCAGGAAAATCTGGTTAGCACTCTGTGCAAACTTCAGCAGGTCCTCCTAGGAAGCTTGTTGGCTTCACTGGAGTGGGAGCTGGGAGCAGGCAGAGCTGGCAGGCAGCAGCAGGCAGGTGAATTGTCGGGTGTCTCAGAGGGAGCTGGCACAGATGGGAGCACACCCTGCCCTCTTTGTGGCTGCAGTCGGTGCTGGTCAGTGGCACAGTGACAAAACTGGGTTAAACAGGGATCTCATCTGATCTCTTCTGACAGGGACCGCAGTTTTAAGATCAAGTGTTAAAGGAACAGCATCAAATCCAAGCTGTCCCCAAAAAATTTTTTTGAAAAAGCTATCCTTCCTAAAGTAACAGGAGAAGGAAGCATCAAAAAACCCCAACCCTAAGCATATCAAAACTTATCACCATCGAAAGTAGTATAAGTGCCTAACATAAAACTTTATTTGAAGTCATTATTACTTTGTAAATATTATTTTTAAAGCTTTTATTAAACATAAATTATATTTTATAGTGACAAAATTTAAATGACACAATGTCCCTACAACTTTTATAAGCACATTATGCTGCTGCAGGTTTTGTCTTGCCTAGCTTTGTTTACTACCTGACAGCATGCTCTGCTACCCGTCTCCCAAAATAACTGAATAAATACTTAATATTTGTATTTTTATTGCCAAATTATGGCAACGTGAATGGTAAAAGACTAGCAAGAGAAGCATGATGTATTAGAAGTGAAATTTTTTTGTTTCTGTTTTGAAGAAGGATATGCAAACATGAATCATACATCTTGCTTCTGCTACAGTAACTCAATATCCTCTGCTTGGTTAAATAACAGACACTTGGCACATACAAAATTGACATTCTTGCCAAGAACTGAAATTTGCAGCAACTCTGAGCTCTGTTGAAACCCCACTGTTGATACTTAAGTTGTACACAGCACTCCACCAGGATCAGCTGCAACATGTTAAATGAGAATTCAGCATCAGAATGACTATTTAAATCTCTCTCCATCTCTGAAACACTTATACTGAAGCTGAAAAGAGAGTTTTGAAAAGATCTTCAAGAGAACAGAAGGTTCCTTATGCATTGTACAGCATTAAAAAACACCAGAAAAGTGTACAGAAATGCCAGAACTTGTGCATGTTCTAAAAGTTTGGCTAATCGTTGCATCGACACCAAACCAATCCATGTGGTGCTCCAGAAGAAGGTGAAAAGTCAGAGGTGCTACAAACATGTCTTAAAATAAAAATTAAAAAACCCAGTTGTCTTGTACTTTTTAACCAACCTATTGCAATGTAAGGGAAATATATGAAGACTGTCTAGACATCGAACCCTATCTCTGTCAAGTTGCTACAGGAGTCCAAAGAGCTGGCAGTAGTTTCTTCCGGAGTGCAACAGAATCTGACTTCTGAATTCCTATTAGCCTTCGAGAAGGAGGCAAACAGGCTTCCACGTACCCAGTTCAGTCCTCAGACACCTCCTTGCTCTGGTTTAGCTCAAACAGAACTGACAGAAATGACTTTAAGATTCCTTTTTACATACCTATTCACTGTGAATAAATACATCTGTAGCCTCTTCGCGTTCAAACACACTGCGAGCTTGGAGCTTCAACCTTCAGCAGAGCTCAGTCCCTGCCTGTATGGGGCAATTCACTTATTTCTATATTTCTCCTGCAAACGTTTTCCTGATTTGCATTTCTTTATATCTCTGAGTTGTTCAGAGCTGCCTGTATGGACTGGGCAGGGCTGCATCTAATAGTGATGTACCGCCCACCCAGAGGCACAACCAGCCCCGCCTTTGCTTTGAGTTAGGAACTATCCACACGAAGACAAAAGTAGGATTAATGTACCATTTGGGACAGCTACTAGTTGGAGAGGGAAACCTAATCTAATTCTTCCTGTTGTCCTGATTATCATATTTTATGATTTAGCCTAGGATGCCATTAATCTTTTGGTAAGAGAAATTATGACTGTAGTCTTTTCACTGCAGATTAAGGATGCTGAAGGACAATCGAGGTAGAGAACGCTGCTCTTGTATCAAAGCTGCTTGTTTCCAGCTAGGTAGATTAAGGAATAGTTGTATGTTTGAGCAACTCCAGTTAAAAGAATTAATATTTCCCTTTTTTTTTTTTTTTAATTGATAGTGACTATTTTAGCAATACATTAATCTTCCTTAAAATTCATATGCCTACAATTATCTGTCTTATAGAAAAGACCTCTTAAATTCAGCAAAAGAACAGAGTTGGACCTGCATTTATAACTTTAGAAAAAGGAAATGACAAATGAGGTTTTACTTTGCTATGACTTCTTTGCCACCACTGTTAAAAGAATAAGGCCAGCATACAGTCCCCTAAAATATTGGTGCCTTGTATCATTTTAGATGCCTGGGTGTACCTAAGACATCTGCACAGGGCTGGCAGATATGATTTAAGGGAAATCTACCCTTGGATAGGTGAAAGTTGTGGAAGAGAGGAATATGTGATGGCTTCTAAAACAAAAAACTACTGATTAATATTAGCCTATGCTGAGGTGACTGAACAAGATGTAAAAGTCAGATGATGGAATTCAGTGCAAAATGTAGGCAGTAGAAGTTGGGGTGACTCAGGTCACCTCTGCTTCCTCCCTGCCTGCCAATTTGTCCCTGCAGTGGCACTGCTCGAAGCTGTAATTTCTGCAGCTTACTCCATCAAAACACACATCTCCGATACTCCCTTTCTCCAGGCATAGCTGAACAGTAGGGATATAATTCATTTGCAAAATGCCCTTTATAATTCCCTGCATTTTGTCTCTTAAAACTGTCAGTAAAGAAAGTAACTGGCACTGTTTAATACCTATTAAACTATAGCTCTAATTAAGAACTCTGTAATCGAGTTATAAAGTTCCATAATGATGATGTCTCACATGACTATTATTTCTGCTACAAGAGAAGCAATTTCTACAATGTAAAAGTAAAACAAAGAATTAAAGAAATAAGTCAGTAGTTTGTAGATGTTTATTAAAAAAAATTATGAAGGAGCATTGGAAAGGTCTAATTAAGAGAGTTTGCTGTGTTCATTTCTTTCTCCTTATAATTAAGACAAATCTGCGGATTATTATTTTTTCCACTGAAAAAGTCCTAGGTTTATTACATATTGCACTTTAATTATGCACTTACTCCAATGAAAAGCCACATCTGACTCATGATTTAGATACTGTACAATAAATATATAGAATTACTGCAGAGAACTCTCCATTGCATTTAAGCATCAAGCAGGCATAACAATCTTTTTTAATTCATCCAGTTTCTAAATATATACGGCATTTATCCAGGGCACTAACAAAAACTTGAAGAGCTTTCACCTCTTTTCTAATAAATCTCTTTGTCATCTGAACTATGGAAAATCTAGTGAGACATCTTGCCTTAACCTTCTTCCCCACCATTTATTCCCCTTCCTTTCTCAGAACACTACCACAGATTAGAAACTCCTGCAAGATGTGGCTTTTTTGGTGGTTTTTTTTTGTTTGGGTGGTTGGGTTTTTTTGTTTGTTTTGGTTTTTTTTTTGTTTTTTTAAAGCTCTTTCCTTCATGGAATATAAAGTATCCATGTAGCTGGCTAAAGGAAAAGGAAAATGTAGGTACAGAGTCCTTAAAGCAAAGTCTACAACTCTGGAAGAAAAGGAAGTAAAATAATAAAATGCCCTCTTCCATTTAGAAATTTTAAATTAACTTCTGAAAAACAGGCTTCTGCAGTTAAGATTAGTGACTAAATGTTGTACCTTGTTTTCCTCACACCTAAACCCCAAGAGGACAGGCTCAGAGACAAAGGCTGGTCACATACACCACCAGGGCTGAAAAATAAGGAGTTAAGGAGGGCTTCATTCTTTCCTTTCCTGCCATTGTGATGTTAATGAGCATTTTCAACTGTGAAAAGTGACTGCAAAATGGTTATAGGATGCCACTGTCTTCTGCTTGAGCATTTTACTGAGACAAATTCATCCGAAGCAAAACCAAGAATCCAGACCAAACAAAGAATATCACTATTTTGGAGCAGCGTGTCCAGCCATGGAATGAGTGCCCTAAAGGAAAGCAAATTATAGCTTCTGCCCTTAATATAATGATTAAATCAGACCAGGAACTGGTTAAAGTCTATGCATTCTGCTTTAAAGACTCCATCCCTACTTTTGTTTCTCTCTGCTTCAGGTTATATTTTTAACTTATTCACAACCCATTTAAGTTAAAAGCTTTCACCAACAGAATCAGAAGCACTTAACTGAGACTATGATTTTGCAATTCTCACAAGTTTTGTCCTTAGCTAAGATTGCCTTAAGCAACTGGCCTCAGGGAAACTGACCTACAAGTGTATATTTTAGCTGAGTTTAATGAGATTTGGATGATGCTCCAAAAATAAGGAGTGTAATTTGTAGTCCTTGAGAGACATCAATAATGCATTCCTGTAATTCCACAGCCAATACACCTTTCAAAATGTTTACAGAAGAGGGTGCTCCAATTGTAAAATACTATCCTAGTAACCTCACCTTGAAAATGCACAACACTAAATCCTCATGCAAGTTATTTCTAAGCACATTTCAGGAAAGAAATAAAACTAGAAAGGATAGGTATGAAAGTAAAGGGAAAAGACTGCAAGGGTGAGACACAAAAGCAATATGAATCATCAATAAAGGTAACATTTTGTGTTCTTGATGTCATCTGTGTGGGATTCCTGTTTTTCTGTCAATAAGGTAGGTTGAAATTTGTGTGGACCTATTGGAAATAGTTTGGGTGCACAAAGAAAAAATCACAAGTGAAATACTAAAATTCTGGCATGGACAGTGGGATTGAGTGCACCCTCAGTGAGTTTGTCAAAAACACCAAGTTGTGTGGCATGGTCAACACTCTGGGGGGGAGGGATGCCATGCAGAGGATGGACAGGCTGGAGGGGTGTGTCTGTGCAACCCTCACAAAGTCCTGTTGGAGCGAATCCAGAGGAGGCCATGAAAACTCAGAGGGCTGGAGCACCTCTGCTATGAAGACACACAGAGAGCTGGGGCTGTTCAGCGTGGAACAAAGAATGCTCCGGGAAGATCCAGCAGCCTTCTAATACCTGAAGGTGCTGGGGACCTACACGGGCACCTACAAAGACCTGTAGAGGGACTTTTCCCACAGCCATGTAGGGATAGGACAAGAGGGAATGACTTTAAACTTAAGGATGGTAGGTTTAGATTGGATATTAGGAAGAAATTATTCACTGTGAGGGTGGTGACATCATGGAAGGGGTTTCCTAGAGAAGCTGTGAATGTCCCATCCCTGGAAGTGTTCAAGGAAAGGTTGGATGGGGATTTAAGCAACCTGGTCTAGTGGAAGATGTCCCTGCCCATGCCTGGGGAGCAGGGACCAGATGATTTTTAAGGTCTCTTCCAACCCAAAGCATTCCATTACCTTCATATGACCTTTTAACACATGTACATGCAAAAAGCATTCTACTACTCTAACGATTTAATAGTCTCATTAACAAATGATTGGGGAGAAAATGCAACAGTTAACACATCTATTAAGGCTCTTCTGTGTTGCAAGTTTTTTATCAGATTATGATTCAATTTTACAGATAAGAAACAATTCTCCCTCTTCATTTCTGCTCTCAGAAAATTCCTACAGACATACACACACAGAAATGCACAGATGATGTTTCATAAGAGCTGTGATGCACTGGTGAACTCTGGAAGTCCAAGGGTTAACTGGAATGTAGCATTCCTTTGAGAGGATAAAAAGAATAAAGTTCTGGAAGCCAGAGGTAATATTTCAGCCTCAGATTTTATTAGACTCTGCTTCGTTCCTAAGCATAGTATGTCCCATAGAGCTGGAGAAATTACTATCTCCAGTTCTCAAAGACTGAAATCCTTCATCTTTCTCATAATCCCTCAGTAGGAAACGGAAAATCACTTTCAACATCTCCATAACACCTTTAATTTTTCATGTTGAATGTTCTTTTTATTGCTCATCTAAGAAAGGTGCCAAAGTCTGTGTTATTACTTATTAGTCCATACCAGTTTATTACTTCATTTAAAATATGGTGCTTCCATTCTCCAACTATTTGCTTTACACACTACCATATACATATCAGCCCATCACTCCTTTCTTTCAAAAAGGGTTTCGAGAGGGAGCTGTGAGAGATGTGTGACACAGGATCACATCAGTCCAAGAGCATATACATGCACCTAATTTGGTGTGATCAAATTGAATGTAAATGTCAAGCTCCCCTTCTAAAAAAATGAGTGAGATGAAAACATGCATTTAAAATCACTGATTACGTTCTCAGTAACTTCCATAGATAGGGAAAGATAAGAAATTTTTAATAGGAAAAATACCGAGCTATAAGTGGAAGGATGATGTTAACATAAGAGTTCAGTTTTCACTGAATGCAAAAAAACCCTAAAGGCCAATGATTTTACAGGGAAAAAAACAGTTACAAAATACATTATTTTATGGAACAACATATTCCATAGAAGCCCCCTGTAGTGCTAGGGCTACCAGGCCACTGGATCCTGATCAAATTGCTCAGAAGCACAGATTTTCCTGCATTTTAAACAGTGGAGGGCAGGGGGAAGAAACAAAACAAAACAAAATTAATTTAGCCCCAAGAGACACACAGTGGCAACAAATAAAGCAGAACTGTGTTGTTCTGCCACTCTGCAGCCTCTATTTCTGAGCTGAGCACTGTTATGCCTAGAAATGCAACAAAGAAAATAGCTCATCATATTAGTAGCTCTCTCCCTTATATTTAAACAGAAGAACATCCCAAAACTGATGCCATGGTGATCAGGATTTTGGTTTTGTTGTGTTCTTTTTCAGGTTTTTAAGTCTTGTCTTGGTTTGAAGACAGCTGTCCGCTAAGGAAGGTGGGAACCTCCCTTAGAACCAGAAAATGTGAATACCCTTCCCTCCAAATTATTATAACTTTGGAATCAAGGACTTTCAGGCAAAGATACGGGGAAAGGAATAACAGTTCTTTACTAGTATCTACGACAAGGCAAACAATCAGCAACAAGAGTAGCAATAACAAACAAACAAACAAAAACCAGAATGCCCGGTGACAGAAGTCTCTGGGCTGCCAAGCGCTTTTCCCGTTCGGTGCAGTTCCGGTCCCAGCCGGCAGGGGCGCTGTCGGGCTCCCGGCCGGGCAGGGCGGGTGCGATGACTCCCGCGCAGCTGCAGGGGGCGCTGTGGCGCGGTCAGCTCTGTGGGATGCGGGTTATGGTGATGTAACAGGAGGCCGGCGGGCGCTGCAGTGGGACAGGCAGGGCAGGGGCGGGCGTGCACCAGGCGTGGTACAGGGAATTCCGAGCAGGGAGCAGGGGTGGCAGAGATGGGATCACCCAGGCTCACCGACAAAAGGTGGCAGGGACTCCTCAATCTGCTCTGGCAGGAAAAAGCACGGGGTGGCGGGGGCTGGCCCCCTTCTGTAGAAGCTGCTAGCACAGCCAGGGAGATGTGCACCCCAGGAACGTGCCCTTTTTCCCAAACAAAATCTCACTCACCAAGGAAAGGAAGAAAACGGCACCGATCCAAGGTCTTCCCTCAGCTGGCAGCTGAGGAGATCCGCAGTTCCCCACTACTGTCCTGTGCAGTTCCCCGAGAGTGTCTTACCAGGATCACCAATCTTTCCTCCCCTTGCCACGCCCAAGCCAGCTCTTTGTCTCTTACAAAAGGAGTTAACAGTCCTTAAGTATCCAGCCATTTATAACGAGCAACGGGAATGAGGGAAAAATTCCAACCAACTCCCAACCTTCAACAAGTCTAAATCTATTACTGTGGTATGCTTTTGCATGCCTTATGTAACCAATGGTTCCCCTCCATACCAACTGTAACCAAAGAAATCAAATTACTTATTCTTTAGGTGGCAGACACAAACTCATTTCCTGCTATTTCTGTTTTCTGGCTTTTTGAAACAGACTTTGTCCTTTAAGTGTCTCTGTATCCAACTTTCACCATAATATTACTGTTCTCAAAAAAAAAAGTAACCTGTAAAAGCATTTCTCTTTCAAATTCACATCCTGAGTTAGTCAAAACTTTCCAGGTCTTTTTTTTTCATTCCCTGTTCATTTTCTTTAAACAGAATGAAAGCTGCAGACATAGAATCACTAAAATTCAGATTCTGTTTATACATTTTGAGACACTCCAATATTCCTTCCCATTTAGTAGCCTTACTATATAAATGCTTCAAGTCTTTCCTAAATTTCACATTATCTAATATCAAAAATACAATTTCATTTCTTTTCTGAAAGAAAATATTTCAGAAAAGTCAGCTTCCATTCTTTATGACAACTTTAACCAGACACTTAAGCCCACTGTAACAGCCTATGCTTAATGCCTGAGCTTTAATTCATTTGCTTTTAAAAACATGCACTGTTGAAAAGAAACAGAATGAAAAGCAATACAGAGAGAGTAAAACAACAGCAACATCTGCATCTTCAAGTTTATTTTAGATCAACATAAGTTAGTAGCTTAGTTTTAATGGCACTGAGCTGCTTTATGTTGATGGCCTGCTGTTACTGATCCTGAGAGCATAATGAAGAGCTTTAAGTGTTTAAACATAGATGTCAATAAAATACACAACCAATAATGACCGATAGTGGCGGTTTGCAGAGATCTGCGATGCTGATACAAGTTGTAATAGGCCATTAATGAGAAACAGAACAGAGGAAATTCTGATAGGAGAGATTGATCAAAATAATTCACACAGCCTCCCCATTTCTGATAAAGGGCTCTTTTAAATGAAGACATTATAGCCCAGAAGACTTGGCTGTGAATTTACAGCACACTAGTGCCTCCTCACAGACTCCACGCCTGCACACGCTGCACTCAGGCTGGTGACACTGAGTACGCTTCCCCATTTCACGTGCTTGAAATTGCATGAGGGTCAGTGGCAGATATTGTGTGGATTAGTAGGAATGCTGTAAATGCCAGTACAGCTTATTGCAAACCAATATTTTCTTAATTAGAAATTGAAGTCTATACAGCTCTCGTGACATCTCTTTCCTATGATGAACACAGATGTGCACACAGACAGGACTGGAGGGAAATGGTGGGAGACTGTCTTTATGGAGATGCACATACGTACCAAACCCTGAAAACTAATACATTATTTACTGCTTTTGCCATTGCCCTGACTTTCCAGGTAACAATGATGTATTTAAAGTGTTGATCCAGATTAAATCCCCTCATATTAAGCACTCAGTATCAGCATCATAACTTCTCACCCGAGGACAGGAAATGTTCTTCACTGTCTTCACAAGTTACAACATTGTTCAAATTTTAAAACTCTGATGCTTATCATTGAAGGGTATAATTATATGTTCCTCACTGAATTTTCATGGTATTAATCAGGTGCGCCTCTGGAAAGAAGCATCAGCTAGGACTGCTGCAGGAAGCCAATGGATTTTAATGCATTTACTCATAACTGTTTTGGCTTCTTATAAATTATTTATTAAGACTGCAGGTACCAAGCAGCAAGCAGCCAGACTGCTTGGTAGCAACCTATCTAAAATGCCACTTGGAAGACAAAATAATATGATGTGTGCAGAAAAGAAGAGAGAGAGGACTCAGCTGTGAGGTAAAAACAACAGGTGATCTCTTGGTATTCAGTGGTACATAATTCTTAATGTTTCAGTGCCTCTCTGCAACACATTCCTGATATAAAATATAACACACTTTACAACTAAAGCAAACATATATATGTGCACACACACACATATCTATATGTATATACACATCTATAAACAAAAGCAGTGAACTACAGAATTTCCAGTGCGTAAGACCACATCCGGTACAACTTCAAGCGCCGGGAAAAGAGAGAAATGACCAGGAAGAAATGGTATTTCATCTGAAGCTCAGTGACACAGGAATCAAAAAGCAGCACATGAATACTATTAGCTTATAAGCTCCACTCCAGCTACAAGATTGTTATGGGATTGAACTGCTGGGTCTTGACATAAGCTAGAATGCACTATGAAGAGAAAGATGGAAATTGTCAGACGCCTCCTACTTGAAGTAGTAGTAGTAGTTAGAGTAACTCCTTTCATTTGCATTGTGTGGTGAATGAAAGGAAACAGGAGGAATACAGAAGGCAAAAAATATCTGTTTGAAAAGAGTCATGTCAATAAACATCAAATATTTTGAACACTTTCCAAGCTTACTTCAGGAAGCTTTAACTGGCTCCACAAATTCTCTCCAAACATGATTAGTCCTGACAGCACTTCTGACTTCCTGTGCCTGACTGTTTAACCAATTTCCCAAGACTAAGAGAAACAGTCCTCTTGGAACAATGGAAAGATAAATAATCTATTCACACCCTAATATATGAATTCTATTTTTTTTCCCCCAATTTTCTAGTTCTCTCCTATTCACTATATTATTAGAATGATGCCTCCAATCACTACAATGAACAAATAATGGTTCTTCTTGCAAATGTCTGTTGCAGTGCAACTTCCCTTTGGAACGGATTACATATTTCAGCTCTGTTTTATGCACACTTCTAAAGTATAACCTCATTTTTATTTGCCCAGCCATTATTGACAACCCTACATGTTCTGCCAAAGCAGATCTTAAATATGATTCCAAGATGTAGAAAGATAACAACACATTCTTATTCTTGCTGACCTTTTCTCTAGTTTCGCAGCTAATTTGTTGTGTTGACAGGAATTGCAGCCAATTTGGGAAACTACATTATTTAATATAAATTCACGGAGCATTCTGAACTCCAATGAAAGTCATTGATTTCTCCTGAAATATTGACCTTACCACAACCTATCATGACAACCTGTGCCATCATCTTGCTCAAAACCCACTAAGAATTAGTCTGACTCCTTTCTCCTCTGTAATGTGCAGTCTTTCAGAACTACCAAACTCAGAAGGCCACAGCAACTCTCTCCTTTTTTGAGCCATCCAGTTCAGCAAACCTTGTGGTGAGGGTGGAACTGTGCAGCTCAAGACCTGTAGCACACACTGCATTAGAGAAAATGTGAAAATGCAAAAATTCAACATAACAAACCCAGAGGCATCTCTCTATAATCTTTTGGGATGAAACCACGCATTTTTCTAATTAAATTTTTTACTACTGTTAATACACAGTGTGTAGAAGAAAAGATACTAAAAATGCATATTAAAGGTGTTTTCTGCAGTTGCCTACTTTCCTTTTTCAGTACCATCCAAAAGTACAATACCCAAGACAATAAGGCTGAGCATAATTTAAATAGAAACTAAGTGGAAACTTAATGCAAAAAAACTGAAGTGTGGAAAACAGTCTGGTTTTGTTTGTTAAGTGGCCTCACACTAAGCTTTTGATCCAGGTGTTGTGGGAATGGAACAGACACATACTACACTTCCAAGTTTTTAATGATGCCCAGAGCTTTCATTTTCTTTTACGCTCTGACAATGGGAAACATGGTCTCCTTATGTACGACATAAAATCTAATAAAGAAGCCAGCTGTTCCTTCCCTGGTGAACCCTGCAACTCCAGTCTGAATACAGGTTTTCTGAGAAAAAAATGTGGAGTAATTGCACTGTACCTGGGTGACTACAATACACTCATCTCTTTCTCCTGTCTACATATATCAAGTACACATAAAAAAATTGCAGAGTGAACAGGTATAAACCAGCAAAATAAACACCTGTTTAACAGCTAGCAGGTTTTACACAGTTTCTTGGCTTTCCCTATCACAGTGTCCTGCAGGATATCCTTTCTTTCCCAACATCCCTCAAACATCTATTGCAATAATGCAAACTGACATATCTGTTCTGCCAAGTGCTGGCTACCGACTGAAACAGCCAAAGCAGATATTATACAGGAGGTGTGTTAATTCAGAGACCCTCCAACATCACAGGCCAAGTTTTGCTCTTGGCAACAACAGCAGACGCCAATGTTTTTGAAACCACAATCTCTGCAAGAGGAGTCCTCCATTTTCTCATCTTCCTTCTCACCATGGTCTAAAAAATTCAGGAGATTGTTACAGTATCTGTATAGCAGAGCAAGGTGTTGCAGCTGCAGAAGAGCTGCTCAGTCAAGTTGCTCTGAGTGCCATCATGGGGACATAGCTACACTCCATGTTTGGAGAGCAAACAAATGAGGGAACCACCAGAGCTGTTACTCCTATATTTGAATTGCATTCCTTGATCTCAGCTATGAAGTGGCAGCAACAGTGAATAAATGTCAAAAAAAATTACAGTTTTAACAATCAGTTAAAATCAGTCTTAACTAAACATGCACACAGCTCTTCTGGCAGGTCACCACTCCAGTGCATGACAGTTCTTTCACGATTTTTCTTGCCCAGGCACAGTCAGCTGCCGTGAGATGGCACAGATAGTACAGAGCCTGGGCTTGAGGGTGCATATTCCAGTACAAATTCAGGTTCAAATGCCAACTGAAATGGATAGATAGCCCCAACACTCTTTCCCTGCCTCTACAAGAGCCAAAATAATACTAAACAAATACTCAGAAACTCTATATTTAGAAAAAAAGAGAAAGTTTAGCCAGATCTGTAGGTGATGTAACACCAATTACCATAATTCAGAACTTTCCACTGGTTGGCTGTGGCATGAAAAACAACATTATTATTTAAAATCTATATATTCTCATCTTTCTGCTATAGATGCCAGAAAGCCGATCTCAAGAACTGTGTTGACCTGGAGTAATCTTAGTGGGCATCTACATGGAGAGGAGAGGAGGAGAGGAACTTGCTGTTATCTATCTACATTGCCACATTTACTACTGTAAATAACAGTCTGCAGACACTGACAATATGGTATCCAGTGGATACTCACTCACTGGATAGAGTGATTTCAGAGAACAGTTTATCCATGAAGATTAAATAAATTCTATAATGCAAGTAGTGGAGCAGGTGCTAAATTCATCCTAATACTGAGGCCAAAATATGGCAAGATATATTTTCCCCTGGGAAAAGGAATAATCAGGCTGATTCCAACCTTTATCAGCCCAGTTTGCTGTTTGCTGGACTCAATACCAAACATATTTGTATGGTTGCTTTGGAAATTAATTCAGATTATTTTATATTCTAAATTTTAAATAAATATTTTTCAGCAAAAGTACTGAAGTAATTGGGAATCATTCACTTACCTATTGAAGTTATATCAAAGCCAAGCCATTTGCACAGCAGTTCAGATATCCATGTTAGGAATCCATCACCACGTGGAAAGGACATGAAAGAAAAGTAAGAAAAAAAGAAAACAGTAAGCTATCCTGCTCCTTTTGTCAAATGAAAAAAGCATTAAAACAAACCTATAAATAACAATCAGTGCTACACTCTGCCATGAACATGGAATATATTCATTTAAGCAGGTACCTGCTAACACTGTTTTTTTCCTGCTACCATTCATTACAGCAAGTGGTTTGTTAAAGTAGCTGTTAAAAGAAAATGTTGAATGGTACTTACATTACACATAAACAAAAATCGAACAATCCTGTTATGCTTGATAGCAGGCTACAGTCAAACAGTTTCACAGCATTTTTGTAAATGACTTGAATGCACTCTTTATCTGAATATCAGCAGGCAGAGGGCCAAGATGGAAATTATGGAATGAGAAGGAAATTGAACAATTCAGATATGTTTATGGAAAGCTCACAAATCAGGGCATCTCATTTGGCACCAAATAAAGCTGTTATTCATGATGTGCAGCCACAAAAAGGAAAGTTGTTCTGTGCTATAAAGTGTAGCCACAGTATTACAAGCTCAGTAGAAAAAAAATAAAGGGACATTCTTGGAGTGTCCTGTGCAGGGCCAGGAGCTGGACTTAATGATCCTGATGGGTAGTTTCCAAATCAGCATATTCTGTGATCCTATGATTGTCATAAAAATATGGCAATGACCGCGGGACCACAAGCATGATCATGAGTAACCATGACTGCTATGTCAGCTGAAATCAAACCAAGGAACTACACTGGCACACCTTTTCCTTTAACAACACTTTAGGTACGGTGTAATGACCCCAAACAACGAACTTCACCTCTGAGTCATCCTTTTCTATGCACCCATAAATACGTGAGTTCCACATCACATCTGAAGACACTGATTTGCAAACAGCGTTTCCTCACAGGAACTTGTAAGATCATGTGCTGGGCTACTAGAAAGCTACAGTGACTGCACCAGTTCCCACAGTTGGCTTCTGATTTCATTCCAAGGTGTGGCCTGCTCTTTAGATTTGTGAAATCAGATTTTATCTTGCAGATTGACATGCTGAAAAGCCATTTTATATGGTTTATATAAGTTGCAATTAAAACACTCACATTTTGAATGAACTTTGGTACCTATCAAATAGCTGACTTTGCCAGCTTATATATGAAAAAGAAAGCCCCTGCTTTGTTGTCATTCTTCCTATAGCAAGTGCTTTTAAAAATGTATCAAAATCAGCATTGAATCAACATTTATTATTGATTCACACAAGTCAAAACTTATTCACAGAACTGGAGGAACAAATACTGAAATAGCGGAAAGTGAGAAGGAGGACTATTTGAGTTTATTCTGCATTAAAGATGGAACTTAAAACAACACCTGTGATAAAAGGTTAACTCACTTCTCAAAGATTCCTTTTACTTGACAGTGTTTTAGCTCCTTTGCAGCTTATGTATTTCAAACACTCAGCCTACCCAGAGGCCTCTACGCTGAGATGCGTGGTGATCTCTTTAGATGTGTCACACAGATATAGGCTGCTCCAATTCATTTAATTGGGGACATCAAAGGAGAGCCTTTGTATTCATATTGTTGCGTTGTTTGTGTTCAGTTCAGTCTTTGCTATCATGAACAATACAAACAAAAGGCGTTATTAAGTGAAATGTGCTTTGCTCTTCCGTGCCTAATAATGTGCCAAATACGAGCCTGGAAGCGGAGAGGTCAATCTCTGGAAGCATCAGGAAAAGAGAATTTCCTTCAGTAATCTCACAATTCAGGGATAGTACTGAAGTAAAGATGAAGAAATATTATTTTCAGTTGGTTTTACTGATTGTGGACTTTCCTATCCTATTCTAATGTGTGCATGCCATGATTTATCAATGTATATACTCAGGTGTTTTACAAAAAGCAAAGAATTTCTATGATAACATGCTGATGCTCAGAAAACAGTTTGAATAAACTTCCTTTTCTTAAAAATAAAATAAACAAGCCAAAGAAATGCAACATGCTTTCATAACATCCCGCTTCTTTTAAAAACACAAGGATAAAAAGACAACAATTACATAAATTGGAAAACACTGCTGTTACAAAGCAACAAAAATCCCCCAAGACTTTAATATGGAAACACTTATCTCCCACAAAAAGCCTTAACATTTACTGTTCCATGTCTCCCATGGTTTAAGTGATATTTCTAATTATTCTTTCTATGAATTCCTGTGACAGGCTAAAAAGAATAAAATAAATTAACCTTTTCCCTAGAATCCCTCAGCAGTATTTTTCCTCTCTCTTCCCACAATGGTCAAAAATACCTAGAAAAGCACCATATTTTGTGGACTTTAGATGTTTTTTGGCAGTCAAGAGCAGTTCCTTGGTTTGTGTAAAACACCACAGCTCAGCTAAAGTGGTGAGGCTTCAGCTTCCCTTGAGTCATGTACATGACACTGGAAATGTTTGTTATGGAAATTATTCTGCCCATCACAGCCCAGATATTCAGGAAACTCTGGCTGCTTTCCTGAGGACTGGAAGATGTATGAAACCACCACCTTGCTGGGTATTGTGCGTGCATTTAAAGTGCAATAAAGGGCATTCATTGCCAAAGAACACTGCATTTGTACATCCATTTCTCCGATAACCTGTATAATAACTCAGTGAGGATTATGTAGCAGGGAGAGATGCACAGAGAAACCAATGGTGCTGTCATTGTTTCCCAGGCAAAAATTACATTATCTTTTTTTATTTTTTGACAGAAAATTACTGTCTTAAACATTTTTGTCAGTTTATCTGCTTTAAAGGGGGTCATTCAGAGGTCTCTACTGTTCTCTTTCATATTGTCATGACAATTGACTGAACCCTTGATCTTTGACCTGGACAGAAATTAACCCTCCACATTCCACCTTCCAAACAGAGACATTAATATTCCTAATAATGAGAGGTTATTAAAATCTTAAAAGTTCAGTGGAGCATTTCAAGGACAGTGGAATTAGATTTCAGCAAATACCTATAGATTTATTGCATAATGCAAACCATTTGATTTGTTTGGATATATGCTCCAAGGCTATGGTTCAGCCAGCCTTTGCTGGCTGGAAAACAGCCACTTGACTAATTGGACTTAATCTGTTGCAAGAGGAGGAATCCTTGTTAAGGGCATGTGCAGTTATACATTATTCCTTTCACCCCTTTCCACCTTTAACTATGGAAGGAATATTATTTAAGTGAATTAAATTAATTTAAAATACAGCACTGATAGATGTGATGCCTCAAATACTATGGAAAAAAGGCACAACTGAGGTTCCTAAATCATTAGATTAATCCATAAAAGTTACTGCATCACTTTCTGCACCTTATACACTCAAGCCTTTCAATTTTGGAACAGTCCTCCTAGTAGCCTGTGGCTGGCCAGCTTTTCTGTTTCACTGAACTCAAATTCCCTGGCTGGTCCGTGATAACATGGCTGGCCCATTATGACATATCTGCCTGTGTATCTTCCATGTCTAAAAAGATTATCAGGAATGAGAGGAATTACAGTAACAGAGCAAACGGAGACCTGAGTGAAAAGAAAATTAAACTAAACTAAAATAAAACCTATCATGCAGAGGCAAAAGGGAGAAAAGAGTAGAACTGCAAAAGAATCAAGATCCGCTAGAACTTAAAGCTATAAGACCGGAAGGATCAGCAAATATACTTATGGAGGGAACACGCAAAACCTGTAGCAATAATTATTTTGAGGTCCTGTCATCCTGCCACCTTAACCAAAAGTGGAGCAATAAATAGTAATAAACCTCACCAAATTACCACTTTTGTTTGACACTTACTGAAAAAGAGTTTGATGCAGGATCCCATCTTCCAATGAGAAATTTGTACTCCCTTACAGAACTTTGAGATCTGGAAATGCAGCTAATGCAATACATGGAGTTTATGACTGCTATTATTTTTATTGACTGTTTAGCTTGTCTGAAGATGCTGACAAAATTAATTGTCAGGTTCTCTTTAAAATATGTTAGTATGAGATAAATGATACTGCATACCAGTGCAAAGTAAAGAGCAATATAAATGTTTTGATTCTTTCCTTCCTTTCTCATACACTTACAGTTTTCATAAGAAAATTATGTGCATATTTCTTTTAAACCTGTTACTCTACATTCAGCTATAATATGGAGGCTATGCTAGCACTCTTCCCAACTTGCTCCTCATGAATGCATCTGTGAACTCGTATCTTTATGGCATGCTTTTACATTCTGTATCTTTGTGAAATCCCAGCTCCCACCTCCCTGCTACAGGCTGCTAGTCTGCAACAAGAGCTGTTTCCAAAATATCAGACTTTGCAAAAGATGGAAACTCACAGAACAGAAATGTGCTCAGTATATCCACCAATATTCTCCATAACCTTGCCAAAATGTTCTGGTTTAACAGCTGCACCAGGGTTAAAGAAGAAAGCAGTGGCTGCTGCCATTTCCTTCCAGAGGTGCCAGGGCACAGTGGAGCCAAGGGCAGCTCCTAAAGCAGAGCACAAACCCAGCGGCAGCTGCCAGCTACTGAAACCCTGAAGTGACATTAGCAGGGGTAGCAACCAAATGTACAGACTGAACAAGACAAAACATTAACTATTAACAATTATTGTAGGGGCAATTACACAAAATTTCCAATGCAATACTTGGTTTGCCATGTCAGTCCTAACTAATTCATCACATCTTAAGTTGGAAAAACAAGGGTAGAAGAGCACCATGATTTGTGAAACCATTATGGAGACCATAATTCCAAACAGAAATAATTTCATTTACTGTGACTGACTCTGGGAGTCATTGGTTTTGGCAAAGGTAAATTAGAAAATTTGAAAGAAAACAGTATTACTAGTGGGTGCACACTTCTTTCTTTAAATTGCCTTATGACTTAATTGAGGATATTTTTTTATATTTTCTTTTCAGACCAGAAATTCATGTTTAGGACAACAGAATATTTATACCTGCCTAATTAAAAATGACAGATACCTGGCAGCTGTGAAGGTTACCAGAGGTACATTTTGATATCTATTTGTAACATTTATTAACACAAATAGGTTTTGGCCAAGTAGTCAATGACTGTATTGAATGGATTCTACATTAATCTCGGTTCTGATGATTAACTGTCACCATTGTGAGTCAGACAAAGCTGGAAAATCCTCCTCCAGTAGTTGCCTACTGCCACCATCAGTTCCTGATCACAACAAGGCCAAAAGAACAATTTAGGTTAAATTCTTCTTTTCTACCCATCACAAAGAATGAGAAAATTCTTTGGAACAGATACTGGCAAGTTGGTTGTAATAGAAGCCCAAGTGGGAGTAAACTGAAGTTGTATGTAAAGTAGCATGATACAAAAGAATTTTAAAAGATCAGGACTATCCAAATGGTTTTTGAACCTATCATACAATGTAGCAGGTGTGGTAAGACTCAAATGTGATCACAAGAGCTCATTTACTTAATATCTGTCAGAACGTTTGATGTATTTCTGCTAAAACTGTATCTATAGATAATCGGAATACTTTATCCTATGATGATTCATGTAGAGAAAATTTTCTGTATTTATATACATACACACTTGCACGTATATTTCAGCTGTGCTCCCATTTCTTCATCACAGAGACAAAACCACTTCCCTTGTCAGAAACTGAGACATACGAATGACATGATGGAGAAGAAAGTCCTGGGGGAATGCAGACTTGCTCAGAATACCACAGCACCCTCCCAAGGCACCTGGGATCCTCGTCCCTTGGGCAAGCAAATATGCCAGGTTCAAGATCTTTGTACTCTCCAGGCATTCACTAACCTGAGGGTTGAGTGCATCTAGGACTAATTGGAGCTCCAAGTTAGGATCACTGCATAAGTGACACTGTGGCCTTCTAATGCATAAATAAACATATATATATATCCATGTATGATATACAGGCAATTTGGAAACACTAAGATATCTTAACAATCAGAAAACACAGAATAGAAGTTATAAATAGGAATAAAATTCTAAAAAAGAAATATAATCAGTAACAAAATACTTTTTAAATTAAAATTAACTTCTAGTGTTAGGTTACCACCAGTTTATTGTCACACAGCTAACATTATTCTCCTTAATAAAGCTCTTTTTCTTCTACCTTCAGGGAAAATAATATACAGTAGCCCTTTACTTCTGCCTGCTAGAACCTGGAAGGCATATAAACCACATCCAGGAACATACCCCAGCTTTATTGTTCTTTGTTCTACAAACTGTGTGTGTCCTCAAAATGTCATCAGCGATAAACCGTAAAAGGCATCACATCAAGTCATTAAAAGACACTCCCTAAGGCAAGAGACCACAAACTGAAATTGCCTACTACCTTATTTACACATTTGGCCCACCTAGGTATGGCAACTTCGCAGTCTTTTTATCAAACACATATTTCCATCCATTACAAGAGTATTTAATTCCTGGCCAGTTGAGAACAATGGAGGAAATGATGTTTATTTAATCATTGGGTTGGTTTTTCCAGCGCTGAGTGATCATCCTCGGAATGTGATTGGCGGGTGGCTCCTGCCGAGGCCCCCGGGGCGGTCACCTGTCACTTCAGGCAGGCAGGACTGGTGTGACAGCCACGCCGCTTGGTCTGACAGCGAGTGACAGTGGCCCAGGCTCAGACATACCTGCCTTGGCCATTTCTCCTCTCGCCCAAAGAGATTGTGTGCTATCTGCTGAGAACTCGGTGCTGCACAAGGCAGGCAAGAAAACAAAATCATTACCTCACTAAAAAGAACCTGGCAAACAAAGGACAGCTTCTACCCAACAACCTGAGATCTGTTCTGGCTTTCTCCAGAGCAAACTAGGATAAGATCCACCAGAAACAACAGAGTTACAGAAGGCTGCCAAAACAAAGCTGGGAAGGGAAAAAACCCCACAATACTTGAAAGGAAACAGTATCATCACAAGTCCTCTTCTTTTATACAAATTCTCATTTTAAAATGAGTTTCATTGTTTTTACTTTTTTTTAGACTATATTTTAGTCTTTGTATTTTTTATATCTCAAAACAAAACAAACAAAAAAACCAACCAAACAAAAAACAAACAATCAAACAAAAAAAAACCTGTAAATCTTCCAACCAACTTCAGGTCACCTAATCATTGGACAAGTGATTAAGGAGTAGATGTAGTTTTCAATGTTAAGCCAATTTGCTGCACTAAGGCAACAAGCTGGAGTTCCAGGTATGGGAATATCACATTACGCTGTTATTTCCTACCACAAACCCATACAGAAAAGCCAGTGCAGTCTCAGGGCCCAACATAGCCTCTGGTCCAAAGGAAGTAATATCTCTAATTTTGCTACTTCAAATGAACACACACAAACGTTCCACAGGAGGATGTACTTGCTACTGAAGACTCCATCAGTTTGAGATGTGAGGTTGCTTGATAAAGGCACTGGTGTTTTCTGTTTGAATTTATATTATGCAGATGTTTATTTTTCTGAAGCCTTTAGGCACTAATTACCAAATTATCACACATTGTGAACCTCACTGTTGAAGATTATTTCTATGCTTCCAAAGACAACTAGTCCACCACAACTTGGCCAAAAAAATCAAAAAACGCAGATTAAGTATAGTTCTCAAGACACAGGGATGACATGAGGAAGGTGGTCCCTGCAGAGATTTCAGTATGAAGATCATCTGCCATAATTCCTTCCCTCAGTGCAGGTAAACCTAATGATACACATCAGTTGATGTCCTAATGCAAGAAACCTACTTTTTGAGTCCAGTGAAGGGAGGAAAAGGATGACTGACAGATTCTCTGAAAGAGAAGCATCTTACTTTTTTTTTTCTATAATCTTTTCCTAAGAAGTTCCTATGTACAAGCTTAGGATAATGTTACTGACATATTAAATCCATCAAAAGAAGAAATAATCACAGAGTTATGGCTGCATGTAAAAACGTTCTTCAAATGAAACAGGTAAATGGAATGGGATAGCCAACAACAGCACAAAACAAAACATTCGGAAAGAAGAACATTTCGGATTATTTCACTCTCATTTCATTTGTGTGGTTTATCTACTAAACAAAGTTGGCACTGAGACACTAGTGCTGGTCAAGTTATAATCCTTACTTATAAAATATTTCTCTCTTCTAAAAAATACGATTATTGCCATTTTTCTAGAATAACAAAATGCAAATACTACCCATGGTCCCACTTTAAATGTGGATCATTCTTCTTACTGCAACATTCCTTTATTCAAAATTAATAATTAGATCACTCATAAATGAACATGTGTCAGTTACACAGACTTTTCAATTTGCCTGTTTCTCTGGCAGGCTTTTTTGACTTTATGTATTCACTGTTTGTGGTATGACTAAGTCAGACATTATCTTGGAGGGTCTCTACCTGAAAGGTTTTCAAATCCAAAAGGTTTCCTTTATGAACATTTCCTGTAGGAACGGCTATGAAAATGCACACATGCCATGAATGATTTCAATCTATTTTTTCTTGCCATCGATATTTTGTGACTGGTTTTTTTTCATCATTGCATGCAAGTTAAGAGAAGAAGGGCAAAGTGTCTGTCAAACTTTCCCCTCACAAACCACCCACAGAGATACCTATCGCCCCAGCTACCAGCCAGAAACAGCATGATATCTGCAGCTTCCAGAGAAAGATTAGGCTCTGAAATTCTGGAGAGATCTGTCAGGTCCTGTTTTGATGGAGGATGAATCTTAAGTAAAACCATCAGAAATAACTTGCTTTAGGGGATAAAATTCCCCGTTTCCTAACCTAACCCTGTAAAGGCAAACGATAAAGATTTTGTTTACTTCAGCGAAGTCAAAGTTTGAGAGTATGAAGTGCCTTCTGCAAAACCTTCCAAGTGATGTCATCCAAAATGAGAGAAGGGAGACAGTACAAGGCACCTTGTGTCAGCCTTTTAATAATACAAAAAGCAGAGCATGGCACGCCTGGCATGGATAGAGAACAGTCATTTCCTCATGATCAGCATCGCAGAAATCGAAATTGAGCGTGCCAATGTAACATTGGAGAAAACACTATTTATGCCTAAAGCCAAAGAAAAACTGTTGAGGAACATTTTATTCAGGTGAAAATATGGTTTATGTAATCCTGCCAAGGTCACTAATGCACAGACAGTGCTAATGCTGAACTGCTGCCATGAAAGTTAAAGCTGCCCAAGGGCTTCCGCTACTTACACAATTACTAAGAGATTTCAAAGAAATATGAAGAAAAATATGAGTAGAACATGACAGTCTGTACTGTTCACTACTCTTCTACAGATTTCTCCTTCCCCCTTTAGGATATGCACAGCATGTGGTATTGTCCCTGATGCGTTTCCATGAATGTGCCCTAATATCCTGGAGGGAAATGAAAGAGCCCTATCATGATGCTTTTTCATTTAAATCAGAGAAAATTCTGTATCCTGAATGATCAGAATAGTGTCCTTAATATGTACAGCAATGAACTGGCTGCCAGTGAAGGCAGGAATCCTGATTTCATGGACCAATGGTCTAATCTACTAAGGCAAATTCTTCTTCCTACATATGACAACTGTGAGCTTTAGCCATAACATTCAAAACAATGAGATCATGAAAATTCATTTTTGAGAGACAGATGGATGATATCCATTATTAATGGAGCCCCAAACAGAACCTTTCCCTAAACAATGTGTGTAGAGTCTTTATCAAGATCTGTCAGGCAAAAAAAACTTGACACAATAAAAATGATAATAAAAAAGTTCAGTTCTACAAGAATAGATATTACAGGTAAATGCATGCAATATTACAGTCCACTTATTGACAACAATTCAATAAGCAGTTACCTAGTGGCATTCAATAGATTCAACTAATTAAACTCCCACAACTGTAATTCTCTTTTCACATATTACAGTGAAAAAAAAAGTGGCAGTGGAAGGAGAGGTTCTTTCCTTTGTATTCCATACTGTCAAAACAAAATGCCGCCTTAAAAAAAACAAGGAGGTGATAAAACCACACCTCAGTACAAACACTTAAACAAAATAATTATATTGCAGAAGCCCAGCTATAACCAGTGGAAAAAGAACATGGCTGGGAGAGGCTGGTTGAAGGCCTAAAGTTGGATTAATTCAACAAATGGTACTTCTTCAAAGGGCAACACAAAACATTTAAAAGCAAAAGAAAACCAGTGACTCTGCCCCCCAAACAAATTGACTGTGTTCAGGTATCCCATGGGACTAAGAACAGCACCAGATTCCTCCTACAAAGTGAAGGGCTCTCAGCTTGGACAGAGCACTGTAATTTTTCTAGATGCATTATGTGAAAATTAGTAACTTCTGATCTCTGCCTCATCTTCCTGTAGTTGTGAAGTGACAACAACCAACCTGATAAATTCATGAATTCTGTCCTCAAGCTGAGACAAATGACAATGATTCTGTCTCTCAAGAAAATAACAATCAGTATTCTTCATTTTCCTCCTTTCCAGAGTATCTAGACTACATGAAGAGATAAAATTATTGACCAAAAAAAAGAGAAATTTTTGTATGGTAACCTTATTTCCCTGTGAGTTTGAAGGTGCTCTTGCTTTTAGAAGTGAATGGTCCATGTGTATAGGATTAATTCCTTGCCCAAACATGCACCAAAATCAGCATGCCCAGGCCAAGAATAGACAATTCTTAGGCAATCTGGTAACTGATTACAAAAAAAGAACAAAAAAATTAAGTACAGTTGTATTTTGCTACTAAAACAAGCAAGACTCTTTTCAAAGGCCAAAGACAAGTATGAAAGTGGCATACACGGAGTTACACGGATAATTGCTTCCTGCCCAGAAAAGTGCTGTCCTTCTCTTTTGTCTGCCCATTCCCATGCTCTGTCCCCCCAGCATTTCATCTCCTGCTCCATGCATCCATTCATTTGACCAGAGAATTGGTACTGCTTTTTAAGTAAAAAGGAGGGAAATGGTTTAAAACAGCCATTCCCTCATTCCTTTCTCATGACTAGTTCAGCCATGTAAGGAATTATTATCCCGTTTACATCAGTAATACAGCAATGGTACTTCTCCCTTTCAAAGAATCCTTTTCCATGTCTTATTCATTCTTCCTGCCTCCCACATTTCTCTCAAAACCACCAAATACAGAGGTTTATACTGAGTAAGAGCTGACTCCAAGTTCAGACAAAATTGTCAGGAATAACAAACATTTCCTATGACTGAATCTTGAAAAGTCAGGTTTGCTCAAGTGGCTACAACTGCTCCGCTTCTTTATCTTCCCTCATTACTGAAAGAGAGAAAGTCTGGCCCCAGTTCTGACTCTTCCCTTTCCCATTGCAAAAGGAGCTTAGTATCAGTTAAGTCTCAGTATCGCCTTCCCTGCTTGGCAAAATTTTCTTTTTATTTTCCATATGTGACACAAGACTGGAGCCATCTCTGTAGAGTATGATTTGCAGGAAAACAGATCCTGTAGGAAAACAGGTCCAGATTCAAAACCAAATGTCCATTTAGTTACAACTGCAGGTGGTAATAATTGGCAAGTTAAATTTGGACACAGTGCACTTAACACAACTGGAACCCTCAAACAGGATGCAAGATTGCTAAAAGCAATGTGCTCAAGCACATCAAAGCCTTTTCACTTTCAGTTACAACTTCTATCGTTAATCCCTTGTTTCTCCTTTGTTGGTGAACAACAGCAAAATGTAGCAAAATTTGCCTCAGCAGTAATGCATTCGTTTTCCTTCCATAAGAAGACTGAGGTAGATGGCACCTGGCCAAGATATTTATGATCTCCCACATGTGCAAGTTGTCCCAGACTCAGCACCCACCTCTCTGCTCTAAGGCTGGGGGCTGAGTTGAGCTAACACAACGTAGGAAATGCCAGCTGGGCACATGCCAAGGATCTTTCCAACTGCTTCAAATTTTACCTTGTAATTTTTCTCCAATCCAAATCTAGCATGGCACAATAGTTCTTGATAGAGACTATGTGGAGATCAGATTTCAGGCTTCAATCACAAACAGTTTTGCCACAGCAGAATAGTTTCAAAAATATATATACAATTACCAAAATGGCTGCGATTTTTATTCAGCACTCAGAAAGCAGGACTTGCTGAAAACAGCTCATACTGTCACCTTGTTTCTCCTTTCGCAGTTACATGCCACCTTAGCCCATCCCGTGTTCCTGTTTGTAAGAACTGCAGCATAACAGGAACAGATCTGCAGAATAAAAAGCTTGGCACCAGGAATGTAATGTCCACACCATCTGTGGTTTTGGTAGAACCATTTTAGACCTAGTCCACTACTAAACAGAATGCTCACAGGCTGCTGGAACATATTAGAGGTTTTGTTTTTTTTTTCCTGAAACACACATTTTGATTTACTTCCTTCTGAAAGGAACAAAGCTCCCATGGCCCAATGTCCCTCTTTAACAGGAGCCAAAGGACAGTGATGGGATACACACAATGTTCACGTTTGAAGAACAGCACTTCTGATCCACAGTAAAATGCTGAAGTAGAAGGACCCTTTCATTCCTTTCAAGTTTTTGTCTCAGGTGATAATATTGACTCTCTGCACTTGACTCAGAATAAAACGAACCAGGTAAGATTTCTGAAGAGCAGCTTTCTACCACCACTTACATCACAAGACGGTATTCAGATAAAAGCAGAGAAATCAGTACACACAGGTTTAAAAAAAAAAAAAAAAAAAGTGGAAAATGAACTCACCCAAAATAAAAGGTAATAATGGTCTTATAAATGTTGAGAACACCAGAAAGAAACAATTACTTCATTGTTTTTAAGGACAGAACTCCACTGACCATTCAGGCAAGACTGAATTTGGTTCATGATGTACATTAATAAAGCATTTCATATTTCCAAGCATTTTAATTCTGAGCCTATCGTCCACAGTAAACAGCAGAGGACAGCAATCACATCACTTCCCACTCTAGCCTCGTGGTGAGCACATGACCAGCACAATCAGATCAGCTGTGGTTCCTGGCAAATAAAGCCCCTTCCAAAAATTCAAAGGTGAAATTTAAAAAAAACCAGATATTTTCATATCTACAGAATTTGTAGATCTCAACATTTAGGTCCCTTTAAATAATACATTTGAGGAAAGGAATTTAAATATAAACAAATAACAACTGCTATAACCTTAACTGAAAATACTTTATTGGAAAAAGCTGTCAACATTACAACATTCTCAATTCCAGCTGCACTTACAAGGCCTCAGCTTCAAAATCTTGGCTACCATTCCACTGTTACTTGGAAAAAGTGCAAAGTGTTAAACACGAGGCCAGGCAGTGGGGCTTGGAGAGCGTGGTACTGTCTAACCAAAGCATTATACTGCTGAAAGTGAAGCAATCCTATTTCCCATGCTTTGCATATTATTACCCTTCCTCCAGAGGTCACCACTCAATGCATCACTGCTTCCATTAGAAATATCTGCTTCCACTTCTAACATAGGAATATTCATATTATTGCACCCTTTAAAGAAGTCTAAACTGCACAATTCCATGCTGTATGACTGCTAAAATTTACATAAAAATCCAATTCTAAACAAAAAAAAAAAATTCTAATGGGATCTGGTAAGCAAAACAAGTAAGTAGCATGTCTAACGTATCACATGGGAGATGCTGCAGGAATTAGCTTGTGTTGAGTTAGTTCATGTCCCCAAGGAGTTGTGTTTGAGCTTTTTGAAGCTGCTCACTCAGAGGGATTATCTCATTCAATCTGCTTTAATCACAACTAAATGCTTTCAATTGGTATATACTGGGACAGAATTAGAGAATCAGAAGCTCCCAAAGTCCATGTGATGGGCTTAGGGCAGAGGGATAGAAGAGGAAAAAAAGAAACACTGTAGAGATGGGGGGGAAAAAAAAATCTTTTTTGTTACTCCACAATTGAAGCTTACATGTTTGATTCACTGTATGGTAATGGAGTTACACCAGAACACATCTAAGAAAATTAAGTGGGACCTAGGTAAAGTAACTGATCCAGCTTTGAGGGCTGGAATGCTGCATGCTTCATAAATATTCACTGTGAGCATAACAGCCTAATATTATCTTCCTACTTCAAGAGCCTCATCTCAACACAAAATTTTGAAGAAGGCTGTTAGCGAATATAGATGTAATTGTGATTACATGTACAACAAGCAAATGTTACCATTATCAAATTTACCATATGAAAAGTTCAGTAGGAACACAATGAAAATTGCAGTGCAGTGTTTTCCTAGAAAACCTGCTGGGTAGTAACAGCAGCAGTTCTACCAGGATATTAAAAGACTGAATCATCCACATGGATTTCAGAGTGAAGGCACAGATGGGCTACAGTCACATTTTCTGCACATGTAAGTGTATGCACACCATTCTGTTGTCAATTCTTTCCCAATTGAAGGGTTCAACAATTTGACTGTTTGCTTATTGCTGTCAATAGATTCATACTTTACTGATGATTTAGAGCTATCAAATAATTTTATGCTGACATCAGTTGCCTCCCTGACAGCTCTAAAATACGAAATAACAAGCAGTTGGTGTCAGCACTCTTAAATCAAGCCCAAGGGCCCCCATGGCACCACACTATGGCAGCTTGTTACCGCCGAGCAAATGTCAGTCCAGTCAATGTGTGTAGGAGGTTGTCAACTCCCTGGTTGCATCTGCCCTAATAACTAGTCCCCTATAAGGTGAAATTCATAAAGCTACCACCACAGTGCCTGAAACCCAAGGTGACAGAGGCTGGGACAGACAGCACAGCTTTCCAAGCTCAAGGAACAGTTGCCAGCCTGGCAAACTGGGCTCTGTAGCTGTGCTTTAGAGAGGCCGTTATTCTGCTGCTGCTTTTGCTAGGAAGTACAGAGAATACACAGTCATTAACACGCAGGGATACGCTATTTTTTAATCCTCACTTTTTATATTCCAGTGTTAACAGCAGGCCACTTTTATCACTGCAATCTAGCCAGGGGCGTAGCTAGGAATTTGGAAAGTATACACACACATTGGCCTCCCTGTTGGTCCCCTGCCCTCACCACTGCCATAATCTCCCAAGGTAGACATACCATTACACACATCCCCATCACTAGCACAGCAGGTGCTATTAGACAGGGGATCTAGCAGCATGTTCATAAAAGGCCTGGCAAAGAACAAAAAAACCCATTGCCCTCCATGAAATTAAAATTGTATGCTGTGGCGTGCACAGCACATGCCTGCTTCCACTTGAATAACTTTTGAAACATCTTGCAACGCAAAACAAATCAGAAAATCTAACAAAGAGAAAAGGAGGCAGATTTGAGTTCAGTCGTAGTACAATAAAATTTCATTTTTCAAAATTCTAGTACATGGATGAAGGCCTGAAGATTAAGAGTTATAATGTTTCTTTTTATTTAGCTTGAAAAAGGGGGTCACACCTGCAGCAGAAGGCAGGATTTTCTCTATTATTAAGTATATGAAAAGTGCATTTTCATTTTAAATACAGCTAGTAACACTTGAAGTCCCCAGGTTATACAAAGTAAGAAAAGGACAAATAGAGAGCACCATATTTTCCAAAGGATATGCACAATTTTTAGTATTTGCAATTAATTTACTTTCTTTTGTGCAGTTTCTTTACATGCAGCATTCAGTATAAGGAATTTATGATTACCCACCATAGTACTGTACACTAATGAAAAAACCTTGTGTTTAGGAGATCACCTCCTAAAAACCACAAAAGGCCACAAAAACAGGCTTTGTTTCCCAAATAAGAAAAGGGTACACCAAGACAGTCAGAGCACTGACCCTGAAATGACAGATCTATTCCCATTTTTCCAAGGTCCTCTCCAGGACACACCGCAGCTCACTATTAGAGTTAATCCGATAACACTCCATGAGCAATGGAGAATGTATAGGCTGCTTGCCTCAACAGTGAATTTCACAAATACACAGGAAAATCCAGTTTAGGCTTCCCCATGTCTGAGTCCAGTGATGACGGGCAGCTAAGGAGGAGAAGGATCAAAGGGAGAATGCTTTGAAGGCAAAAGGCACAGGGGTTTGAAGAGGCAATTAATCTTTGTAAAGACACAGAGAAGAGAAGGAAGATGCCTGTCACCTCAGCAAGACTGGAGACAATACAGTATTCCTGGTATGATATTTTTATTTTGAATAAAGAAAAAGAAATCTGGCCTTTAGTACTGGGCAAACAAGAGAGAAACAAATGTGATTAGGTTTAAAACGATAAATGGCACAAACATTTGTGACATTGTCTTGTATTTCCACATTATCCTGATATGTCCTAGTAGTTTTTTCAACATGTATTGGAATTTACAGAAATATTAGTGGGTGCCATTCTCATGCTAAATCCTGGGATTTTGTGCTCTTTACAGTGTCTTGACAAAAATCTCATACATTGTGACTGACTTAAAAAGCTGATGTTTTACCTTACCAACCAGGGGGAAAAAAAAAAAGGACATAAATAATATAGCTTAATATCTCTTCTATTTCTTCCCTTTTCCCCCCACCATCTCAACAATTCTTTCTCCTCATTTTCTTCCTTTTTTCCCAGCTGGAAATTTCTCTGAGTTATGCTTTGCTTCTTCAAGCAAAACACTACTTTTTTCACAGATTAAATGACAGTGTCGCTCCATTCCTGTTTGTACTGGACAAATATGGAGGATATATTGATCATACAAATGAGGAGAATATTGCTGTAAGTAATCCTGGCCCTTTAGAGGCCAGAATTAAAATACCACTTTTCTCCATCAGAGCGTATCTAATTAAAAATAAGTCCAGGAAAGCAACTGAAGAATGCTTTGGCTCAACTGTAACATGCTTTTCTACAAAGCTGTGTCTTTAGGCTTCAATATTCTCAATGCATTACCTTTTACAAGGAAAAAGAGAAATCCGATTGTTAAAAAGAAAAACATAATTGCTTTCTATTTGACAAAGGGAAGCATGAGAGTTTATTCTTACAAGTAGTCTGAAGTGCTGCATAAGTAACTACTGTAATTTGTGTCTCTCCAGGGGCAAATGCATGGGAATCCAACATCAGCACTGAAATAGGAGGAAAGAAGGCAAGAGAAAGACAGAGACAGAGCGAGAAGCAGCGTCCCAGAGCAATTCTGTTGCTCTACCATCTGTCACAATCACCGCCAGTCCCAACAGACCTGGTTTAGAAAGGCCACTACGACTAATGAGCACCGGAGAAAGGTGGAATCCTGAATCAAGCTACATATAAACATCAAAAAGCCAAATAAACCAGGCAAAGCTCTTAATAAACCCTCAATACAGCATGACAAAGGTCTATCACTATTGGTCCCAGCGGCGGCTTGTTGGAGCTCATACTAAACCCTTAAGAGATGCACATGCAGTTAAGGAGAAAAGCTCTCATCCTGGGGTTTGATTAGTTATGCTTTTTTTCATTTTACACTTTAGTTTGCTTTTTTGATGAATGAAGTATGCTATATGCTGTAGCACAGAAAAAAAGCCCCAAACCACAGCATATAGCAACAGAAATCATACACTTTTATTGCCTGCAATAATAATTTATCTAATCAGTATTTTACAGGTTTTTTTAAACAGAAATTTCAGCATTTCTGACTTCAGAAGGTTAATTTAGAGGTTTCTTTTTTTAAGCTGCTTCTAAGAGGAAAAACGACAAGTATCAGGTAGCTGATGTGGTCTCATTTTGAGATTATACTAAGAAAAAATGAAATGCTCTTTTTGGACCACTATCAAAAGGTTATGAAAATTAGTATCATTATCAAAACAGAACATGACGCTCAAATCTTAATACACGGATACTTGGTTCAGCTGTAAATATGGAAGGGGAATATTGCCTTAGACCTCTCTCTTTTCTTTCAGGAAGTGCATTACTTCCTGCAATGATGAACATCTGTAACAATGAAAATCTGATCCAAAGTCCACTAACTGTGATAGAAAAACTTGAACAGACTTTGTCTCATGTGGCGATGATAGTATTGTAATCCTACATTCCTGGGTTAGAAAGAACTTCAACGGAATGATATTTTTTTATCTCAAGAACTGCAATTTGGGCTTGCTTTCCTAGTGTGCTTGTCTGCATCTTTGAGATTAATTATTGCAACACAGTCCTGAGAAGATTAATTTACCTGATTGAGACTTTCCTACCAGTGAGAGGCTTTCAAAGGCAACAAAACTCCAAGAAGTAAGAAGCTGTCTGAAAATAGAACATCCTCACACAAGAAAAGCCATGAATTCCAACCAGAGCAAGTCTTTGGACACAAGCAGATACCTTTAGGAGTTCTTAGTACCAAACACACATGAGAAGTCACTAAGGTATTAGTGTGGTGGACCACAGCTTGAAGCCAACAGACAGTCAGCAGAAAATTAAAGATTTGACAGAAAGAGAATGGGGAAAGGAGATCTTGCATTTTAAATACTGACAGAAGGCTCAAGCCAATTTAATTTCAAAGCCGTATCTTCCTCTGCTTATAGTTCCATATAGCAGTATAATGTCTAATAAAAGTATATGGCAGGAGCTCTCCTGTAAGCCATTTATCCCTGAATCCTACTCCTGCTCAAGGGGCTCCCATCTTATTCCAAGTCAGCCACTCGCACACAGCAACACCAATCTGACCAGCATGCATGTAAGCTCAGGCTCAAAAGAGAAACGTGTTTCATGGTGTGTGGGGAAACCCTGCAGAAATCTGACAGCCTCTGACAGCTGAAAAACTGAGAAACTCCAAAGGAACAGTGCATATGAGCCACAGAAATGGGCAGGAGAAGATGGAAGGCTGGCTCTATGGGAACAGCCACCACCTCTAATCCCTCCTGCGCTTCCCAAGGTCTGTAAACCCCAAAAGATCCATCTATGAAAGGTTTCCTTGGCAAACTGAAGTTGTAACTCAGGAATGGAGCGCTTCCCACAGGAACTCGACTCGCAAAGCAGTGGAACAATGAATACCACACCTAGCAAACAATTAGATTTATAAATGCCCTATATGTACAGCATGTATATGTGCACATGTTTACATATATATGCATGCACATAAACATATTTAACCACAGAAAATACTGTTGTTGCTGTTGTTGTTACTACATTTAGCATAATAATAGGTATTGAAGCAATTTTAAGGACCTGGATTCTTTTTTCCTCTATAAAATGATTCCACATGCAATATATTGGCCTTTAAGAATTTCCTACAGATTTTTTAAATTCACCTTTTACTCTAAATAATCTGTAACACCTCCTTTGCTTAGATGAAGAGATGCATTTTCTAAAACATATCAAGTTTAAAAAAACCCTCTTCATTTCCATTCTTTACTGAATTTGAATGCCTGAAGAAGAAACTAAGATTTTATCTTAACACAGGGTATTGCATAGACAGACACAGAGCAGCTTCTCCCTTCTCTCTGTCCTAGTTTTCTATCCCCAAAAGCTTACTGCTTAAATGTCACAACCCTAAAGACTATTGTGAGATGAAATGCTCCATATCCTCTGACAGATTCACATGTCTGGAGAGACCCCAGATAAACATGTAGACTTAAAATCAGAATTAAGTTCTGACATAGTTACAAAGCATACAGGCAGTCAGAGACAAACTCATGCCTCCACTCCTGATAAAAGATATAAATATAAATGTTTGTATTTCTTCTAATAAATCTTCAATATTGGGTTCCAAAATCAAATATATAAAATAAGCATGCAAGTAGATTCAAATCTGAATGTTGTCCAGTAAAAGTTAGATAAACTCACACAAAAAATTCCTTGGCAACTAAGTGAATGCACCCCGGGGAATTCACCCCAGACCCAGCAGCCTAACCTATCATGTGACCATTTTACTGTAAAAACTTGTGCAGTTTCTTTACATGATAACTTGTTTCTGCAATTCTCTAATGATTCAGTATGTGATGCCTGGCCTTTACAATTTACTTGGCAGGACACCAAGACGTATGTCAGTACATTCTAGTACCCAAACAAAATTTGGTATCTCAGACTGCCATCCTCATCCAAAGTGCCAAAAGCATCTCAGCAGAAGCAACACCTATCCTAAACTTTCATAGGTTGGAAAATAAAAAAACACTTGTTAAACACGTTCCTTATAATCTGATGAATAATTGCAATAATACCTGAAACCACAACCTTAGTAATAAATACATATTTAGCTATAATAATGACAATAAAAAGAGCCTGAACACTGATATTTCTTAAAAGGAAAATTCTTTCTCCACTGAAGAGATGTGATACACGTGGCAAATGTGCTGTCCTTCCCTGACTTTGAGAAGATCACTTTGCTGTTATCTTTAGAAGCAGTTTAACATACATAATGGTTGCTTCCTTAACACTCCATTTGTCTCTTTTGAACTTCAGTCAGCATTTTGGCCAGCTAGCACACATAAAATCCACAGTGGTGTTTAAAGAAACCTATTCTTCTACTGGACTCTATACATAGAAATTGCAGATGGTTATTTAAATGGAAAAGTACTTCCCAGGGGATTGAAATGAAGACCTGATCTTGCCCAGTAATAAGCAGTTGTGGAATTTAGGTATTATGATCCTATGTTAGTCACTTTTTCAACTTAAAAATTTTCCACTCCACTAAATAGGATTATCATCCAAACAGAAGAAATGTTCTTTCTTTCGTGTTTGTTTGATGGGCAAAGGATGGTATGTAGTGCTTGTGAAAAGATATTACAGTGAGTGTGATGTAGTGTCAAACCAACAATCACAAACAAACGCCTTCTTCAGGGACAGTATTTTACTTTCCTTCTGTTCAAGAAAAAACAATTTCCATACTGGCTGATACCCTCACAATAAGTCTGTTCCAACAAAGACGTATATCTATGTGCAATGCTTTTCTATCAAGGGAAATCATTATTTTACATACAACTGAGTTCTGGGTATTCTTTGTTTCCTAGTATGAGATTAAAATCTGCAGGTCTTTCTACTATAATTGCCCGGCAGTAATTGCTCACTCAAGGAAAACAAAAATATGGTGTCTAAACAAAACACAGTGATTTATTTACAAAAGCAGCTCTCCTATTCCTGCTCAACCCAGCACCTTAATGACCAATTGTACTTCTTCCTTTACAACTCATCTGCCAGCACCACCTCAGAGATGTCACGTACAACACGACTTGCGAGTTTCTGGCTCAGAATGCTTGGATGAGCTCTCCTATCAAGTTGGCCTGTGCTTCTACCTTTTTTTCTGGCAGCCTGCTGAGACACGGGCAAGCACTCCATCATTATAAACCATGAAGCATTTCACTACTGCTTTCCTAGAGCCGGGAGGAGGATGCAGAGCGAGCAGCCAGCAGTGCTCTGCAGCCTCACCCTCTTGCTGCCTCACTCTTCTCTTTGCCCTTGGTCTACACCATTCACAACTGCTTTATAAAGTTGCAGGAGCTAAAGCTCGGTTGCCATTATCACTCGCTGCCTATAGTTTAAATACATATTTTAAAAGTTCAGCATCCAAAAGAAGCTCGTAAATTCTAAAAATGCACCTGTTTTATTTTTGTCTAAAGCTGAATTTTCATCTAAAAGAGTTTTATGCAGTAAGACTGCCTAATCCTGCACTTATAATGCACACCACCTGCACCTACAGTGAGAAGCCATGACCATTTTCCAGATATAGTTTAGGTGGTCAAGTATTATAGGCAAGCTTTCGATGAATTTTATCTTCTTTCAGCTAAAGAAGCCCAGAGTTTTTCATGGCCTTCCTTCACTCTGCTGTTTCTCTTTGCCAGTAAAGCCTATTTAAATTCCCCTGGTTGCACATGAAAGAGGGAACAGAGTCTTGTAATAGAACCCATCACTTGGCTGTGCCAAAAGTTGGATTTTTTCTTCTACTTTATCAATTCAAGCACATACGGTATTTTATAGGAGTTTTTCCTTGAGCCCATTAGACAAATACGATATTTTGCTTTCTTGCCCTACTCTTGACAAGAGAAAAGATTTCAAAGAAACTATTTCATAACAGCTTGACATTTTTCAAATGCATTCATGAATAATTTATACTTAGAACATATTTTATATTTACTGGTTTAAGATAGTGTTGTATTAAAATATATTTAACATATGTATGGATGCCATTAGGTTGCATCATGGGACCTAATATTTTTAGCTTGAAAACACAGCGATAGCATCAATGCATTCACTACAAACAGTGAATGAGGTAATTATGAGAGTTTACTAGAACTTTCCAGAAGTAACTCAGCCAAGATTGCAAAAAAGATTTGAAGCCCCCTTCAAGTGCTCAGCAAATTTAGGGCAGAAAAAGAGACCACATGGGGAGCTATGTAAAGCAGCTGAAATCTGATGGGCTTAGCAGCTGTGAAACTCAGATCTGACTGTTATTATTTCCTTGGTTCCAGAGAAGAATGTACTACTATGCAGAAAAAGTTAACTATTCTTGGAATCTTATACTTTGAGTGGTGAAAAAAGAAAAAAAGTAAATGCATCAAACAGACCATATTGCTTATGATTTTGAAGATTTTTTGTATTTTGATATATTTCACACTCTCAGCCTCCTAATGCAGGACTACCACTGCTGCATTCCTCTGAGTTTACCTGTAAAGCCTTGCATGCTGCAGTCGAGCATCTGGGGGGAAATGCTGAGTGCAGATAACAGCTGAATCACAGCACCTGAACTAATCACTGTTGATCTGCTGACAGTTTTTAATTTTGTCCCCCCGTCATCCTGCCATGTCCCCAACAGAAAGCATGCTCTCCTCTTGCCTCTTACAACCTTCCAAGCTTTTTTTGCAAGCTCTAATTTGATACAAATACATGAAAAACAGCACAGAAAGAGGTACAGAGGCAGAAGAGAGAAAAAGCAACAACTGAGACATAGACATTTATAGAAGTGGAAGAAAAGACAAGCAAGCAGGGTATGAAAGCTAAAGGTATCATTTTCTAAGTTACTTTGGCACCCATTTTCCCCCTGCTGAAAGGGCTTTACAAACCTAAGTCCCAGTCAGATGTTCAGAGTCAGGATGTAGGCTGAGAATGCACAAGGCACTGAAAGCAAAAGTGGGAAGCTGGAAGCATTTCATACCAGGGGTGCTAAAAAGACAGTAGATGTAATTGTGAGGAAGATTAACATGGTAACCTGCCAGTCATCTTTTCTGACAGCCTGGATGTGAAAATATGAGCTTTAAGTAGGGGGAGAGAATATGAGCAATTAGGACATGAGAAGTGTATGACCTAACTTGTCCATTTATTCTCTTTATCCTATGGGTGTACTTTACTTCCAGTTCCTCCAGGCTAATTACTCTCTCCTTTTTGGCAAAAGGCACTACTAATAGTTACAGACAGTTATCAGATCCCTCTTAGTTATCACTTCATCAGACTTTTCAAATTCAACACTCTTAGTAAATTGGACCATTTAGCCCTTTAATTTGTTCTATTTTTAGCTGAGCTCTCTCCAATATGTCAGTATGTTTCTGGATTTCTTCCCCCCCCCAATATTCACTTTAACCCCAAAATATTTTCTCTGGACGATTGTGAAATGTTTTCAGTACATCTGTAACCAAAACAACTCATTAGGCTTCTCTGTAACCCCTTCTCATGTTTACAATTCCAAAATAACTCTAAAGCCTAAGCTGAATTAAAAGCTACATGAAAAAATGCCAATGGATATTCCATATTGATATTTCCCTCTCTCCCTGATAGTGTCAGTGCAGAAGACGATACATTGACTCCTAATAATTAGTTCTTCAAATTTCAGAGAAATGCACGATAATGCAGCCCTAAATTAGGGAGCTATGGATATACCCACAGAATTCATTACACATTCATCTCCTACCTAGGTCCCTAATCACAGAGATGTTAGACATCTAAAAACTCCCAGAAGGACTTACCTATTCTCGTCTGTCTTGCTGCTTATCGCGATTCTTAACAGAAATTGCTATGTCTTTGTTTAAAGGCCACTTATAAATAAAAGCATTTTACAGAACTGGTTTACTGCACTGGCCACTAAACAAATATTGTGGTGCTATAGAAACCAGGGACCTGAGCTGATGGGGCAGGAAGTCTCAACAAACATCCTCACCACAGAAGCTGGTGTGTTGGGGATTCACCATCAGAGTTAAATGCCAAGCTCAGCTGGAGCTGGCCAGAGTTTTGTGATTTTTTTCAGTCCAATCAGGGTCTGACCATAGGTTGTTGGGTTTTGGGTTTGTTGATTTTTTTGTTTTTTTAATGAGCTGAAAGAACACATTAGTGATGTTTAAAAAAACCACAAAACAGCAAAACAGTAACAAAAAAACCCCAGTGATTCAGCACAGGTGTATAGACAAAAACAAGCACAAAAATGGATTTCAAAAAGAATAGAAACACCAACAGTACAGTTTAGTTTTATTTTCAGAAGCAGGTGCTAAGCAAAAATGCCAAGCAATGAACGTAACCAGTCTTCATAAAAGAATCTAACCCTTGAAGTCATTGACTATTCATAGTTCCCTAACTATAATATTTCTGAAGTCTATTCCAGCTAAAAGGGTTTGACAAATCCAATGAAAAACAAAGGAAAAGCTAACAAACAAATTCCTCTTTATTGCTTCTGTTGTGGCAGTACCCAAGGATTTCAACTGGTATCACACACAGAGCTACAAGCCACTCAGATTAGGTGCTCATATAAAAGGACAAACGATAGGCACCAAGAAATATTTGTTTTTAAATGTACTAAACAGACCCTATTGCATCTTTGCCCATATCCAAGCACTTGAACCTGACTGCTCTACTTTCCTTTCTTTTCCTCATCAAAAAATTCAAGAGAATCCCTCTTCCCCCCACCCAAAACCAGACACGTATCAGAAAGATATCAGATAGCTTCCAATTCTGTGATGCTATCTAAAAGGCAACAAGATCCCTCCTACCATGTTCTTGTTTCTAATTTCATTATTTTTCCTTTCAGTGGAATTGCACACAAAGTTTATCCCAAGACAGCTCAGGAAGTCTCTGCACAGTCTGCATCACCACCACTGAGGTAACCCTGCTGCTCTAGCCCTTAATTTGGGGGAATGATTTGGTGTTTCTCACAAGTTTATTTGGGAATATGAAGGAAGAATAAATTATCAGGGGTTGACGGGGTATTTTTTAACTGTTTCCATAAATTACTCTGTTTTTTTCCTATCAATAGGCAAGTTTTCATTAAACATGGTTGCTCTGTAAAAAAAAAAACAAAAACAAAAGAACACCAAAAAAAACCCAAACCAAAACCAAACAACTAAGAATTCTCACTTAAAATCAGCATGAACTAGTTTTATAAGTCAGGTCATTTTTGCTGTGTTCTTTTTCGGGAGAAAAATTCCTAAGAGATCACTTTGCCTTCTGAGAACATGTAAACCCTTAATAAATGGTTTCCCATGAAATCAATGCTTTCCGTTGAAACAAAAAGATGCTTAACCATAAAGTTGGGAAAATACATCCACTTCAAAATAAGTTGTCTTGGGGTCTAAGCACTAGAAGTCCATCTTTATGAGAAGTATTTCCCTTTATTCTTCAAACAAAACATCTCTCTTGAACTCACACAGGGGCCCTGCATTGTTAGGGACAGGTATAATCAGCATGATTTGTAAGAGCTCAACAGGATCCTGAGGATCAGGATTCCTGGGCTCCTTCCTGTGCTCTGCCAAAAAACACAACTGGAACTTTCCTACTTTGTCTTTCTATCACAGCTTGTAGAGCTGAGACCTTATTTACGAGACAAAAAAGTTCATGTGGGGATGCGCTTTGAAATACTCAGACAAAAAGTGTTACACAAGTACAAAAATATTATCATTATTCAACTGGTTGTGTCCTCTGCACCCAAGCAAAACAAAGCAGGAAGTTTTTACTTAGCAAGGAATTTTTTAAATAGGCTTCCATGTTTATTCCACCAGAAGGAGACATCAGTAGAACAGGGTCAATAGAGCATTCCTGATGTCCTAACTTATTTTCATCTCGCTGATTCATGTTCTCACATTAAGTTCTAACAAGAATCAAGTACATGGATTTTCTTCCCTCGGACTGACACCCTGTATAATGTAAAACATTTTGTTCATAAAGAAAACATACTTCTCTCCAGAGGTCTGAAACATTAGTTAAAAAACCTGAAACATATTTTAAATAACTTTTGTAGAAAAATGGTGATGGGAAAGATCAGCTGCTACTCTTCCTTAAGTTCTTAACTGTTATTCTTTCTAACTTCTATGGGCAATATGGTGATTTTTCTTGTTTCTTTCAAGATTGCTTCCTTTCTAACTTAGGCACTTTGCCCACTGAAACATGAAGATTCTCAAACTTCCAGTGACAGATGAAGACAACAGACGTGTTGATTTTGGAACAATTCAGCCCTGCTTTTCATGCAGAGATTCAGCAGTAAGCTTTTGGGAAAAGTTTAAATTTAATCTCGATACACATACATCTAGTACCTGTGTGAATCCAGAGTACTAAATTGAAAGCTTTAGGATTAAGACAAAAGGAAAGAAAAAAGTCTTCATTAGCTGACTATCAAAGACTAAAAACTCCTACCCCAAACTCCAGGGAATGCCATCATTCTTCACAAGCTCCAATGTGCTACTGTACGTGGAGTCAGCCAAAGATTAGAGGCTAGAAATATGATATTTTACAGATTTATACAAATAAATAAAAATTTCCACTCACTGTGGAAATGGGGGTGATTTGTACATGTGTAAAGCAAGTCAAGAGAAATCATCACTATTTTAGAGAAACTGAAATAAGAGGCCTCAGAACAAGAAAGGAGAAAAAGAGAAGGTTTCCTTTAAAAGATCCACATCACACAAAACAGCTTTTGCTCCATAGTGCAACGGATTCTAGGTGGGTAAAAAATTGAAGTAAGAATGCTTTGTATTGTGTAATTTAGGAACTCTGCTGGAAGCCATATCGTAACTAGGTACAAACCAGCCAGTACTTAATAAGTTTCAATTTTAATTCTAATTGGGAAGCAAAATACGATACCAGGGTAGCTAATACTGAAACAACTGCCTGAAATTATGTCTGGCTATAAAATACAATTAAACACACTGCCCCACAGAAGTCCCTGTTAAGCTATTAAAAAATACCCAGGGGGTATAAAATGAAAAAACTTTTTTTCCCCTCGGTTTTGTTTTAAAAATAAGTTACAATAAAACCTTCATATAATTTACTGAACTAGAGATAAATGTACCTAAGTTTCTGTATTTAAACAGCCGTACTCTTCAGAGTGTATTGGGAAGCACATATTGCTTTTAAAACTTATCACTCCAATTTTACAGTAATTAAGGATGCCCTTTCGAACACATAACATACAAATATGGTCAGTTTAAAAGACAAGTCTTCAAATTCTCATCTGATTTACATACAATATCACAATGTTCTGTGATGAGAGGAAATACATTTTCTAATAGAAATAAAGTGCTTTTTTATCCCCCCCAATCTGAGGGCCATAAAACACTTATTAAAGGGAAAAGCAGGTTATTTGGCTATGTTGGACTCTGAGAGATGCAGTAGGTGCAACAGAATAAAACAGAAATTTCAGTGATATAAAATCATCCTCTTTCTCTCTTGATAGTATAATAACCTTTTAAATCGTGTTTGACATTTGTAAGCTGAGTGAGCTGGCAACCCTGTAAAATCTATGTGGTAACACATGTAGTAAACCCTTTCTGGAGCACTAATCTCATTGCTTTGTCTAATGGTTCTCACTTCATGTGGCCTATTTGTCCTCAAGAGACTTATTTGACTCTGCCTTTCCTGAGCCACTGGTTGCTAATGTTCCTTATTACGAGTAAAGTGCCCGAAGGCAAGGGCTACTCTGCTAGTGGTACGACCACCAGCAACCTTCTGCTGAGGCCTTTTTTTCCCTCCCCTTCCTACAAAAAAAAAAAAAAGGAAAAAAAAAGCCCCATAAAATATGCACATGTGTTATAAAGGGATCGCTTTGTGTCTCGAGGAAAAAAAAAGGAAAGGAAAAGAAAAAAACCAATATGACAGTGCTCTTTACACTGCTCCAATTGCTAATCTGACAAGCTCCATCTGGTAGGCAGACCTTTTATCTTTTCATCACTCTAAATCTCTGAAGGAAAGTGGACACTGGTGGCATATGTGCATTGTTGATTCCTGTGCTTAATGAGGTACACAATTTATGGGTCTAACTGGAGAAACGTTATTTAAACTTGGATGAGAAAAGAGTGTGAGGGCATATTTTTCCCCTCTTTCAGCACTCATTCACCTGGACAAACAGTGTGTCCTAAGGAAGACCAAACTGTATTATAAAACCTCATTTAATTAATACATCTATTCTTGAATTATCAAAGGAGCTTAAAGCAGATTTACCTAAATGTTTTATTGGCAGTGACCCAACTACCTTACATAGCTGACTATTTCATACATTTTTAACTGTTCTCTGCTGTCAACTGGGGAGGCTTTTTTTAAAAAAAAATTAAGTTTGAGATCCTATATTGAATGGCATCTCAAGAAGTTTGTAAGATACACTGCTATAAAACCTGAGATGCACTGAAGATGAGATGGTTACATTACTACCTACCTAGACAGCATTTCAAATTAAAATTCAAGTAAGGTCTTCTTCATTGGGGCAAGAGTTAAACACATGTTCCTGCTTGACTCAAGTGCAGATACTATGTGATATCTTTCAGATTTAGTATTTTGATATCTAAAATAAATTTCTTTCAGACCATCAAGCATTTTTTTTTGCATGTACCAATATCACAATACTCTATGATTTTATGAAATGTACTAGTTATCACAACTGGTTGAACATTTCCTGTATGCCATAGTCCTGCACTGTACAGATGCTTAAGTAAAAAACATACAAGAATGCTTTTGACCATCCACACTTATACCCAAAATATTTAATGAATTTTAAGAGCTAAAATGACATTTCTGAAGCTACCCTTTTTTAACTGGTATAAAACGCAGTATCAAAATACACGCTCTAATAATACCATGCACCCTCATCCCCAGCAAATTTAAATTATTATTGCACTTCAAGCACAGAAAGGCATTTCAGTTTTTATAAGTGCAGCTGCTCAGTGCTGAGACCTGGCTCCAGTCTACTATGTGATTTGGACATAGGAACAAGCTGGTGCCCACAGTTCTCTAACAGAACTGAGGGGAGACTTCCTTTCAGTCCTAATAATCTGATAAAGTTTTAACTTCAAGAACATTTTTCACTCACAATGAGTGACACTCATTGCATAACTTTTTTCCTTCCATGAGACCTTCCCTCAACTGCATCCTATTATGCCTCTTACATTCATTCTCACTTTTAGACAATGAATCTCACAAAATTAATATTCCCAATAGCAAAGACAGTATTGTTTAAGTATCATCTCCACTACTAAGCAGCAATGACCACTGCATATATTCTTGGAGGAACTCCAGCAGGATCACCAGCTGGATTGCACTGGATCAATCTCTAAAATTGAAAAAATCATACTGTAGGTCAGTTCCTACAGCTCTCCCTGAACAGAAGTCCTCAGTAGCCACCCAAGGGCTCTGGTGAGCCCTCTCCTCCCAGAGCTCACACTCTTCTGCTCTCTGCATCCTGCTTCACCAAAGGAAAAAGGAAGCTTTAACTACTCATTGAAGACAGAAGGAATTGGCTTCTTCATACTATCCTTGTAATTTTCCCATTCTTAATACTCCCCCCTTCCCTTTTAATTTCATTTTCTCCCTCTTTATATTCCCTCCTACCCTAATTTTAGCTCTCTACTATTCTTTCTTTTTTCTTGCTCTCTCATTTTCCTCTGCTTATCCTTACCTTGATCTCTATCTTCTACCTTGCAGTCTGTTTTATCACTGCGCTTACTCCTTCCTTCCCCTGCTGCCTCCTGTGCACAGGTTATTCTTGAATTACCTGCACCCATCTATTTCATCATTTTAAATCTCTTCTCTTGGTTGTCACTGTGTTGTTCTCCCTCAAACACTTAGTGTTTTTCCATTTATTTCATTTTGTTTTCTTACAGCCATTGCCCAGATTCATTTCCCCCAGAAATTATGGAGAATCTAGAAAGGTGATTCAAAAATAAAGGACACGTATCAAAGCACCTCTAGGCTCATGAGAAGACTGCAAGATGAGGTAACACAGCTAGCACAGTACAATCATATGATACAAGGCAAAGCTCATCTTCTTTCTCCTGAAGTTATAGTAGCTTAAGCTCCCACTTGCATTAAATCAAAAGATTTTCATTTCCCCAGAAGAAAGTCGCTGATGTTTCGCTGCCCAAGCCTCAGGATGCACTGCCATTGCCCTCTGCCTCCAAACATAAAGAAAAGGCTCCAGAAGCACAGAGTGCCCCTGACTCAGCCTGGATTTTGGAACACGTATGAGCTCTCTGCTGCAAATTGTGAGCCTTGGTAGTGTCTGTCACGAGGACTTCCAGGCTCCCAATTTTTTTTTCAGCCACAGAAGCTGCTAACTACTGATATGGAAGCTAGTTGTGCAGCAGAGATTCCTCAGGGAATCTCCTGAAGAAAAACTTCTGCCATGATATTCCAAACTAACTCTACTTCAAGTTTAAAGAGAGAAGTCAGAGACAGAAGAGGAAAGAAAGATGTCATCACTTGAATTTTACAAAGTCCCTGCTTCCTCCCGTTACTTTTTCAGGAGAGCAGATGCATTAAAGAATTTCTTCTCCTCCCCAATTAGAGACACAGTAAACTACTTTGGGGTTTCATATGCCAAAGATACTGTGCTCTGAGTGATCCACAGTCCTTCCAACTACAGGTGTTTCTAAGGATAACATCCCCATCCTCTGGCTGTTTCTCATACATTATTTATAATACTGTCCTTTGCCAGAGACTTGGCACTTAGCAACTGAACAAAAAGTAAAATAAAGACAGGTAACTTCCACCTTGACATATTTGTTTCTAATGCAAACATGAATAATGAAGAAAGGCAGTACATGAGGCAAATAAGATTCCAATATAATGGGTCTTTTGTTCTCTGTCAGAACCATCCATTATCTTTGGCCTTTGCAGGAATTCAAATGAAAATGTGTTTTCAAGACCTAATGTATTCAATCCGATACTGGCCATAAAACTGGCAAACTATCTGTCACGAGCAACAGGCAGCACATAACCCTGCCTGGGAAATGCTTCACACATCTGAGATCTTCTGCCCCTGGACATCGGCACAATTATCCACCATCTGACTGTGCCATGGCTGAGTCACACAGCCTGTCCCTTCCTGGGGCTCTGGCCACAGCAAACATGTCGTTCCATCAAACTCTTGGCGGGGGGAAAAAATTGTAAAATGTTTACCAAAACACAGTTCTATCTCATAAATGTATGAAAACATAATACTAGAGAATAAATTGTTCCAACTTTGTCCATCTACCTGCTCTGTTCATTCATCTCATTTCCATCCCTCAAGCCTTTAACACTGTGTTCTTCCAGACCTTTACAAGCTGTAAAAGTGTTATGTTACCAAGGATTCATTAGAGAAGAGCTGCAGCACACTCTGACCATAGCTCACTGGGACACTTTTATGACTCCCAAGGTCCCAATTCCAAACTGGAAGTAACAAGTCCCAAAACAAGACAATCAGTTTCTTTTTGACTTGAGACAAAGCATTTAGTTTAACAGCACTTTTCTTGCAGTCTGAAGAGGGGATGGGAGAGTGTGACTTGGAAAGGTCGCTCAGCTCACCAAGCCTTAAACAACCCTTATCATATATGGAATCATACACATAAGATTCAGCCTGATCATTATAACTTGTCTTTGTAGATTGAAATGCAACACATTATTATGGTTGTGAACAAGTTCAAGATTATTCTTTTAGCCCTCCTACACATGGACTACTGTTCTTTCCCAGGAGCTCCTGCCAAAGTCCAGTCCTGCTTACCCTGAGTGCAGGAAGAAAGGATCACATCAACTTCAAGTGCATTTTGTACACATCCTACTGCAGCTAGCAATTCCTCAGCTGATTACCCACTGAGGCCATCGGGCCTGTGCCTGTCACACGGTCAAAGAAGGAAAACAGCACAACAGAATGTTAATTAGTACAGTATAAGCACCGTCATGATGGACTCTAATTGCTTGTCAGTGGCAGTTGCCATAAGGCGCAAGATCTACACCAGTTCTTGCACTTGTGGCTGTGACTACAGGTATTGCCAAAGCTAAGCAGGGTCTCCAATTAGACAGTGCTTATTCACATTAACAGTTTATCAAGCAAGCATCACATATCTTTGTATGTGTTGTCCTCATTATTTAGTGCTCTTACGTTTCCGAGCACCACTTGAAAAAAACAAATCTTCACAATTCTCGTGATTTTGCAGCCATTTGAACCATTGCCCACAATACTGAGAAACAATTTCACGCTTGACCAGGTTTTTAGCCACATATTTGATCTCAGCATTAAAAAGGAAAAAATAAGTAGAAAAAACAACCCAAAATTTGTTCTAAGCACTGAAACACAACCAAATTCAACAGATTCTAATGGTTAGTTACAAAATATAGCCAAAAACCAAAATAGTAACAGCACTTTTAATCTTATTCTGATAAACTGTTGAGATGACAACATCTTTCCTCAAAACTTAACATTCTTGCAAGCAAGCCTTTGAAATAAATGCCAAATGAAAAGATCAGACATTGCTTAAGCAGATTCCGTTACATTTATGATATCACCCAGACTCTTCTAAACAGTGAATATAAATTCTGCTGTATAACATCACAGTCTGAGGTGATCTGAGGAGGAAAATGGATTATGATGTGCAAAGGATGAAGAGAGACATCAAAGCACCTAGTTACAACATCTGAACTGCAGTCATCTTTCAGAATGACACTCCAAAGTACTGACAGGATAGTGAAATCTGGGCAAGTTGCTATCTGAAAGACTGCAAATCCCTCTTTCTCAAGAGGAAAATAACACACTCCACCACCCCCATGCCCTGTATCCGAACCTTTCCAATCACATCTGCATCACAAAGGGATTTTGTTGGTGTTTAGAATCTCAGAATTCCTGCAACTGCATTAGAGGCATGCTTTAATTTGTATTATTATTTCAGGTGCTAAGAATCAAGGGATAATAAAAGTGCTATCCCTATGTAGAGATGGTTATTTCACCAAGTTCTTTGTGGCTCAGGTATTTAAAAACACACATCACCTTAAAATCTACTTTGACCTACACTGAATAATACGAATGAAACCCAGCCAAATGCAGATGACAGATTCTACACATTATTAAAACAACCGAACACTCAGTGACAACATTCCCAGCATTTTTCACATAAAGAAGGATGGAAAGACAGTAATAGCACAACAAAGCTTATTTTACCTTCATGTTCTTAAGAAAAAGGAAGAAAAACAACAAGGGAGATTGTAGTTTATAGAAGAGAGCTGTAAATCAGCAAATATTTCTCATTAAAGTAGAAATGCAATGTTTTACTACAGTTACCATTCCACCTAGTGTCCTAGAAGGACGAGTAGTTACAGAGAAAAGGAAACATATCTGAGGGTGCAGTTATGGCAGAGGCTGACACAGCCAGAGTATGGCTAAGCACCAGGTACTGACACTTTGTGGTAAATCTCCAGTCCAACAGTCCCACCAAGCTCTCGAGGACAAGGATTGCTCTGAACACGAACATCCTACAAACTGTTCTGTATTCCATCAAAGAAATGGTTTTCTGTCTTTTTCATTTGTAGATGCTTCATTTTCTTTTTCAGTAAGGGTGCAAATCCTCGCTTAGCAGATATTAACCTGATGAACCTAACTTGCTTTGTTTCTGCTTTTAAAGGTCTCTTTTAGCTATTAAGGATTTCTTCCTTATTTCATTCTCCCCTCTCATCTTCCAAACAGAGCTATAAAACGTACAACAATGAATAAACCTCAGACAAACAAAAAAGGGATATTTTCTCTGACATTGCCTACACTGTTTTTTATATACACTGGCAGTATTTAGCATGCTATTTCTTCTTCGTTGGTAGTCTTATTCTTTGGTATTGCAAGAAAAAAAAAAAAGCAGCATTGTTCAAATACTCATCACTGAAGACTTCAGTAAATATTTAGTCTATTATGCTTAGTGTTCCGTGTATGAGGGTCAAATGAAACCACTTGGAAGGACACAGTGAAATCATCCATTTAAAACTTTGGAGAACTCAAATCTGACACGATGCGGCTGTATTTCCATTTTCCTCATCTTTGAATCTTTGTCTTTCATTTTTCTCTTTCTTCCTAAAGCAAGTAAGTGACTCAGTCTTTAGACTAAATTGCCCTGTTATCCACAGACACATCAATCCTTTTACATCTGAATGTTCTTTCCCAAAGTGGAGACCTAGATGAGAATACCACTACCTGATTGCAAAAAAAAAAAAAAAAAAAAAAAAAAAAAAAAAAAAAAAAAAAAAAAAAGACTGACTGATGTTCTTAAAGTATCTCATGCTAAATATTAATAAAGATTTAAATTTAAGTGCTGGGTCTTTTATGCCCCTTCTCCACTGTTTTTTTTTTTTTCTTCCCTGGATAGCCATTTTCAAATGTTCCAAGCATTGCACAGAAAATATTACACTATATATTATAAAGTTTTATTAGGTTTTCCCTAATTTTCTTTTCAACTTTTGGTTCTTTCTGATAGATTTAGATCATTTTTTCACATTCAGGTATGTGACGAAATAAACTTACTCCTGCTTTCTTCTAACTGAAGATATTCAATCACTCTCCCTCTGCAAGCAAAGGTAACTTTGTGAAGCAATCAACATCTAATCAAGGTGCAGAATTAGAAATTTCACCTTTTTTTTTTTTTTTAAATTGAGAATGTGCATCTCAGTTTTTCTCTCAATAGAGCTCATCTAACAGGCAGTAAAAGTTGATACCAAAATAGATTTAAAAATTAGCAGACTTTTGCTGTTTATAATGGTTTCAGGAAATGAAGATGATGAAAGTAAAATTTACACTATGATTGGGTCCAAAAGTAGCTTATTAGCAAGTTTCTGATATAATCCACGTTTAGCCATGGAAAGAAGTTTTGATGAGTCGATCTTTTCTAGAACAAACAGAACACATAGCAATGTCAGCACTCAAAAGAGGGTGAACATTTTACTATTTTTCCTTTGCTATATCCCTGGTATCTGGTATTTAATTCCGAGCAATAACATCTCCCCAGCACATATAAATAGTAACACTTTTGCTATTGCAATGAATGGATGTAGGATGTCAACCACAACCCTGCAGTACATTTACTTGGGTTCCAGGGCTCTCTTTCCTGGGTTCTTTGATGAGTAAGACTTTCATAATCATAAAGCCACTTACTGAGGCACAAATTAGCGTCCCTTCTGTTGAAAAGAGAACACAAAGGAAGGTTCTTGTAGAACTGTCAGTGTGGATTATTAATATGTTACCTATGCTCATATTGGATCCTATAGTCTCAGTCTAGCCAGTCTACTCTAGAGAAATAATTCTGCACCTCTATGAGCCCCAGACCCACACAGCCAAATTTAAAAACCATTAAAATGCCACTCCTGCCCTCAGTTATTAGACATGCATTGCACACAAGAGATATAAATCTTATGACACAAAGATTGTTTCAAATCTATTCCATATGAAACTCATCATCTCTGAATCCCACTCCCAAAGACAAAGATATGTTTTCAAATGTATGTGGGATACAAGAGAAAAAGAGCAGTGACATTTTTGTAAACTGTGTGCTTTGATTGTCAATGACTTAGAAAGCAGTTTATTTTTAAAACAAACATTCTCAATATCTTTGATGGCATATTCATCAATCCATCTGCTTCACTGTAAATTCTTTGAAGTGCAGGTGGCTTGTATGTAACGTCATGCTACAGCAATTAATGAAGTTTTTGAATCTCTCTTGCTCTTTCACACCTTTTTGAATGGTTAAAAAGGGTTATCATCTTTAATTTTCCCTCCAAACAGTATTCACAGATATTTTCATATATTTTCATATTTCTTTCAATAAATACTTTCATTAAGTGTTTTAATACAAAGCTGCTGAAGGCAATCCAACTACATCTTAGAATGTCAGGATGATGGTTCAAAAAAAATTTTAAAAATTTAAAAATTAAAAAAAAAAACCCAACCAAACAAAAAAACTGAATAAACAAATAAGAAAAACCCCATTACCCTAATCATGTAACAGATAAACTACAAAACTTGCTAAGTTCTTGAAAGAACCCTTATGTTTCACAGTTCTATAATAAGCTCTTGGATCTGTGGTTGACTCCTCTCTCAGCTGGAATTAAACCTGCCTAACTCCTCCTTGCAGGTTTTATGCAAATAATAAGGATTCTCCAACAGCTCAAATGGCAGATATTCCTTCAAGAGCAAGTTCAGAGCTCTGACACAGTGATGCTCCTAGAAGACGATAACCAAAAAACCGTGAAACCTTTGTGGCTGTGCATAGAGTCATTCTATACATTCATCCTGATATTATTTGACCAGCAGGTTTGGGGTTTTAAAATATATGCTGGAGCCTCTTATCAGAATCAAAAGTATATTTTATAACTCAAAGGAAAGGCCAAGAAAAACTGAAAGGTTTTAGAAGCTTCTGAATGCCAGCATTTGTGCCCTGTGCAGATTTAAGACAACTCAGTGAGTAGTCCACAGTGAAACTATTGTCTTTGATTTGGTGGTGGGGAGGGGAAGGGTGAAAGGGATGAAAAGAATAGCATCCCTGCATTCCTTCCACTGTCAATTCCACAGTAACTCGTCTTTAAAAAGTAACTGGAAATCCCTGGGTGGCCTGGAGCAAAGCAGCAAATGAGAACGTGCTCTTTAGTGTGACAGTTGTGCAGACCAAATTCTAGACAGATGGACTTTAAGTGTCTAAATTGCAAAGAAAAAACCTGCTGTTCATGGTTGCCTCACAGTGTCAGTACATTTTAAATTTTAGAATTTTTTTCAGTGCTTTAGTTTTTTGGTTCTAGTGGTTTCCTTAACCTCTAGTGTTTTTTCAGCTAAGAAGAAGAGGATGTCTAAACCCATCCTTCACCCAAATCAGAGAAACATAAATGACAAATACAGAGCACTGAAATAAGCAAAGGTATTCCCAAATGTGGGTCAGGGTTTACAAGGCAATATTTCCACAGTGATACTGAACCACAAGTGCAATTAATTTAGATTATAGGCACTCCAGGAAGTTTTAGGCAGCTGGGTTGAATACATACTCTACTTTCTACAGTCCTTTCCCCAACACAACACTCACTTTCTAGCAGATGCAAAGCCTACAACCAAATAGTGAAAAACTGCCAAATACAGGGAAATTCTGCAGTTTGAAAACCTGTGTTTTTTTCTAAAGAAAAATTAATTTAAAAAACAGAATCCCAGTATTAATTGCTTACATAATCATAGCAATCTCTTTCTCATGCTTGTGGAATCTGATTTACAATTTAGTCAAGAATGAAGTACCAATTTTGTCAGTGTTTGAGTTATTGGATTAAGAAGAAGTAATTTAATCATAGAGCATCTTGATTTACAGGAAATGTGGGCATACACGTTATGGTTCAACCAGAGAACCGAGCCACATGCTACCATTTGCTATGCACATATTATAATATACGGTATTATAAGAATATGATGTATTAAATATTGGATCTTGTTAAATATAGTGATTGTGCATATTAATTATCTGGTTTATAAACTTACACATAATCATGCATATCTTATTTGAACTCAAATTTTTTTTTTTTTTTATGCAGGCTAGATTATAATGAAGAAAAATTTGAAGGTGAAGCAAAGAAAACTAGACCCACTGAGCCACCAGTCTGATAATCTATCAAAGGCAGAGTGAGAGGGAGGGGGAAAAAAAGAAATAAAACAAAACCAAAAAGGAAGCACCGTACAAATATAATTGTTTCAGCTGGCTCATAACACTCCTAAACAATAAAACCCAATTTTCTTTTCACAGGCAATGAATCTTTTGACACTCTTTATTTAACTTATCCAACTATTTTTTTCCTTTTCCCCCCCAAATATTTATTGTCTTCTTCTCACAGGGGACTGTATATTACTTTTGAAAAGAAGAATTATTTTTCTTTTATCAAAAGAAGATACTGTGTGTTTTGTAACCACACAAAAATGAAATGCTTAAGTACGTTTAGCACATACCAATTAGTTGGATGTCCTGCTTCCTGATTTAGCATTGTCTCTTGCCCAAACCAATATTATTGCATATTAAACTTCCTACTTCATTCTTTGGTTTGTTTTACAGGAATAAAGTCCCAGTGTACTGAAACAATGTTTTTCCTTTCCATTGCCTTTTTCCTTCAGCTGTGTTTGAGGTTACTCTCATGGAAAATCCTGACCCCTCCGATTTCAGGCAGGTTCATAATGACAGAGCAAGTTTTCAAATCAGGAGCAGTACAGAATCTGTGGAGTGCAGCGCTGATTGCCACTTCTGCAAGAAATTATGTCATAACACATCTGGACACCAAAACTGCTTCTGTTCACCCATCACACAACTCAACAGACACCAATTTTGGGTATTTCCATCAGCGTCCAAATCAAAATCAGTGTTTCTCTGAAGCCTCTCGGTAGTTCACTAAGTAGCCCCAAAGGATTTAACTCCATTCTTATCAACCTAGAATATATCTGTGCATGGGTTTCTTGGGGGTTTTTTTTGGGGGTTTTTTCCTTTATTTCATCCAATTTTTATTTTTTTTTTAATTGCAGAGCTTTATTGTATGTTTTAGCTTATTCAACTCTCAATTCTCTCACAAGAATGGCTCCACCAAACAAATAAACATGGAAGCACAGAATGGTTTGGGTTGGAAGGAACCTTAAAAATTATAATTCTAACCCCATGCTATAGGCAAGGACATTTTCCACTAGACCAGCTTGCTCAGGTCTCCATCCAGCCTGGCCTTGAACACTGCCATGGATGGAGCATCCACAGCTTCTCTGGGCAACCTGTGCCAGTGCCTCACCACCCGTGATGGTTATTCAATTAATTCTTGCAACATTTTTACTGGCATTGAGGGGTAAATTTAATTGAATTTAATTTTTAACACATTAAATTAGAATATTTATTATAAAATTTTAGAACAATATTTTGTCCAAATATAAAAACTCAAAACCAGGAAGAGGCAGTGAACTTCCATTTCTTCAAAATCAAGATGAAAACGCCCTACCTCAGAAGTTCATCCACATACAAGTACGATCTGTGGTTTTATCTTTGGGCTTTATACATATTCTCCAAACAATATGACACGAGCATAGAATTTATTAGACCTGCACAGAACTGGCAACTTTGGTATCCGCAAGAAGCTGGAGTAAGAGAAAAAAAATCTTTTCTCTTAGAGAACAAAATACTTGACAAGATGCCAAAAGTGGATTAAATTTGAACTTTACCTTTTTTTTTTTTTCATTCAGTTTTAATTATATTTTGGTACAACCTAAGTTCTTTGCACTATAAAAGGCCTTTACCCTGAAGAACTCTAAATTAAGTAACAGGTTACACCTGAACAATTATATTACAGATGGAGAAACATCTCAAGTTTTTATGCATCAAGCTATAGACTTCCTATGGCAGTGATAGTCCCTTTTAAACTGAACACAGCAACTTTATTTCATTAGCTTCTCTACCTACCACTAACACTGATCAACTTTTTAAAGGGAAGAAAGTAAGAATCCCAACCATAAAATATTACAAATGTTTCTAATATTTACAAAAAAATGAGTTGCTTCTCTCCTCTTTGGCTGATTTGTACACATTTCTTCAGTACCTAAAGACTGGCAGTCTGAATACAGCCCCCTAAAAAAACCCCAATAAACTCAGAAAAAGTGTGGCTCTTCCTAGAAGACCAAAAAGAGCATGCTCCACCACAAACACACAGAAACATTTTCAGGAGCAACAGAAAATAATTATTGAACTCGATTTGATTTTCCTTCACAAATACTTCTCTTTACTTCCAAGTCCGGACTGGCACTAGGTCTTTCCCACTAACAATCCACCTTCCCAGAGGCCGTGAAACACGGTTCCTGATTCAGCCTCAGCGTATCCCAATCTCTCTATTTCCACGGCTTCCTATCGGGAGCTGTCCAACCTACTCCACGAATGGTCACGCTCATAATCACTTGACAGCAATAAAACACACAAACTTTTTTTTCCAGACTCTTGCATATGTGTTTGTGACTGAAAATGGGACTTGTGGAGTGATTTGAAACTGTTTTTGACTACAGGTTATTCCTTACTATGTTTTAAGGAAGTTTAAAATACTTCTTGTTGTGTGGACTTGACAACATCTTTTCCAACACAAAGTTCAATCAGTTAAATTAAAAAGGTGAGTAAGAGAATTATGTAGTCTTACTAAATCTACATTATTCATAGAATGACTGTATAGCTTAAGTTCAGCAGTTTACCCAGTTTTGCCTAGTTTAGCATAAAAACGTTTTTATTTCTTCACAATGAAGATTTTCTAATAAGCATATGCTAAAATCTGGGAAAATCCACCCAAATGCTCTGAAAGAAATTACTGCCTCTAAAATAAAATATTTAATGGCAAAAAAAAAAAAAAAAAAAAAATCACGGGGAAAAATAAAATGTAACTTCTCACAGAATCCTGACACACATTTACTCAATACAAAATTGCACTTTTGCCATCTTCACTGCAAGAGATATTATCATGCTGGTACCCATGAAACAGAAGAGACAATTTATTTGGAAAGAGGTAAAAAAGATTTTACAGTTATATGCACTCTAAAATTGGCTCACATTAAGGCATAATATGACTCCCGTTAAAAATTTGCCATTTACCAAGTGTTATGACACAATTGATATTCATGATACCATGATATTTCCCTTTTCTTAGGATAGCAGATGATACATTTGATGTAATTGAGTGGTTTTGTTACTGAAGAGCAACCACTGTACACTGCTTTATTTAGAATAAGGAACTACTTTGCAATTTTCAGAGAAGAAATGATAAATTGGGTGCATAGCATAAGGAACCTGCTATTAAAGAGCAAACTCAGCAAGAGAATGTTGTAATTTGGAATGAGAGTCATAAAGGAATATGCAGAATTACAATGCCACAAAAGGCATGTTATTTGATTTTAGATTCATGTGACTGATGAAAAATTCAAAATCAATGCTCCTCTTAGACTCAGATGCCCTCCTGCTTTCCTTAATGCTGCTCTTCTCTTTCACTACTTTCCAGGAAGCCTGCTTTAATTTCGCTCCTTTGATCCAGACCTGCAATGGGATCTCCACAAGCCTCCTGAATGGACTGATGCTGTGATAGTTAGGGAATCAATTGCCGTTTTCTGATTCTGCTTTCTCAGCTGAACCACCATCCAAAGTGGCTTTTTCCTCCATCAAGCTGTTTTAGCTTTCTTCTGAGATGCTAAAGTGTATCTCATTCCCCCCAGCTCGGTTCAGTACAATTTCAGACATGGTCCCACTGTTTTCCTTGCTCACTAAAGATTAATTAGATGGCTGAGTAACAAGAACAACAGACTTCCAGGAATGAACCATTTATATAATTTACACTGTTGGTTAATTGTGAAGTATAAAGTTTTAAATGTTACGTGGCAGTCAGGCGCTTACAACACCAACTGCACAGAGAAACTTGAGGATAACATTGAGGGAGGACCTCCCGAACCACAAATGAAATGTGAGACTGTGCTGCTCAATTTTGAGGTGCAATTTGGCAGGGATTACTTTCTGCTGAGTACTCTTTGCAAGGTAAATTTTGGGATTTTATTGAGGAGGGAAAATTTTTGCTTTAACTAGTAATCCTGTGGTTAGAAATCCCTTTGTACTGCATTAGGATCAATGAAAAAATACCATTTCCTATGGATTATCCTAAATGCAAATAATTTTTTTTTTTCTTAGCAACACAAAAATAAGACAGAATTCCCTTTCCAGAGCCCCTTTAGAAATAAATGTCTTCAGCTGAAATGAAAGCTTTACTTTGAGTGCTACACTAGCATGGTAATTACAAAACCCTGTTTTAACTTCACAATTCCCACATAAAATCCAGACATGGAGAAAAGACTGATTCTATGCACCATGATAGCTCATTTTGAATGTAAATTAAATCAGAAATACCCACAGAGAAGTTTATTCTTCTGAGATTTCCAACTTAATCTCAAAACAAAATGGTTATGGATATGCGCTTAGGTAAGCAAACAGACTTGGAAACTGATGACTGAGAATCTTGAAACTTTTTTTTGTTTGGTAAATTAAAAAGGATTATTTTAAGGGCAGCAAGCAAATTGTCAACAATGAAACAATTTATCTGAATCACATTACTATACACAAACTGCACAGCCTCCTTAGTGCAGGGATTTAGAAATTTTTAATCTTTCAGTAAACACGGCCTATCAGCTGCTTACAGAGAGAAGCAGAGGGTAGAGATTCCATACTCTGAATTCTTGTATGAGGCTTTTTCCCCCAGCTGAAAAACTGGCAGGTGAATTTCTCTGTGCCTCAGTTGACATATATGGGAAAAGAAGTGATAACAAACCTGGATATGCACTCCTTTGTTCATTCCAAGAGACAGAACACACACAAACTCAATATCATTTCAGCACCTTAGAGCAAAACTTTCACAGCTTCCTCAAGGTCACTTCAAGCGAAATATCCAGAATGGTCCCATCTTCTATCAGCCAAGTCATAAGGCAAACAACAACAGCGGCAAGGGAATGTTCTGTTTCATTTTATTGTGAGGTTGTATGTTGCCTCTAGCTACAACTTTCAAATCATTTTACAGGTCATTCTTTTGAGGTCTTGAAAAGACAGCACAATAAAAATAATTGCAGAACCACAACTGCAACCTTCATGTCTTTTCCCAAAGCACAGATCATCTGGATACCAACCCAACAGAAACACTAAGCAGTTTTCCTACGTTTCCTTTCATCATTTTTACACATTAGCAAAGACAATGCCTCTTGTTCTTTGTTATCTTGACACTAATCCTCTGAAGAAAACTTCATAATATTCTGGAGGAGGAAAAAAAGCACCTCTTACCTACAATTGTTTTTCCTTTCCTCCCCCCATCCTCAGAAGTTTTTTTAAAGTATTTATATGATAGCCTAGCTTGATAATGCAGAACAGTTTGCAGAAATGGAACATTTTCAGTCAGAATGAAATCACAGTCACCTACTCCTTCTCCTATATCAGTGCTATAATTAATAAAAAAATGCTAAAAATTAAATGCTCCCTTAAGCTATCTGCAGGGGAATGTATGACTTCATTAAATGAGAAAGAAAAGAAAAAAAAAACAAACCAAAAAACAAAGAACTAAAGCCCAGAACTACAGACTAAGATAAGAAAGGTCACAGAAAATAATACTGTAGCATTGCATTACATTAGCTAATAAAGGCATTCAGAAGGCAAAACTGGTTCCCCCCAAACCTGGGTAGAAGATTGCATGAATATATTCATTCTATGAAGAATCAGTGAGAAAACTACTGGGAAAGTAATGGGGAAAAACACATTTTTTGCTCTGACATTATCCTATATTCCTGAGCTTCCAGTACTTGATATAGAAACCACCCACGTCCATGAAACAGCTTTTGACATATAGATAATGAATTCCCTACTCTGCTTTCCTATCGTGTTGGTTTCCACTATTTATTAAAGTCATCAGCTTTTCACAGGAATACTAAAATCAGACCAATCAGAAGTAGGAAGATAATGGGTGGATTTCTGTGGCAAACAAACTGTCTAAGAATAGCCTAAATCAAGCAGTGATTTAACCACAGAGTGTTCCTTTGTTTGCTTTACACAACTCTGCTGTTCCCTTAATTCTTCAGCTGCTCTTACAAATACTCTTCTGGGTAATGCCTGACACATTAATTTCTGTCTAGGGACAAGGCTGTGTTTTGAAACCAGCACACAAACAAATACACATAGGACCCTTCTTTTGTATTTCACCCAAGAAAAATATACTGGGAAGTGACTTAATCATGAAGGAAAACAAAATTCTCCATATTTATACTGTCACAAGCATCACAGCATTGATGAGTACAGCAGTAGGTGGTTTATGTGCTATCAGGATTTTAACCAAAACGTGAGTTGTAGCACAAGTTAAAGCATATGCAGCAACAAATAACAACTTTGCAGAACCTGCTCGGTTCCCCTGAGCTTCCTTTATTCCATTGAGACTGCTCTGGCTGTTGCAAATAAAATTGAAGATCAAAATCTCTGCACTAATCAGCAAGAAGGGAACTCTGAAATCATACAAAGAGATGATGATGGGCCTCAGTCATATTCTTATTGAAATAAATGGCAGGGAGGATCAGGCTGTGTGCACTGAATTAAAATGAAGCTTAAATACAAAAGTATTAACACAATCAACCCTACTGCCCTATCAGCGGCCGTATTAGTGTCACCCCATTGAGTGCACTTAATAGCTCATGAGTCAGCAAATACAGCACAGGTGATGGCCCTGGTAATTTGTCCATAGACGTGAAGATGCCTTTTCAGGAAGAAACCATGAGGTATCATTACTGGAGTTGGAATAACCTCAAACAATCCTTACCATCTCTCACAGTAAAAGAAGTAAATACTTGGCTTTTCCTTGCTTTCTTTACCAATACAGAAGTCTTCTTTTCATTATATGTATCTGAAGTGTACTAAATTGTGTACTAAATTGTGTACTAAATTTCGTGGAGGGAGAAAAAATACAATACGATAAAGTGCTTCATGTTAGAATGGTAAAATACTCTGATTTATTTGGTATTACTTAGCTATTCTGCCTGTATCATAAACAAAGATTATGGTATAATAAATTAATCTTGAAGGAAGTAGCAGAAATTTACTATTAGTGTCTTTAGAGCCTTTGGCCACAAAGAAAATGCATCTGAAATATACAGACCCCTAAGCTGTCCTTTTTTGTTATTTATGAGTGTCAACTTTCTCTTCACCACCAATTCAATTACTGTGTCTTCAAGATAAAAGCTTACCATGAATAAACTATAATGGGAAATGAAGAACAACAAAAATAAATCATAGTTCTGCAAGACTGAGATCTTTCTACTATTCTTGGTTTACCAGTTTTACTAAAAAACCCAGTTTCATACAGTAGATTTCTACTCTGACTGCAAAAGTCCCCTTAAAACAAAAGGGTCTGGTGCAGCTCTTCATCTTATGATCTGTCATCTACAGCTCCAAAATCTGTTCACATAGTCCCTTTCCCTTAAAACTCATAAAATTTGATGATAGCTACATCAGGTTTTAGACAGTATGATTTAGACATTGATGATGGCAGCAATGAAATTACTCTAAATCTAAAACCACATAACTGAAAACTCCCTTATATGACTAGTGGATTTTTTTCCCCCAATTATTCAGCTGATCTGATTGCAAAAGTGGTTTAAGCTGCTCTGTCAAGCATCTTGACCTATTCTCCTTTACCTTCTCCAAAGACAAATAAACCCCAGCAAAACATAAAACTCTTCAATGAAGCTTTATTGTCTCAGGCAACAACAAACGTTTACTTCTATCAGACCATGTTTCAAGATATTCCTAGCAATAAGCTTAATTTCTAGACCTACGCTTTGCTATGTCAGAATTCCATGGGGATTTTTTATTCATTTGTATGTCTGCTTAGGAGATGAGAAGTAGATAGTAAACTTCACCAATCAAGACAATAAAACTATTTCACATTAAAAACGGAGGCATTCCCAAGAACAGCAAATCGCTCAGGATTCTACAGCATACTAGGGCATAAGAAGGAAGTAGGAAGAGAATTCAGAATTTCCAGCGCCCACTTTGGTGCAAACGAAATTTTTATCCTCCTCAGATCAGTACAAGTGGCACAATTTCAAACTGTGGCCCAAAGTACTGGTGTGTATCAATTCAAATGCTGCATACAATGCCTGTGTTGGAAAAGCTGGGCAGTAGCTACTGAAAGCTGCACCACCTTGAACTGGAGTTAATTTCTCTTTTTTCCTTCCTTGAATTTCCATTTACATGGGAAGAGCATGCAATAAACATATCTGGTCTAAATAAAACTTCTACAAGTAAAAAACCCCAAAAAAACCCCAAACCAACTAATCATTAATTTTCAACCAGTATTTCTAGTGCCCAGCCCAAAGCTCAGAAAACTGAGCAGCTGATAGAACTGTGGCTGACAGAAAAGATAATCTGTTATTGCCTCTCAAAACCCCAAACTCATCAAGGACAGCACATTTCACTACGTGCAGCACAGCAGTGATAATATCCAAACTGACACCTGGAACTCACCAGGGTAATGGCTTTCAGCAGTGTGCCTGCTCACTAACACAATTTCTTCCAGGCAGCTTTCTACAGCTTCTTTTATGATCAGTGGGAACAAATGTCTCTCTCTACCTTCTAATATTTCACATCAGCCAGTTCCAGACTTTTGTTGACACTTGCATTTTTCAGAAATACTACTGTAATATGATAGACCATCTATCTGCATGATACCAGAACACTTCCCTACAGTTTTGTCCAGTTTGTTTTAGCTGGCAAACATTAAGTAAGTTCTTTATATTGTTCTGCTTCTGTCTTTCGAATGGGGTCTGTCTGATTTGAGTGGAACACTCAGAAAACAAAACCCACTCAATGTGAACATAAGTGGTCACTACAGAAACAGAACTGGGTGCAATACACAATCACATCTGGGATAATGGGGCTGAAATGCAGATGAAATTCTGACTGAAGCTCTATAAAATGTACATTAAATTGTAGGCTAGCCCAGCTCATTCAGAACATATACTGAAGCCCATATACAGCCCTTTCATGGAGACAAAGCCTGTAGGAAATTTTAAAACTGAGGTTTTCAACTGCTTCTGGTATTCTAGGCAATGGTAAAGACCTCTGCCCTTGTAAATCCCACTGCCATCAATGTTTTCAGTATCATCACTTTAATTGTGAAAGAATAACCTCAGGAGGGAATGCTTATCACTGGCTTCTGGTTACATGGAATACTTCAAGCCTGAAGACTTGTAATAAAATGATGGTGCAGAGGCTACAGTACAGAAATAGGATCCATATGAATAAAACTGGCAAGCCTACGGGCCTTAATGCACATGACTGAAAACAACAATGTGCATGATTAATGCGCATGATTTGTGCTGAAATAACCTCGTTCTTTGACTGCATCACATCACAAACTGCTAAGGAAGCAGTTCTAAGAGAGGAAGTTATGAATTTGTTCATTTACATCAGCTTGCCATAAACTCACTTTCTTTCATACCATAATAACTAGCTCAGATTCACTGAAGAACTGCAAATTGCTTGGACTTTTTTTTCATTTTCTCCCTCCAAATCATATGGAAAAAACAAAAGCATCACCTATACGCAGACTTTGAACTATAGAACAATGTCTACCTAAGTGAACTACCATTTTTATATATTTTCCAAGTATAAAAGTACATAATAACTGAGCATTGTCACACTTCGTATTCACACAAAACCCCATTATTAATATTTTTTGCCAGGATCAATTTATGAGAATCACAAGAAGTTTCTTACATTAAAATTATATACAAGGATATACCACAGCAAAAGAAATTTTTGAAAAACAGTGTAAAATGCCTCAGCTCTCTCTAGAGAGTCATGACCTTGAAGCCAATGCTAAAACTTTTGCCCAGCTAAACCACCAGCTCACACCACTTTGTGAAGAAAGAAGAACAGTCATTATCCACCTAGAATGGTTTTCTTCCTCTGATTTTTGAATGTAATGAAAAATTTCAGCCTGTCCATTTTCAAGTCAGCCTTTTAACGCTGAATCCCCGTAGCTACATTACCAGGTGTTAGGGGTTAATATTTAAGAGAGCTATATCAATATTAGTTTCACATGGACCTTACCACTACTTTTCTTGTTTTGTGTAGCTCGTTCAGCCTCATATATAAAAGCAGTTTTACACAGTAAGTGACTGTCTCACAGGGCCGCTTTGCTGTGCAGCAGCCGACAGCTCCTACTGCAGCCGCCAGTGCAGAGCCCCACGCCAGCCCCTGAGGAGCAACTTGCAGCACTGTCCACTTTTAAGGAGAGTATACAGAATTAACTGCCGCTGTAATTTTAATGCACATGAATACATTAATGAGTACATACAGGGGTTTCTATGAGAGAAAACTCTTGATCCATTTTACAAGGTTATGGAAAGATTGTCAGCCGGGATAACTGTCTGTCAAATCTCCATGCAACTGAAGACATGTGCCTAGGTCATGAAGAACTTGCTGTTAACCCTGTTAGAACACAAAAAGAGTAGCAGACAAGATAAACAGGTACATGAGATACTTTACCATGTTTCACTTGTGGTATTTGGGAAATACAACAGTAATTTGTTCAACCCATTTAGGGCACAGCTCTCAATAATGTCACATACACATTAGAGAATGCTCCAAGTGGATTTGGTTTATGCAGACAATGACAAGCCTGCAGGTGGTCCTATTTTGTGACATCCTAGTCCTTGATAACTAGGCTAGGTCATGTATTATTTATTTCAGTGAGTGTGAAAAATGCAATGCAGAATTATGTGCTCTTTTGTATGTAAAGGGTTAAGTTATGGCCTCGTGAGCCATTAGGTGGAGATTTATTGGGGGAGTTAGAAGTCTATAGTTCAATATGTGGTGATTGAACAAGGACCATAGGTGCAGAGACAGAGAGAGGAAAAGAACTCAGTCAAATGATGCCTCTGGGGCTTTGCAACATATGGCCCATCAGTCAAGGGTCAAGCCCCCTCACAAATTGCATGCACTTTACATAGCCATCTGCATCAATAAATTACTAGGCTTCTGAAGCACAAGCACTAATGCATGAGCTGAAGGGACCACCCCACTTACAAAGAAACTTCTTCTTTATGATTATTATCATTATTATTATCATTATCATTATTATAATTGTTTGCTTCATCCACGTACACTGACTGGCCTTTCCCACAATGGGATTTTGTTGCAGACAGCTGCACTAACAAGCACACCTCAGCTTGTTCTGCCTGCCTTATTTCCTTCCCAAGCAAATACGGTCTTCTGCCAGGATGAGACATACCAAGTCCTAAGGTGAAAATACGTGAGTTTCAGAAGTGGGCTTTAATAGCCTTATTTTTCTGGGTGTGCATTTAGCCCAATCCTGTATTATCAGCTAATGATGCTGAAACTGCTGCCTGAAGAAGGACCTTGCCTATTCTAACTTTCACACTTCCACTTACATCACAGCCCAACTTCGGATATGTTAACACATGCAAAGAATGGAATGACAACACCTACACATCAATGGACTTTTAGGTGTCATCAGCTGTACAAAAGAGCTTATTTTGAATCACCAAAATTATCCCGTTGCTGTTGATATGCCCCTTCCTCAACTGCCTACAGGTTAATTAAGGGTAACTATCTAACAGACACTGTGTACCTCATTCCTAAGAAAGACAATGTGTAATGTAAGTGTTGCACCTCCTCAGATTTACTAATTTCTTTCAGTTTTCATGAGTCTTATTGGATCAAAATTTAACATCCTGTTGCATTTTTATATTTTCAGATGATTTTATTTCCTATTAGTACAAAGAGAGACGGACCACATCACAGTACAGAGGGGTATTAACTTCTACATCTTTTATCTAACCACATGAGATAAGCAAAGCTTTTAATAATCCCTCTTGGTCAACTATATGAAATTTGTATTTTCAATCAGATTCTCACAAGCAAGACAAAACATTCTCCATGATATCTGGTATTAATCACCACACTGTACTGAGAAGAATGCTAAAGACTGAATGAACCCAGAAAAAAATTTCCGTGGGCAGTTTGAGACTATTAAACCAACACCAAGAATAAGCAAAATACTTAATTTTCCTACAGTATACTTCTTAATTAAAAAGAAAATTAAATTACTTCCACCTTTAACCAAATAAAGCAAAAAACAAATGCTTTATAATATAACACTCAAAACCTACACTTTCAAAAGTTGTCTTGCTGAAAGCATTTTTCTGGTCCTTTCTGTGCTACACTCTCTGTCTGGGTTGCAGAAGACAATGGAAAAGTAGGTGCACTATCCTCATGCAATGGTTTTCAGCATTCTATAATTTATAGACATATAACTCTTCCCTGTGAAATGGATCTGCAGACCTCTCCTTAGCAAATATATGACTGACAACAGATTTTACTTTCTTCGCTTACTTAAAATAGTCACGTGAACACCAGTTAGACACTGCTGGAAAGCTCTACGCAGTCCTCAAAAAACAAACAATATCATTTTCACGTTCATTTTAACTGCAGAAGTGTGATAGTATCCCACATAATAAAAAAATGGAAGGCATTTATTTAACCCTCCCTAACTAAAGCAGACAATAAGAGTACGTGAATTGACATAGGCAGTATTTCTAAATGGAAATGAACTTCATCTCCACCAGAGAGGGGACAATGAGGAGCCAGAAGACAGACATTTTATCTTTTACTGCCTTCAAGCTCCCAGACAAAGGGTTCTTTTTTTTTTTTTTTGTGGGAGACTTAGCATGTTGAAAAACTTGCTAATGTCTTTCAAGGCCCAATCCTAAACCCATACAGAACTTGGGCTAAAAACTTCAAATCAGAGAGAAGTGAGGTGATGAGTGAGCATCTGAAGCATCCAGGAAAGTAAGTGTCTTTTTGTTAGGATTATAGATGCAAATTCTAATTTCTTAATACCTCTGTCTACAGATAGAGACATATATATGCACATGCACAGAGAATGTTTTCTGGATGATATTACGTCCTCCACAGGGTCTTCCCTTTAGGTCCTGAACACAGGTACTATGGAAGACTGAAGCAGTCATGAAAAAGTCACCTGTTTGCTGTCATTCCTATTTATGCAAGACTTGTCTCCATGACAGAGCTGCTCTATGCATTACAAAAGTTAGTGCACGTACCTGTGAAAGGTGTTCAATGACAACTATTTTTTTCCAGTTAAAGACATACTGTACAAAATTGAAGCAGTGAAAACTACCACACAGGCAGCCTCAAGGAATTATATTTTAGTAGGGCTGAGATGAACCCAGTCAAATAGTATTTTACTGAACACCAGTAAACTCTTTGAAAATCTTACTCACATAGAAGATGAAGCCTGAAATGTATTCGTTGGCATCAGAGCAACATAAAGGAGCTGCGACACTTCATAGGGTTTCCTACAGATGAGGTAATAGGTACTTTTACTTATTACTTTTTTTTTTTTTGTATGTGTGGTTGCCAAGGTCCAAAAGGAAGCACTTCAAGGTTTCTACTTCAGCTACATTGCTGTAGAGACTAAAACAATTCTGATGGTCCAGTTCCCTTTACTCATTATTTGAGAAAACAGGCAGGTTTGAGATAGTGTACTTCTTTCTTCTGTCAAGGATCCTTTTGGAAAAGCAACACCTTCAGAGTGTTTCAAAGATTTTTAAAAAAAAAAAAATCTTTTGAAATCTGAAATGCAAAGATTTCGGGAAAAATCTTATTCATTAGGACTTGGGTGCCTTTCTATACATCAGACTTTCCAGTTCTACGCAGAGGAAATAATAAAATAATTCCAGCTTAGAGAAGGGAGACAGTAAAAGCCTGTCCACAGTAGCTTCCTGAAACATGATCCAGACAGACTTTGTCTAAGGATGGGAGAGTAACTTACAGCCTTTATTCTCTCTTCTGAGAGTGAATATAACTTCAGATATTTTAATTGTGCCCTTGGTCTGTCAGTAGGATTTAAACCCAATTATTGGCTCAACTCACCCTTCAAAAAATATGTTAAAAAGTTTTTAACTAAAGTATTTCCTCATGCTTTACTGTGGTTCATACATGATTACCAGTTTGTTCCTGAGCCTAGCCTGTTTTCACATCCTCTTAGATAATGAGAAATCCCTGGCTAGAAAAGATGCTCTTGAACACTGTGCTGAAGTAAGTACCACAACCAGCACTGCGTGGGAAGGAATCTAACATAACGGAAACAAACAGAGAAAGAAAAAAAGGCAAACAAACAAACAAACCACCAAAAGGTGATTGAGAACATATAAATAAATGAATCACCCAGAAAGCATAAAGCATGTTGCTCTGTAATTTTTTGCTTCCACATGGAGCAGAGGGCTGTCTGGGCCCAGCTCCCAGCTGTCCACATCCCAACCCACCAGTCCAGCTGCCGCTAATTGGCACCCCGGGCACCACTTGTAGCTTGCAGGGTTTGTTGAGTTTGCAGAATGAGGTGACCTGCCCCTCACCCCGAGGAAGTGTCCCGCAGGTCAGGCGGGAGCAGCCTGTGGACAGCCTTTCAGCTGCTCCCCGTCCTCTCCAAGCACAGGCGCCTTTGTCCTCATCTCCGCGAGCGGCGGCGTTGGCTCCCTGTCTCCGAGGCTCGGGACAGGGTCCAAGTGGGACCCAGGCTCTGCTCGCTGCCAGATCTGGCATTTTTTTATAGGGCAGCAGAAAGTTTCCAAGAGGGTCTGGGTCTGCACAGCTCACCGACACATAACTTTGTATTAACTCACGTTACACAGGCAGCTTTCCAGGGCTCTAAAAGAGAGCTCTCCTCTGAGAAAAGTCCTCAATCACTTCTAATTGTCAATGTGGTCCAACTCTCCCAATTATGTATTTTCTTGACAGAGTACACTTGCACTGTAACACTGAATTTTTGGACATTTTTCAATTCCATGTCGTAGAAGGCTATTTAATTTGAAGCAATTCATGTACATTACAACTACGTCCCCCAACAAAGTAGGGGAAAAAACAGAAAGCCATTAAAACTACAAAAAGTCCTACTTTTACCTTTTTCGTTTGTTCTTTGTTCTTGGCCTTTTTTTTTTAAAGAACCATATCAATGAACAAACTGATGAGTATTTCTTTTTATTATATGAGAAGAAAGTTTTTATACGCTACTTTTCATTAGCAATGCAGTGTATCTTTATTCTTCTGACCTAACCATTGGTACTAAGGAAACACTGCCACCTGCTCTTGGAAAAGCTTCAGAGATAATATCAAACCATAAAGAGATAAAATAATACAATTATGTGAAGTGCTTTGAGACAAGAAGATAATAATTTTATTTCTGACCTATAAATGATCTTCAGAGAAAAAAATCTACAGCAGACCATGTTTATGTAATATTTAACACACCCAGTGGCCTTCCCAAATTTCAAGACCAACTATTCTGTTTCTTTCAAATGATGCATAAATGGAGTTAAATCATTCTCACTTAAAAGCGACTCCATACAAAGAGAATCAAGAATGACAAGGGGCTGTCTTAAATGGTTTGGCCCAGCAAACACCCCATGGGCTGTTCCCCTGTCCAAAGCCAGAAGTGAAGATAGCTAAAGCACAAAAACCAGAAAATGTCTAAAGACCCAGATGGCACAGCTGTAAAAATGTGTTTCTAACACCTGCACCTGGATTTTGCAGCCACCAGCTGTTACTCCACATGTGGCTGTAAGTGCTGGCTCTGGAAGGTCAGAGGCAGAGGTCAAACAAAAATCTCTTCAGCACTCAAAATACTGATGCCACAGCTAAGCACAGAGTAACAGATTTCCATTATGAGAATGCTACTCCAATTTATTAACGTTAGATATGTCCATTCACCTACTCACTTTCAACCCCACAATCCTATTTTTGCAGAGAATGACTCTTCATTTCTAAGAGCAAGTACCATTGAGGGGAAAAAAAAAAAAAAGAAAACAAATTATACTCATAGTTTTATATGTGCTTTCAAAGCAGGAAGTCACAGCCTCTAGCTTTTTTAAAAAATGACAATATTGTCCTGGTTTTGCCTGCCAATAGCCAGGCATCTGCTAGCAAGTAGGCTAGTGATCTCTTTCCAGTTTGAAAAATACATTTTTTTCCCAAGTCTTAGGTTTTTCATCTATGCCACAAAGGAAAATGTATGGCAGACAGAGAAGCTCACACATGACACGGCTGAACAGGTGACAGACACACCCAATTGCTGTTTAACAGCAGAACTCTGGCAGACAAAGCTGGAGGAATAAACCAAAGATTCAGTCTTTTTTATGTGATCAAGCATCATTAGTTTTTACAGATAAAAACACACTCACAACCCATCTATATCTAAGTGTACATTTGTACATGCTGTGCACAACAGACAGCAGCAAATTTATCTTACAAAATATCTGCAGACCTTAAGAGTTGTAAATGGGGCTCATTCTTTTTAATGATGAAAAATACTTGGACACCCTTAATGTTGACCAATATTTCCAGCTTTTTCACCACCTCCCATTTTCCTCTGTTATAATCCATCATCTACAGTCATCTTCCCTAGTGTGTGAAAAGTAGACCACATGAGGCAACACAAAACAGAAGATTACACAGATGTTTATAGTTACAAATAACTGTTTCAAACGTCTTTATAGAAAAATAGAAAAATGCAAAATCAATCATCAGATCATGTTCCATATCTAAAATTACACTGGCATTGCAAGAGTAAATGACTGTAAATTGACTTGAACTTCAGTTTGGCGCTTTGCATTATTATAGTGCTGATCTGCAGGAATTTTACCTAAACAAAAACAAACACAACCAAAAGCAAACAAAACAAACAAAAAACCATAAATAAAGCCCCAAACAAAAAAAAAAAAAAAACACCCACAAAATACCCCAAAAAACCCAAATAAACAAAAAACCCCAAAAAACCAAAACCAAAACAAAAACAAAAAAACCCAAACCTGCCACAAAATAGAAATTAAAAATTCAGGTGTGGCCACAGCTGTTACTGGAAAGGTTCAGGCTCCTGGAGATTTCAGTCTACTCTCACTATGATGCTACATTTTCTTGCGTCATTGAACTATGTCTACTGAAACTACATCCCATTTTTAAAAAAATCAAACTGAAAAACAATTTGAAGACAGTGTCAACTGAAGTCCACTGAGAGACTCCAAAAGGCTGGTGTTCTGTTGTGCAGACAGAAATACCTGCAGCTTCCAGCAGATCCTCTCATTCCAGTACCATCACTTCTACAATGCTCAGAAAAAACCACATGCATACTTTAGTGGATCCTATATTCTCATTTGATTACATTTCTTCCTTCTTGCAATATCTGCATTATTGCTGCCCAGCTCTGGGCAATTATGGGATATATTTAATCTGTGAAAACCCAGTGTGACCTTTAAGAAGAAGAAGAATCAGAAGCTGAACACAGGCTTATGTTCTGAAACTGGAAAAATGAGAGAGGCAAATAAACTTCCTTATACAGAAGAAGATAAGGCACCTTCTTATTTCAGGTAATGTGTGAGCCCTTTTCGTCTCTGAAATGTACAGTTTTATAAAAACTCAGGAAAGCTTCTTTTCCCTAGTTGAGTGGTATATTTACTATTTGCTTACAAATTTAAGCAACATCAGGATACTATTACTTAAGTGCCCTGCCATCAAATATATTAATTTTTTTGAGGCTTTGTTATTTAGATGTGAATCACTTTCATGGCAGAAAAAGTTGAAAATTGGCTTAACTAGAAACAGTTCTTCATTAGGTGTTCTAGAAAACAGTGCTTCGAAAAGGACAGACAGGTTTTGGAATTCTACTTGGGAACATACGAATGCAGCAGAGCTTCACAGGACAGTGATTTCATATAGTGTGTAGTGTAAAAGAGACAAGACTTTTACTGAATTGTATACATGTGTTTCATGTCGATGAGGTGCTCACCCTGAAGCATTTATAAAGGTATAACACCAAGCTGACCTAACTAAGCAAGCACCACTCTTCTTCCGGACAGCATAAGGATTTTAATGGAAGAGGCGTTAACTTTTGAGGTGTTATGAAAACCTCTTTGTAATATTTTTATCCCCTAACTTTAATCCTAATGTAGGAAACACAACCAAAAGTTGCTGGAGCGTAATTTGATTATGGCAGAAAAGGCCATGGACACATTAACTTTAGAGGTTACACCCTTATATCAATCAGATCTCTGAGTCCACAGAGTCTAATATGGAAATATTTCCTGTGTAGAGAACTGAGCTTTGAGGCACCAGTGCAACTTCAGCTTCCCTAGTGTAAATGCCAATCGGTTTGTCTTGTCAAATATTTGTCTTTTCAGGGCCTTTCCATTTATTTCCCATCCACTTACTGAAAGGGAAAAGTTGTGGCTTGATTTGTAGATCAATAAAGTTACACAACTGGAATTAAAAAACAAATGGAAACGTCGGGGGGGGGGGGGGGGGAGAAAAAAAGAGAAAGGAGAGAAGGATTCATGTATACATGTCACTAGAATTGTTATTCTTAAGGAATTACATCTTTCAGCACTCAGAGAAAAGAAAACAAGCAAATTGTTGGCAGCAATGTCTGATAAGTGCATCTGGTTAGTCTGCCTGCTTCACCCAGAGAGACATCGCATTTCAGCGAGAACACCACATTTTTCACACAGCCTTCTTAGCATCTAAACCACTCTTTATTTATTCAGTGCACTCTTTCCAGTACTGCTATGTAGCTTATTAATCTCTGCTAACAAACATCTGTCCTTTTGCATCCTGAGGGGAAAAAAGAGGGAATCAAAAAAGTACTTACTTGTTGAAGCCAAAACTCTGCTGCTTTTTGTGTAAGTCAGTACACACAAGACAGTTCTTTCTACTGTGTCCAAACACAAAATAACATTCATCTAGATGCTTCCAAATCCAAATGGTCCGGATGTTTCATCCCACAAACTGCAGGAGCAGTCATGCCAAACTTTAAAGCCTACATCATTTCTTGCTGTTCTTATAAAATCTTTTTTCTGGTGCAATTTCTCTACTTCATGCAAGTAGTTTCCACTATGCAGCAGAGAGCTGCACAAGGAATTCTTCTGGAACCTGCTGCTCCATTTAAGGGCACTCTGTCCCTTCTCCTGCAATTCTTTTACAATGGCATGATTACCTTTGGACTAAAGCAGGACTTTTTCTGTCTCTGTTTATATGTATTCGTACTCTCTGATAGCATTATAATGGCCTACCAAGTGAGGGATACAAAACTTCAGCAGCAGAGCTAATGGTTTGTCAATTTTTTGTTGCAGAAACACCAGGTTTTAAGCTACTCACAACATTTCTTTTTAAGTTCAAGATCATAAAAGATACGTGATTGAAAATGGAAGGAAGCATCCTTTACTTCAACAGCTGAAAATGCTGAAAAAATAGACACAAACAGATAGTCTTCACCTGATGAAAATAATTTAAAAATCCTTAATATATTTTATATGATTGCAACATCACTGCTTCAACTGTAAATATCATAAAATCGTTAGTTCTTGTATTAACCTGCTGATGTCCATAGAAGGATTTCTGCTAACTCAGACATGCTCTCTTCTGATCAAAGGAAAATGTATTCCTCCTATTTCTCTAGCCCTTTCTTCTCCTCAGAATCCCTGTTCTTTTGAAGATCTGGCCTCAGCCAGCTGCTGGTGCTGTATACTCACAGAGAAAATAAGCAGGGAGAGGAAAATGAGGGAGAGGGGGGACAGGAAGAGGAAGGCACCCCATTTACATTGAAAGTAATTTTTCTCTTGCTCTTAATTCCAATTGCAGAACTCTAGGGATGCACCTAATCTACTTTTTTGTTTCTACAAGTATGAAATTATTATAGAAGTGTGGCTAAAATGAACAGCAGTTAATTCCAATTTTGTCAAAAATGCTTAGGATGTTTAGAACCAACTACTTCTTTCACAAGGTGGGAGGAAAACACCAAGAAATCATTCCATCAGCAGAGGTGGGGTTTTTTTTCTTGCCTTTAAATGAAAGACCCAGGCAAACAAGACATATTCAGTGTCATGATTTGTCACTCATGACCAGCAGCTAGGGATTAAAAAACCTTATGGCTTTAAAGATGCTTCCCTGTAAAGAACAACGACATTCGTCCCAAAGTGCTGCAAACCTAAAACAATGAGAGCCTTAAGAGGTGGACAAGTAAATGAACATGCAATAGCTGAAAATGAACAGCAACAACAGAAAGTCTCACATTTGCTTAGGGTTTACACTAATATTTAAATTACAGTTCCTGTTGTGACAGTCACCTACTATTTTGCTAAATTTTCATACTGACAGACTCCTGTTTAAGCCCCACAGACCTTTATGTGGGAAAATAAGCAAGACAAAAAAACAAGAAAAAAACCAAAACCCAACAATATAACTTCCCCGAGCCTTCAGCCACGGGTTAATTTGCTCTTAGAAGAGAAAGAGCCTGTCTCTGAAGGCTGAGCAGCACAACCATCTGCTCAGGTTGGGAGCGAGCTGGCTGAGCTCAGCAGCAGGCAGCCACACACGCTTATTTAACTCTGCCTGCACCACCAGCAGGAGGGCCAGAGGTGACAGGAGGAGCAACACCTGGACAGGGCAGCCAGCTGGAAAAATTGCGACTTGAGAAGAGCAGGGAGAGGAAGGGTTAGAAACTCAGTATCTCTGAAGGAGCAAAGTGCATCTGAGCAAGTCCCTTCTGCTGTCTCCTGGCTATCCAGTGCTTTCCTCCAGCTGCTTTCACGTCAGGGTGCCAGGGAGCCACGCCACAGAGGGAAAGGGGGATGGATGGCAGCCTGGGGCAGATCCAGTGGGTGCTTACCAGGGTCCCTGGGTAGAAAAGCTGCTGGAAGGCCCGGTGACCTCTGCAGGATCGGTCAGCAAGCAGGTACTCATGAAAGTGATACATGCACAGGGCACTTGCCTGCTGTGAAAATGCTCCCCAAACAGTCCTTTCTCAAAAGGTCACAAAATTACTTCTTTCATGACTCCCATTAAGTGAGTATTGTTTTCCTCCCTCTCTCACTAGCATATGACTGCCAAGCCAGGTGTAGGCTATCATCAGTTCTACACCAAATGGTTTCCTGAGCCAAATACACTTGTAAGTGTATTCATGTTACTAAACCAGACAATAAAGTATTGCTGTGTAACAGAAGGATGGAGAAACACTGCAGAATATCAGAGAATTAACACACTTCCCCCCTCCAGAAGGTCGAGAAATCTGTCTGAAAACGCCTTAGAAATTTTCTGTAAAAATGCTGATAATAATTTTAGTCTGTTTCTCGATAATAAACCTCTCCAATCACTATAAAACACAAGAGATTACTTAAAAAAAATAGTCATAATGCTTTATAAAGAATGTTTGTAATCTAAAATCATCTGACTAGAAGAAGTTGCTAATCAAATCATCTCCAGAGATATTAACGGGTAACTCACCTGGCTTAAGCTGTTCTTAAGAATTTTGATAATCAGCAGCATAATGCTATGCAATCTGCCTGATCTGTTTTCTCAGTACAGTTGTTCCTTCAGCTGCTCTGCTTAGGTTTCATGTCCCCAATCATCTGAGGTGATATCATATTCCCTGACAGAGCAAATCTGGCCTTAGTAGGCTTCATGCTGCACCTGCAATGCTCTGTGTATGGTAATTTAGCTACAGGCTGAGGGAAGCATCATCTCTTCTAGTTAGGTGCATAAACTTGGCACTAACCCCTTATCATGTGCCACAATAAATGCAGTAAAGCTTGTGTTCAACTTTGATTCAAAGCAAACAGGCCCTGCAAAGTAATCTGGCTTAACAGAGATGAGTATTAATGAACACGGAGCCACAACTCCTCTTACCATGTTTTATTAAGTTTCTCCCCTTTCACCAAGATTGTCAGTGGAAGTGCCACCACCTGTCAGGGTGCACTTGTAGGGACTTGAAAAGCTCTGGTAAGACTACTTGTTCCTCCCAGGTCACCTGAAAATCATTCTGAAGTGGAGAAGGATACATGCAGATCTGACATGTCTAAGAACAGGAAAAGATGCTACATAAAATGTCAAACATAACTGAGGGAGTCTGCTTCTTAAGGAATTTGAGTTAATTTCTTAGACAAAACTTTACTTTTTTTCCCCCTAATGTTTAGCTAATAAAAGATAAAGTTAACCAAGATGAAAGATTGTTACAACAAATATTGAAAAAAAAGGCTTTGGTGGATAAAAGCGCTTTTTTTTCCCTGTTGGATTCAAGAGGTTGATGGAATATTTTATTCGATCTTTTGGAATCTGGCTGGGGCGTTTTTAAATGTTTGCCTAAGCTGTAGCATTTCCGTTTTTACTGTATCCTACTCAATTTTTCCGTGAACATTTAGGGAATGCCACCATCAGACTGCACTTCACAAAGGCTGCCAAGCCCGCTGCTATCCAGCCACTGAGACACTGAGGTGCATTTATTTATTACGTTGAAGAGCTAGTAATCATCACACAGACACAGATCTTCAGAGATTTAAGCTAAGTGAGTCAGTGTGTTAATTATATGCTAAGGGAGTACACACAAGAAATGGAAAGGAGTAGTTTATTGCTTTCCCAAGTTTCTCAGGTAATTAGAACAGTTTCTGGAGATACATGGCACTGTACCAGAATCTATCATCACAATGGGCTTCACTGTAAAATGCACAGAATTAATTTTTTAATGAAAATCCTCTACTGAGTGTCAGAGCCAAATTCACCTGATAAATGTCACTGAGCAACGTCATTACTGGCTCATCAACACAGGGTGTTTAAAGCAGATGGTAGAGCAGTGCATCTTCAGCACTACAGCCTGTTAATATCAGCCACCTCCCATAAAAAAATTAAAATTGGCCCCCTGTCAGTCAAACATGACAGTACTTTGGATTTCTCCCTCATGATATTCTTTAGCCTTGAGGCAGATATGACAGGCGCCTTATTAAATTCCAAAAATAAAATGTAGCACAAGAAGGCAGTGCATTCCAATGAGACAGCAGACTTGTTAAAATGCAACATGCATAAAACTTACTTCATTTCATTTCAGCTATCATCAGTTTCATCTTTTAAAAAACCCAAATAGCAACTTTAGAAACGTGGTGTTTGTTGTATATAAATTAAAACAACATGTCATGCCTTATACTTCAAAGCCGTTAAAAGCCTTTATAGGCGTTGCACAGATATTTTGGTTATTTTCATGAAAATAAAAGCTGGGATTCTTATTCACTGTTCTATGTTCAGTGCTTGTGTTGCATGATTATTGATCCCAGTTTGTACAGAAGGCATGGAAGCTGACTATGCTGTTGTACAGAAGCATCACTAAACCAGGAAAACTTTTGTAAAAGCATGAGGACTGGCCTAGATGTACAATATTCTCCAACTATGTAAAACAGCAAAGCAAAGCTAATCTAATTTTAAAATCTTTCAAGATTAAGAGAAAGACAGTTGAGAAAGCACAGTTAAAGTATGCACAGGTAAACACACCATTTAATATTTTTCTTTCAAATTGAACCGCACACCTTAATAAATAAAAATTAAGATATGGGTTAGTATTATCAAGGCATTTTTGGGGCAGCTTCCACTGATCCACACTATAATTCACACCTTTAAACCACAGAGGTTGTTTTGAAATTCCTTAATGTAAGGTGGAATCCTGGGTGTTGTGAAGTCAATCAGATTTGGCTTCCAAGGCCAAATATATACATAGATTTCTTAAATAACACACGAGATCATAAAAAATTTCTCCTACCATCTTGGGTACAAGGTAACTGCCTGCACGCTCACAATAAACACATAAGCAGTGGGACAATTCCACCGGAAATCTGGCATTATTTCAAGCAGCCAAAGTCATGCATCTGTTGAAATTTTGTAGGATTCAGGGCGAGGCTGATTTTATTTCCTTCCCAGGGCTTATTAAAGGTTATTGCATTCCTCTGCAAATCTCCAAAGAAAGCTCACACATGCCTAACTAAACCTTCCACACTGCTTTTTTCTGTATCACAGTACTCACACACATCCTTCAAGCATCCCGTGGATACTCAACATCCTTCAAATACACACACAAAAATACACGATATAGCCAAAGTCACATCTTGCTTCCTCTTTTCAAAACTGTGGACAAGTGGATGCCTGTAATGAACACAGTCTCTGTTCTAGTTTGTGCCACGCTTCATTTTTAAAGTCAAGTGAGGTTTAGGTGGTCATGAACTTACTGACAAGAGACTCCCTATTCATTCCCAGGCTTTTGTATGGATTGTACAAACAGCTTCTTCATGTCTGTGACACACTATACCCCCATTTTCCCTCTGTTTTGCCTCCTAGACATTAACTTCTATGGCTTTGCAAAATGCATGCCAAAATTCTTCTTTCACTTTTGAAACAAAACAGGACTGATTTAAAACAAATGCTTTCATTTTGACAACACATTTGCACAAACAAACTGTGTAAATGTCGATGTGGCAATAACAGAGCAAGACAACCGAGTGCTGCACTTCTCAGGACCTGCCCCCAAAATGTCAGCAATTGCAACTCTTGCCAACATGCTCTGAAAATGGAACAGGAATGGGTGCATCTTTTTCAGCACAAGTCTTTTATGTCTGCTCTCCATGTACAGTAGTTGGTTTCCAATGCTGACTGTAACCTCAGCTGAATCCTATTTTAGGAAATGTAACCAAAGTGTTGCATGATGCATGGAATGACATTTTCTATTGCCAAAAGCATGCTCTAGAAGCAAAACAGAGCAGGAGGAGGGGAAAGGGAATCTATTCCCACAAGGCCTAAATGTTGTTATCTCTAACTGCCAAACACATGACACCTTGCTGCCACTTCAAAGCATTCCTTGTATGATGCTACTTTTATTTTTTCCTGAAGCAAAATGCCATTTCTTCCAAATTCTACTTAACCTGTGTGTTTAACACCTTGAAAGGCTGTGCCAATAGCAAAGTATAAGGCAATACATTCTCCACCACTTTTATATATATATATAAATATATATATACAAATATATATACACATACATATATATATATATATACACACATATATATACACACACACACACACACACATATATATACAAAATCTCATAGAATTGCAGCAAAAATTGTCTTGTAAGGCTTTGTGGAGGTGACCTGGTGAAAACCCTCTTCCCAAAGCAGGGTTAGCCTCAAAATAGGAGTCATTTTGATCACAATCTTTTCCAGATGGGTTTTGACTAACCCAGGAATGGTGATTCCAACGCCCCTCTGGGCATCAGTGTCCATGCCACAAATCACACTTCTCACCATGAAGGATTTTTTCCCTTATCTGGCTGAAACATTCCTTGCTGCAACCTGTGGCCATCGCCTCCAGCCCTTCTGCTGCACACCTCAAAGGAAAATGGGACTGTTTTATGTTTAGAATGTTAAGTAAAACAACTCTACAAATTACTCACCAGTATATCACAGGGCTTTGTAAAATATCAGTTTATCATAAGGTCTCTTGGTAATAATGGAAGGTAACGTAGTGGTATGTGAAGGTGTTAGAGGAATGCATCTGTACTTAAAAACCAGAGTTCCAACCTGCATTCAGAGGAGAGAAAATAACTAAATGTACAGCCTCTTCCCAGCACTACTTCTGCATGGCTGTTAATATTAATACTGGGGCTAAAAGAAGTATTACATAAAAATTAGACGTTACATTTTTTTAATATGCAAATGTGACTGACCACAGTTGCATAATGAGGTTAAAAAGAAGTTTGAAAAACTTACTCAATGGATCAGGTTAAAGGATCATCTGCAAAGGAATTTAGGGGGGATCTGACTGATCTAAAATGCTCTGTTTTGTTGGTGTCTAGTACTAGAAGCTGCAAAATCAGCTATAGTTGCTTTGCAACTACAGCAAATCTTCCAGCACCAAGGCAACAATGGCTTATCATTGGGGAGCCATAATAATACAGCTTTCCTCCAGAAAAACATTCATATTCCTTTGTACTCCATGAATCTTTTGAGCTGTCTGTTGAACAAGCCTTCTACAATTCTGTTCAGCCTTCAGAACACTTTGATTTTCAGTAACATTAAAGATTTTTGTTTGTTTCTCAGCATTAAAGTACCTGGTTTTAATTAGCTGTCACACCAGTATTGTCTTTGCATGCTTTTATGCACCCACATCACACTACCTATGATTTTTTTTTTCCCTAACATACGTAATGATAAGTAGGATAGATTTCCCTAATGGGAAAAAAAGAAAGGCACAACTGACATAAACTGTCACCAAAAAAATCATTTGACATTCACCATTTTCAGGAGAAAATGACAAAAGCTAAAATCATTAAGTCTCCTGTATGAGTACAAGCAAAAGAACATTTTAGATGTAAAAATATGTTGTTTTTTGAGGGAGTGACATAGTAATGAGATGCTGTAACTTCAGCGTGAAACCAGCAGTACCAACAGCTGTTAAAGCTCTGGCTGGACTCAAAAGCAAACTACCACTGCCCTGAAGAGACAGAGATGTGAGCTGAGAGATCAGCTTGGGAAGAGTTTCTCAGTTTCTTTTTCTCCTCAGAGGGTTAAAATATTTAACAATAACACATCAGCTGCACGTAACATTTGTCTGCTTGATTTTTCTAAAATACATGGAAAATCCCACAGTAGAAGCTGATGTCTGTATCTGTGTTGATGGGACTATTTTGTTTACACCCATGTTCATACCCACCAGGTAGAGGAGACAGGAATGCCCATTTCATAAAGACAGCCACAGAGAAGGGGATTAATGCCAAATTCATGCCAGAGATAAGAACCGAAATTAGACCTCTAGAAAATACTCCAGTATCCTAACCTCAAGATCCTTATTCTTCTCTAAATGGATTCTCCAGCTATTAAACCTCCCAGCAGCTAACTGGATTACCACATCAGCAATCAATCACATTTATAAGGTATTAAATTTATTTGGAAACTTGATGGCTGACTTCAATCTAGTGGGACAAAATCAAATTAAAATTCCTACCACATTGTGTGGAGCACTGTATTTGGGTTTTTGGAGGAAGAAATTGGCAAATTGCATTTGATTTCTTGTTTTGACATATTACTTGGCATATTAATAAAACAGAAACATTATACTGCTTAAAGTCATGATCTCATTTTCCCCAAATTTATCTTGATGCATGTTTTGAGAAGAAAATAGGCTATTCTTGTTCACTTACTAATTTTGATTTTTTTTTTTTTTACTTGAATGGAATTTACTACAATAATACACTAGATCAAAGCCACTACTACGAAAACCTTATCGTACCCATTTGAGATTACAAATTAGAGTAAGAAATGTCACCATGGGTTAATACTGCAGTTCAGTTTCATAACTCACAAGGGTTACATGTAATTAACTACAAGCTTGCTTAAGATGAGGGTGCTGATATTTCAACTGCAAATGTGAATAAGCAGTGTCAAAAGCAAATGTGAATAAGTAATGAGAAATTAAGCAGAAGGGCATATTGGGGAGCCACCACCATTTGGAAAACCAAGAATTTGAATAGAACAACCTAATATTTGACAGCTGCTCAGTAAAAGTTCAGCAGCCAGTAAGACCAACTTCTGTGCCCACAGAGTTTCTAGGAGTGAAAGTGAGGGCTGCCCTGGCCAGAAAAACTGCTGTAGAAGACTGGGAGCACCACTAGGAACCTTCCTTCCAACCCTCTTCTGTCATCTGAAACCTTCCCAGGTTTCTGGGTCCCTGAGAAACGTCGTGCACTCACAGCCAAGTCTCTCAGACCTTGGACATGTTTCCACAGAATTTATCACTCCGTATCAACTGACGGGTGCTCATCACCAGTGACTGAAGACATCGTAATTATAAAAAGTTGCATGAAAACCAGAACCATACTAAAATTACTACAAATACTATCTTTCAAGAGCAGGGTTTAGGTATCTAAGCAGCTCTCGCTAGCAGTGCTAAGCTTTAGAATACCATAAAATACTTTCATTCCCACAGGAGAACAAAACAAAGATTCCACCTTCAAGAGCAACTGCTGTGGGTGTTTCTGAATCAATTAACTTCTTCTTGTTAAAGATGCATCATGCAAAACAGATAAAATTTTCAATCCTGGAGAAAACATGCAATGCCTAAAAGTTTAAACCTCCAAACAGGCCATTACACCCTGCCTGAGACAAAAAAAGGTAGGACAATGTGAGCAGATGGATAACACACAGGGGGCTTTTTGCTGAAATGGTAAAAATACTGCAGAGACACAAGTGGAAGATCCTGTGAGAGTAATAAAAGTTACAGCCTATGCTTCCACTCTCCTGTTTATGCTGGTGAGCACAGAAGTCAGAGAGGCCCTAGGCTACACTCTGGTCATCCCCAGGGGGCACAAGAAGTGCTCAGTCCTTGCGGTCCCTCTATCATCAGGGCAAAGGCTTCCCTTGTCCTGAAAATACTAAGGGAAAAAATCTCCTTGCACCTTTCAGCTACTGTTTCCAGCCCTGCAGAAGAACATGCTATAGCCCTTCTGCTTTTATTTCCGGTAAAGGATAAGGCAAATACTTTGAAAGAAAACTTATCCTTCCACTATTAAATATTGACATGGTCTTACATGAAACATACATCCTGGTGAACCAGTAAAATGAACACATTAAAAAACAGTTTTAACGATGTAGATATATATAATAAATGAACTCAGCAGTAGAAACAAGCAAACAACCTAACACCTCGAAAATATTCCCACCCTCTTAAACAACCTTAGTGCTCATCACTCAGTGGCAGCTGATGTGATCTGTAACCACAGAAGTGCAAAGTGTCCACCTCTGATCACACAACATCAGCTCCTTGTTTCCCAGGAGTGCCTTATGTCATATAAAATACTTGTTAAAACCTCACTATGAGCTTTGAGAAAATATTAGCATGGTATCAGTATGCACTCTAAAGTTACAGGAAAAAATGTTCCTTCGTATTTGTTTCATGAAATACAGAAGTTGATGTCTTCAGCAGTCTTAGTTTCTGCAATTAAATTTAATCAAACAATAACATAATACTTTTAGAACAAAATTGAAAAAAAGTGTTCTACTTTGTTGCTATTTTTGTCTTCAATTTTAAAACAAACATTCACATACTTATTGAATGGATACAGTGGCATTTTTCAACTACTGAAACAGAAAAACCACAAACACAATGTTATTTTATTTAATAAGCTACAACAAGGCCTCATGAAATCTAAGAATCTGTCTACAGAGATATGTACTGTTAAAATCTCTGAACAAGATTTGAGCAAGATGAAACACCTAAAAACCGGGACAACTGCCTTTATACCAATGCTGATATCACACAACTAAACATTTGGAGAGCCTGTTCAAAGCATTCTCAATTTACAGCACTACAGTTTATAACGAAGGTGTGCTCTCTGCTCACTTGAACTGACTCTTTATCATATAATGTGCACATTGTCCACTGACTATGCATCTTTTGAAATAAATTCATCTCAGCAAAGATGCTTCATGCCCAAAGCACTCGGGGCACTCACCTTAAAAATGAGAGAGAGAGAGAGAGAGAGAGAGAAAGATAGCAAAAAAATCTAATTTAAAATACAGTATTAAAATCACACTCATCCTGCCTATTTCCATGTCACATCATATCCCTCTTGGAAGAAACATGTTTTTAACTGGGCAAGATAAACAGTGCACATCCATAGAGTTTATTTCAAGCAAAACTCATAAGAAAAATGGGTCCTCTATATTTAGTTTGACTGACTAACAATCTACATGGCTTTTAGTCCTACACACATACACATCCTGCGGTGTTTGTTCAAGCAAGAAGGATCTCCCTGCCAGCAAACTGGGTCTTTTCCCTCATTGCTACCTGGGGTATGAGCCTGCTTTCTACCAGAGTCCTAATTTCCCTTCATTTCGTCATGATCAAGCCCAAGGGTTCCTGAGATGGCAACACTGACAAAACCCCTGAGGGCAGAAGGGGAAGGAGACGGTCAAGGTTTGATTTCATCTGGCAACATTAGCTGTTGCTTCCCAATGAATTCTGATATGGCACCCAAATGAAGGATGAATGCTCTTCAAAGCAAGCACAGACAGAGCAATATTAAATATTTAATTTCCCAAGGCAAAGGGCAAAGTCTCAGAGCTCTAGGAAGCTAATGGACCTCAAGCTAGATAAGATGACCTTAAGTAGTAAATACCCAAGCAGAATCTACAGCAAACTAAAAGTTTTATTAAGGAAGGGGGAATGATACTTTACTGAGAAATTCTATGCATGTACAGATATTTGAGATTATACAAAATTAACAAAAATAAAAATCAGTTCTAATTCTCCCTGTCACAGTCCTCCTTTTGTCTCTCAGGTTGTGGTGGATTAACAGCACTAAGCTTACAAGGGAAATTTCAGCACACTCTAGAGCATTATGCTATTGCTATTAGTTTCAAGCAGGAGTAAAGATTTTACAAATACTTCACAATTTTAAGAAAGCAAATGACAGACAGTTACTTTTATTCTAAAGCCTCCACGGGAACAGTGAAAGGAGAACTTCAGTTTTCTATCAGTGAATTTCCTTTGGTCTGGTGGCTGTCCCTCTGTATTCTCCTGCTCAACACGTGCACACACACATACACAAAGAACTTTATTTTCTCCTTTTTCTTATCAAACAAATAGTCATAAGGACAAATGTTTGGAGGCACTGCTGGCCTAGCAAGAACACCACCATTCCTCAGCGCTTTGGTTCAACTTGAGATGTGCTCTGCAGAGTGCCTAACACCCACCACCAGCTCTGGAATTTCAACTCAGGTTTAAAGGGTTCTGTCAGGCCACATCTCTGAATGAAACTGGATGCTCAGGGTATTTGTATGGGTGACCTGACAGCAAATGAGAGTCGAGCTCTGTGATGCAAGGGGCTGGTAGAAAGTCTCCCATCAGTGTGGTATAAATTTTGAGAAGAAAAACAGAGCCTGCTTTAGGTGCACTTTCCAGAAACAAAACTGTAAGAGCAAACTGAATACTTTCAGCCAATACTAAATCTTCACCTCACCCCTGCCCTTATTTCTAATTTTTCCTTAAAAAAACATCCAGATTAAACCTTTTGATTCAGAGATATCACCACAGAGTTTAACAGTAAGAAAAGGGCTAAGACATCTTCCCTTCACTGCCCAGTAGAGCCAGCACAGCTGAGAAAGCACCTTGCTGTCTCCAGATTAATCATGTGTGATATTCAGAAACTGAAGGCAGATGCTACTTTTATCCAGCTGAGGATTGCTGAGGTAACCATTATTTATCATGTTTTGATATTTATACTTTACCCAATAATTATTTTCCTGTTATGGCAGGTGCTAACTTATCATTTTCCATATGGCCAGAAAGGTGTTAGACCTTCCCTAATTATAGATAAAGCTATATTAATGGCTGCTGAGCAACAACATCATCTGTGATGCTGAAAAAAAGCCTATGAACTCCTCCCTCCCACAGCCAGGGGATAAACAGAAACTTACAATAAACAAGTTTCTGTGCAATAAAATACGGAGATTTCTTTAGAGAAAATGAAAATGCTCACGGTTCCTGGTTCAGAGAGCTGACAGTATTTGCTTATTTTATGGCTATAAAGCTTATGTGTTTGTCCCAGTCATATTAGACATTCTACTTAAATCTACTACCCACTTTACAAAAATTTTCTCTATTCTACAGCATCACAGCTAGAACAGCAGATCTATGTATTCTTATAACAACAAAGGCAATGTTATAGCTGGCCCATAACATCAATGCCTGGTCATCATTTGCATCAGAAGAAGAAATACTGAAGCATAAATATTAAGATATTTGTGTATGACCCTTTGGTACATACACAAAAAGGACACACAGCTGCTGGGAGAGAGGAAGTCTGTTTGCATTTCTGCATCAGCCTTGACAAGTAGACTTTTTCAGGCCTTTTCTACACCCCTCTGCATTTCTTCCTTGCAGGTTTTGTCCTGTGATCACACTCCCTACTGCCAGAGTCCAGACAGGTATTTCTCCAAATCCTGTTAATTCTCCTTAGCAAGCCTGAGCACACAGCATCGCCCAAGATGAGGATTCCCCCAGCTCCTCCAGGAACCCTGTACACCAGTGACCCATGTGCTCATCCTGATTGCCCAGCCACTGGAAATGAGGGGAAGGGCTTCCTGATGGGAACCACTGGAATTTACAGGCATTTGTTTTAAATCATCCTTGGGCAACAACTGCCTGGTAGACTGGAAGCTGATTGCACTGCTAAAAGGGTGATCCAGTTTCTGAAAGCAACTGCTTTGCAAGACAAAGGGCAAAATGCAGTGCCAGTAGCCTGCTCTTATACTGGTGCCCACTCCACCAGACACAGTAGCTGCCATTAAGGTCTTCAGCCAAATAAAAAGGAGTTAGGCTATAAAAGAAAATAAATTTCTTCGTTTTTTTCCTTTTCCTGCAGGCCGCTCCTACCAAATAATATTGATTTACTCTGTGTGCAACACGGGCCATGGCATTTGCTAACATCTGACTAAAAACTCCGCACTGTGCTGTACTCTGGAAATTGTTCTGGAATCGTCTTAATGTTTTCCTTACCAAAAGATTTAAAATGTTCCCCATAACAGGATTTAGGAGATTATTATTTCAGCATGTTTACCTGCTACCTACAAGAGACACAAAGACTTTCTTGACAGCAACAGTAACTCAGGCAAACAGAACTCAGATGTTTGGAGTCACAAGAGTGCCAAGTGGTCATGTCTTCTTCCATGGGCCTGGATCAGTGCACCATGGATGGCAGGGCTGAGCATTCAGGCTCCCTTTCACTTTCTGAGTGGATGCAGACACAGTAGCAGAGAGGGAGAGCTACAGCTTTTCTCCAAATTGAACCTGTCTTATGGGTCACCTGCTGATCGGCAGAGGAGCCAGGTCAGCTCTTCTGACAAAGAGAAACCATCAAGGCAAAAATTATTTCTCCAAAGCCTAATTATTTCAAAAAACCTAATCCCAACTGCCATTGCTAGATTTGGCTTTATCATCTGACCAGCCCTTTTGTCATCACTGACATCTGACTTTGAATCATTACACCTAAAGAAACTTCACTAGGTACCACACAGTCATGTGGTATGTGTATGATTTTTTTCTTAGAACTATACAAAAGGAGTTTTCTTTTCCAAGGATTGAGAATGAACAGTGGTCATAGAAATACTGAATATTTCTCATTATTAAATCCTTCTTTAGATATTACCTTTGAGCTCAAGTAAATTACCAAATTTACAGAGAAAAATCTATTTGATAAGGCATACTGCAGCAATAATAGGTCCCTCTCCCCCTTTCAAAACATTTTTTATGATAGTTTCAAAATATATGCTTTTAAAGATATTTTCTATTCAGAATTAAACTTCTTTTTCCCAAGTACTCGTGCACAGTGTAATAAGGTATAGATTTTTGGGCACCTTTGTGTAACAGGGACCCCACACTCAAAGTCCCTGCTGAGGAATGAAGCCCCGAGCACTCCCAGCACCAGATCACATTCAAGCTGCAACTGAGCACAAGTTGCATAATTGCACGTGAATAAGATGTTCATAAAACAGATACTGATGCACTCCCTCCTTCCCACCAGTACTCTACCCCAGCATCTCTCCAGATGTGTACATTTATTCCACTACAGCAGCAAATATACATCTAGATTGCACCCATTTAGCTGCAATGAAAGCAGATTCCCTGCTGAATATGATGGTTTGCTCGGCATAAAGTGCATCTCAGCATTTACATATGTAATTTCAGCCTATGTACAGTGCTATGGAAAAATCCAGCTGTGTCTTTGGGCATTCCTAATTGTTCCACATCAAAAACTGCAGGTCCTGACAGTTCACATCAGGATTTAAATTAGAAGGGAGTTTTTCACTGCACCCTAACTCCTGCTTCCTTTTATTTTGTTCACTGGACATGTACAGTCTGGAAGATATGGCCCTGGTCAAGCACTGAGCTGAACCAATGCACAGAAATGTGTAAGCCTGCTCTATAATGATCTTTATGCTTTTCTTTTCCCACTAGTTCTTCCTCTTCTGCATATGACCATTTTTCTACCCCAGAAACATATTAATACGAATTTATATCTGGCATGGAAAAAAAAGTAGTATTCAAGTATTTAAAAAATCTGTTAGAATTTGCCTGTAGGAGTCTCAGAGAAATGCAGACTAATATAAAATTCATGCACCCCAATCTGCACCTTTCAGCTTTGTATAGTCCCATGCATCCAATTCTATCTCTAATAACCTTTTAATATCATTTCCTCTTCTGCCTTCAGCAAGCCCTATAGCATTCACCTTTGTCCTCAGAGAAATCTAGGTTAACATTACATTTGTGTAGCAGGTTCTACATTTTTTATTTTATTGGAAAAGCAGTCTAGCATGAAAGAGTGAAGGCACAACCTTAGAATTACCTGAACCAGTGGAGAGAGATACTTCCAATCACCAGGGGAAAATCACTTAATACAGTTCAGTCCTCTTATGAGACAATCCATTTGCCAGACAAAGCAATTATTTCATTTGGATAGTCCCTGCATTGCACTATGAACCTCGAGGCTGAAGTGAGATTAAACATTCACATATTTTTTTTGAGTATCAGGTATCAAGTAACCTACAAAATTTGTCATTGATTTATTTTTTCCTATAAGAAAAAACCAAACAACAAATGTGTAACACAGAAAATGTAAATTATTTTTTAAATTGTTCTGTATGTTAAAAAAAATAAAAATTAAACCACATTGAGGTTAACAAAATGACAGAAAATTAAACTGAAACCCTAACACATACTTTTCCACAGTATGAAGCCTTTCGCAGGCTGATATATTTCTCTTTGCATAAATTTGTCCCAATCCCAAGAAAGTATATCAAAAGCCATTTACACCTAGATGCACAAGCAGTGTTCATTTGTATTTAAAATACAAGTACAACTATAAGGACACGTGTAAACCCCTATTTTTCTGGAAGAGCATGGTATCTAAAGCCATACATGTTTCTCTGCTTTAGAAATAATACACAAGTGAATTTATGCTTCACCTGCTCATTTCAGAGAACCGAAAGGCTAAATTTCTTCAGAGATGAGAAATAAATCAGTCTTCATGCCAGCTCAGCTCTGTGTCCCTCACGGGTGTAACGAAAGTGCTTGGGTAATTCTCAGAGGTTTCTGCAAACATCCTACATGTCAACCTGCATTACACACACACTTCCAGAAGAACAAATTCAGGCAAAATCTAAAGGCTTAGAGAATTGTTCATGCACATCTGGAAACTGTTATGAACACTAGACACTGTAAAACTTTGGAGAAGATGCTCACTACCTGCTTCCCAAGTCACAAAAAATTATCATCCTTGCTCGTGCCACTTCACCTAATGTTTTACAAAGAGACAAGCTCAGCTCACGCATGGGGAGCTATCCCAGACCAATGCTGACAGAAAAAGCAGCACGACTTTAAACTGATCAGCTTCAGATATGAACAGCTTTTGTTACAGATTTATGCACTAAAGTGCATGAGTGTGGCAGGGAGGTGCTCATTCACAGAATCAGCTTAGTACACAATGGAAGCAAATATACTCTATAAAACCAAAAAAAAGGACTCAACACCAGTGCTAGTATTTCTATTCCATGCAATTAGATAGACTACAACATCTTTAAAACTCTCAGGCTCTGCAGATTGCATTGCTTGGTCTGTTTCCTGTAGAACCTCTCATATAGTTTCAGTATAATGGAAACACAGAAGAAAGCACAAATGTAAGTAAAACTAAAATGAAAGCTGTCGTTTCAGCTCCGTTTGAATTTATCCCCTAACAATTAATTAGCTGAATTTGAAGTAAGCAAATCCCACTAAAGACAGTATTAGTCCCAGCAGAGGAATGCTCTAGAGGCAGAGAACTCCACTACATCCCTTGTCTGAGTGCCACCATGGGAATACCAGGATACAAGTGCGCTGCCTGTGAATTCAGGACATCGATGCACCCAGGTCACTCTATGCCAGGGTGAATCTTTGTAGGCAGTCCCTGGTGAGAACTGAGACCTTCTGCAGTCCTGGGGGAGAGGAAGCAGGCGGCTCCCTGATGGATGACAGGGTCTGTGCCAGGCTGCAAGCACAGGCACAGCCTTCCTTCTTCCTTTCCAGCTCATCAGGAACTGGCAGCCTGTTTGATTGCTCCCTGCCTCTCCTCCCTCTCAAGGAAAAGAGAGGTTACAGGCTGCGGGGTGGAGGGGGTGGGTGGGGCAGAATTAAGATGCTCCCCAGCACAAATTTAGCACTGGGTATTATATGTTTTTTATATGTGCGTGTACATGCACAAATACATACAGACAGTACTTTTCAGTTCAAAATGAACTTCACTTTTACACAACAGTGGTGCTGCTTTCTCCCTGTAATTATGGACTTGTAAATACAAGCGTCCACCCAATCTTACCTTTAGCATGGTGAACATCTTGCTGTAATAATGAAATGAGCACAACATAAAGACTTATCTGGATATTACAATTCTAGCTGTATACACTTAGCCTGCAATAAGGGATTGAATTTAAATGTTTATAGCTTTCCAAACACTATTATGCGCTTGCAAATGTTAATTCAGTTTCAATGAAAGAGTCAATTTTTTTCAACAATATAGAATGCATTTTAATACACTATTACGCACAATAGGCCGACAGTGAATGGACTCATAATTGATTTAGAAGCATGTTCTTCCATCCTGCTACCTCTATCTCTTTAGTAAATCACTTTTTAATCAGGCTAGTCTAAGCTGACCCATACAGAGCTTTATTTAATTTATTATGGAATGTATATATAAGGTTGACTAGTAATGCATGGCTACAGCAGCATTAAACAAATTGTACAGTGAATAACAAAGAGGGAAAAAAGAACAAGAATTCAAATAGCCTAAGCATATTGCCAAGGTTAAGACAGGTTCTAAATGAGCAATGTTATTCAAATGTTTAAGAACTGGAAAGATGAAAAGGGCTCTGACACCATTACGGTTTGTACAAAAAAAAAGGAAAAAAAAAAAGGCTGGGTTTGAGTCAATTATTAAAGAAAAGGATATAAAAATCTCACAAAATGCATTAGTTGGCTCTCATTCCTCCTAATGTAAAGGAGGATAATTATAATAAAACAAGAAATAGAGGCCTAATAATTACTCCAAAACTCACTTTTTCTGTGTGCCTACAAACTTTACTGAAAATTATGGCAAGGACAAGGCACTGAATTAATGCTGCACTGAGAGTTTCTGTGTTACCCAGTAAGTGTGGGATAAAGCCTAGCAAAGCTTCAGAATAGGGCCTAAAAATCCATAGGCAGCATTTCATAAATTATTTGCAGAATACTTTAACTCAAGATGTCTAAACATGTGCACATATTTAGAAGACACGTGCACGCACACACATTTAATTGCATAGTAACACACATATATTATTTCCCCCAGATCGTAAAAAAATGAAGAAGCTATCCAGTCTTTTCCTTGGTGGAGATGGGAAACATCTTTGTGGGCATTATTCAGTCTGTGCATGACCTGTTACTGGATGGGGAGAGCTACCACTGCCATCGCTGCCACATCTAAGCACACACCTTCCCTTCCTTGTGGACTCTCACTGTTCAAAGCAGGAAAAAAAATGGTGTATCTGTCATAGATAAATACAGCTCTCTTTCTACAATTTTTTGCAAACACATGTTAAATTTGGAACTCCTGATGTAAAAGCAATCCCTACAATTTTTAATTTTATTTTTCTTAGGGTTTTTTTTCAGATATGTAAAAACAATTCATTGAAGATGTAATGAAAATGAACGGACAAAGAATACAAAGAAAGTCCCTTCTGCCAATGACGAGCACCTGTCCCATAAGCTAGATGGCTCAGAAGATCTGTAATAGGATGGGAACATTTCCTCAGTGACCACTGGCTTGAAACCACCTCCAGGTCATTATCGAGCTGCCATCAGTCACAACTGGCTTGGTAGTCAACTTGAAATGAGCTGGTCCTCTCGGCCCAAGGTCCACATCATAAATTGGCAACACTGAGAAAGTCTTGGCAGTGAGGTCAAGGATTGAATGGGCACAGAGACTCATCTCTAAAGGTGATCTGTCTAGGTCAGGGTTCAGACATATTTGTGAGAGAAGCATCCCTTGCCATTGCCTCCTGCTGTACAACTGCAGAAAAATACAGGAATTCATCTTCAAGTGCTGTCACAACCCAACACCTTTCCCAAGGATTAAGTGCCCATTAAAAAAATACATTCATCTACAGCAAGACAAGTCTGTACCTTTTAAATCACACCTATAGTTACAGCAATACTTTACATTGTAGTGTTAAGAACAAATAAAAATCAACAGAGCAAGTATAGTTGATTTTATTTCAGCCTTAGAAGACCAAATTGCAAAGCTTATCCACAATTCTGATTTTTACATATTCTGCAAGAGGTCTTCCTTCCGTAACTGTGGCAGAGAAATCCATGTCAAGACTAGTCAAGGCCAATTCTGGTAACTCAAAATACTCACAGAAACTGATTTCAGAAGACCCTTTAGAAACCACTCTCCACTTTAGCTTGTCCACAGGAAAAAAAATCAGATCAAAGGACATGATTCATTTCATTTGACACAAATTTAATTTCCACTGAAAGGGCTATGTTTACATGGCAGGTAAACTGCCACAGCTCGACTATAAACCTAAAGCCTGTTTTCCTTGAAATACCAACTGTGTGCAATGCCATCCCAAGAAGCTTCTGTTCCACGGGACTCCAGCAGCAATTCAATCACTAAACTCCTTCAGCTTGCTGACCAAGGAGTGGCCACTTGCCACAGGTTCGCAGACCCTCTTGGCCAGGGAGCAAGCGTGAAGGGTGAAGTGCTGCTCTGACTATCACGGTTCAAATGACCTCCAGGGTGATGCTAAGCTTGCTTCCTCCAAGACCGAAGGTGAAATTACAGCTACAGAGATTTCAGGCTCCTGCAGCCCTCCAGAGGGTCAGGAAGGGGGACAGGTGCTGCATTCATGGCATGTTTTGCACAACCTGCGGAGTAAGACCTGTAGCTTACCAGCCTCATGCAAGCTCCTTATCCCTAAGACCAAGACTGTGTTCTAAAAGATGAATGTCCTATCCTGTTTAGGGCTAAATTAATAAAACGAATGAATAATGCAGCTACCTACTACAAATATTACATCCTCTATAATCTTCATATTTCCAAAGATTTGAATGTATAAGAAGTGCAACACAGCCGCTCTAGCTGCAAGCGTAAGTAACTTCTCCAGTCTTCTACACTATACAAAAGAGAAGGTCAGTAATATATTACACTTAATGCTATTTTGACAGGGTGGATTACCTAAACAACAGTTCATGCGTATTTAAACAGAAATAACAGAGTTGTCAGGGATCTGCAGCTTTAAGTGCTGAAAACACCAGATGTCTGCAGTGCAATAGACCTTCATATTCAGAAAAGAAAATAAATTGGGACTCAACTGTCTTACTGCAGAGATCAGTGTCAATTCTACAATAGATTAATCTTTTATCATAGTACCCTTGAGTTTTGCAACACCCAGATAGACAAAGACATTAAAAAAATTAAACAAGAACACCAGTGACAATAGCAAAATAATGCTGATGAGCTGTATTATGGAAATAGATGAACTATCCATATTATTTTTTTTCTTTCCAGAAAAACCTTCTCCAAACCACATGAACAAACCCTGGGCCACATATAATTGGTGTGCAGGAGAAAAGCCTGAGACAGAGAATCTCAGCAGAAGGGACAAAATACAGACATTAACTATATAATCCTAGTCACACGAATCCCTCCCCACCCAATCCAGGATCCTGTGTAATCCCCTCACCCCCAGGGTCCCAGAGAATGTTAGAAGAGAGAAGCAGATCCAGGTGGGCTCTCCCATTTTCCCCAGCTCACAGCAATGCAATCAGTGTTTCTACAGCATCTGCAAGAACAACTTCACCACTTCTGTGGCAACAACTTGCAGGCATCCATCAAGGATCAAGATCCTTCACACGAGAGACTACACACATGGATAAAATATAAAGCTCTCTCTCACTCCAGCCACTTTACATTTACTCAGCTGTGACATCCCTGAAAGTAAAACCCCTTACTACTACACCGGTAGTAAAATTCTGATGGAAGACATGCCATTTAGGAGCCAGAGATGGCAAAAGAGCCAGCAACCCTGAGTGAAGAGCCCTTGGACAAGCACACCTTTCATTTTGGCTGTAGCAGTTCAGTATTTCATATCAGGGTGGCAGTAGATATAAAAACAGGTAAAACCCACAGAATGTGAATGAAACTCGTCAAAGCATAACTTGAAAAAAGGTTTGTCTTTGCTGCCTTTCTAGCAAGCCAGAAGCATAGGTAGGCTGCTGTTCTGAATGTGACTCAAGACATTTATAAATCAAAATATGTTAAGAACTTCCTCATCACCAAGTTTCAGAGTTATTTATACTTCAACCGGATTATGCCCCTTAGCCATTTAAAATAAAAATGTGCTGTTTAAACAAGTATTCTCATTATAGATGTAATCAAACTCTGAAGCCCTATTGAAAGTTATGCAATAATTTGTCTCTTAGGAAAGATGAATGGCTAAGTTGGGTGCCCAGGACTTAAAATTCATTAATGTCTTAATAGTGAAACAGATATTAATCTCTCTTCATTAGCTCAGCAAAATGAACCAAGGCAAGTTAGAAAATGTTCTGAGACATTATTTGATTTCAAATGAATATGCCTCAAGTACTGCTCTTCCAAAAAGCCATTATAAACAACACAGAAAGGGGAAAATAATTTGAAAAATTACTTTGACATTGTCCTTTAATCATGCATTGTGTTCAGGAAAATTATTCTAATGCATCTCTTACATGACTAAATGGTTGCAGTATATAAATAGCATACTCTCCAGAATACCATGCAGAATATCTGATGATATAATGCATTATACAGGAACTAAATTATATTTAAAAGAACATGATGATGGAGTGAGATGCTTTTAAAACATAACATAGGTAAAGAAAAACAAAAATCCCATAGGGTTAGGGTTTTTCTCTATAGTGTTAAAATACTATCCCATTTAAGTAATGATTACGTTAAAAATATCTCTATAATTTTATTGTTGTTTACTGATTCAAATGGGTCTTTTTTGTCTTGTTTTTTTTTCTACTGATCCAGCTTTCACTGTAATGGTTGTAGAGAACAGAATGAAAATGTTAGTCTCTGGTTAGAATTATAATCATCTTCTGGAAATAATGCAAGATTTTGAAAGGGATAAGAATGTACCCTATTATCAAGTACCCTAAGCACAACCAACTGAACACATTCTATTTTTGTATGCAATAAAATTAAATAAAATAGAATTAATTAATTCTTCTACAATAGCAAAAATTTAGGATTTCATGGCCACTACATAATGGTCATTCTTTCTTTCTATTAGGTTGTAGAAGATTGAACAAGAGTTAATGTTCTCTAGTGCCTGGATTGCAAAGAGCCTCTCATGATGGGAATTTCAGTTAGAGGAGAATGAGCTTGCATTAGCACTTTGGAGCTGAAGAAATTGTAACTTCTGCTCTTGACATGAAATGTAAAAAATAATCATTAGAAAGCAGCAACGTGCACATTAGGTATTGTTCACACAATTGTTATACAGTAGGAACTGGTTGTACAACACAGACCAGAATGACAAAATAGCCTAATTTATTTCTTTTCTTGGCTTGCTACTGCATGGCTTCTCAGTTCCCCAGTTCTCATTCAAAACTAAATATTTGATTATTCATCTAATGTGTCAGGCAGTAACCACAAACCTGTGATGAGGAAGACTCAAGTGACCGTCCCAAACCAGGAGGTGAAGACAACTGCCCCAAATGACATCACTAGCTCACAGCAGTACTTCTTGATGGCTTTGCTGTCAAACTTCAGCCATGCCACAACTGGAGAAAATGAGTTGGCTTTTTTACCCTGGTATTTATTTTCTATGTTGTTTCGAAGTTCTCTATAGTGCTACAATTACCTACTGGCAAACACAGCAGATGGGTTTTTTTAAAAATATAGCAGCAATTCCAGAAGACTGAAGATACTGACATAGGGCAAGGTACAAAATGATGAGGTCTGCGCCACTCACAAGCCAACGTAAGATTGATGGCCCATTTAAACCCGAATTACAAGTAGCTTCAGTCTATTAATATTAATTAGGTCAAGACTAATAGGCTCTCATGAGTGGACTGTTTAGCAGGTCAGAGGCAATGAAAAGGTGGTAAACAATTTACTGCATAATGAAGTTTCCAGGCACATGGCACACGTCCCTACCACTGTAACTATGCACCTCACTCAAAGTCAGATTGCTAAAAGCTGGTCAGACTATTGTCCTACTCAGATAATGGATGAAACACTAAAATCCTATTTTAAATAAAACGGTTTTGATAAAAATGCCCCAAATTCCAGCCAGGGAGCACTTTCAGTGTATCTGAGAACGCAAGGCTGGGGGTTTGTGGCGGGAGGAACTGGGGTGCATCCATCAGTGGCCATGGCCTTTCACATCCCTTCAGGCAGAACACTCGGGCTCCTCCAGCAGAGAGCTCCTTCATTGGAAGAAAGGGCACCCAGAGCTCACCCTTCACACACACTCATTCATTGCTGGCCCTGTCATTTGTTACCACCTTAGATGTTCCCTGGGCAGTACAACTTCTAACATGGACGTGCATCCAATTGAGGAGATCACTTATTGCACGAAGATCAAGTTCAAAGCTTTTCTAATTGGATGGTAATGCATTCGGATCAATAAAAATAAAAAACAGTAATGTAAAAATCAGTCATATAAAGAACATGTGGACGTTATTTGCAACAAATATCTTGACGCAAGCATACAGTAATTTTTATGTATATTAAAAATAATTGTATTACTTAATTTTCATACATGGAGTCAATTTATATCTCTCATTTAGTAACTTTCATCATAGGACATTTGAATGTGTCTCAACAGTATTTAGAAAAGTGCTCTACATTCATATTTCTTTTCTTATTTGTATTACTCACAAAGAAAACACAGGCTCCTTCCATGGACTAAACTTCTATCCTTGTGCTGTTATGAAACTCTTCCTGTCGCCACTATTAAATTCAAAACTGTGCAAGAGGACTGCCCAATGCATCCCTACCACTTAAGTCCCACTTGAAATCTCAAAATAGCATTCAAGTGGAAGGAAAGTACAGCAGAGGCCAAGGGTGGGCACTTTACAGAGGGATCAATTTCAATCATTGGCAAGAACAGGATTTCATCTCTAAAAGTATGGCTCGTATTGGGAGTCTTTGTTATTTTTAATTTACCTGTGATTTTGAATGTTTTTAATTCAGGATGCCCCACCTGCTATTCTCCCCTATTTCTCAAAGGGCATAATTTTCCAGAAGTACTGATCACCTGCTATTCTCCCCTATTTCTCAAAGGGCATAATTTTCCAGAAGTACTGATCATCTCCCTTTGTAAACCAAATACTTTAGAGATGCCTCAATTCAGACATGAAATAACTGAGATTCCTCAAAAAAAAAAAAAAAAAAAAATAAGACAGTTCTGAAAGTTTTGCCCATACAGTTTTACCTCAAGCTGATAGGGTTTTTTTCCATAATGCATTAATTCTGAAGGAAACGTTTTCTTTTATTATTGCCTATATAAAACTGACTAAATCCTCCCTTTCACCCTGTGCCATGACTTGCCTGCCTTCAAGGCTTCAAGTTACCTATCAATGTTTGGCATGGATGAAGGGCAAGGATGTGAAGATGCAGGTGTTGGTCCTCAGGCTCACATGCACAAACTGAGTTCCTTGGAATATGATACATTTGAATCAACTGAATAATGCAAAGAGAAAAAACAGTTTTGAAAATCTAATCTCTAGATGGAAGATTAGGATACCCTATCTCTCACTCTGCTAGGAATCACTGCTATCCATTACCAGCTTTTGATGTTCTACCGGAAACACACCAGAATAGATTAAAACATAACAAATTTGCATGACATATTAACACGTTATGCACAAATGGCACTTCTTAAAATCCATGGATCAGCATGTTGATAATACAGGGGGGGAAAGGGTAATACTTCTTTTTCCTGGGTTTTTTTTTGTGCCAAATTCATCTAGGTCCCTGAAAAGCAACTTCCTGAGAAAATCTCTGAGTTCCAAATATCATACAATGTGATGCAATGTACAGCCAGAAGGAAATCTGCCCTTTCCTCTGGAGTCACAGAGCATCTTTGTGCCTGCTCCTGACAGACAGGAAAAATGTTTCCTCTAATCATGCAGATTATGAAGCTGGTTTAAGACCACATGAGGCAATAACTGCTGGCATGATGTCCTGGCACATCCCCACCTCCTAGCACATCGATCTGACTAATCAGACACCTAGATGTTATATTTGCTCTTCTGAATAGATAGTTTCAATTGGATGCTGTGGCTGCTGTGAACTCAATACTCTGCAATACTTGCAAGAGGGCTCAATAAATGTCGTATTTCCCACAGAAAAACCACACACGACAAAAACTATACCCTCTCTCTTCTATAGGAAAAAAGGTCTTTTTCTTTACCACAAAATATTGATATTTTAGAAGAAAGGGATGCAAAATAATTTCTCTGTAATATCCAACACTTCTGCTGCACTGAACAGTGTTTAAGGATGGCTTCAGCAGCTGTTCTTGTATCCTTTCCTGCCAATGGCTCTGTGGGCCAAAATACAGAATTGTGAACAGCTTACACCTCGCTATACAGCTCCAGTTTCCTCATTCTAGAGACACTGTGTCACAGTTCTCTGAGAAACTTCAGTCAAATTGAGTCACCCTATCAAAGGCAGTTCATTTTACCTCCGACACAGCCACAGAATCAGCAGCACTAGGAGATCCAAGCTACAGGAAACCTGCTCGTGAGGAGACACCATGGAGCAATTTGGGCAACAGTCTGACACAGCCTCTAAGTGTCACTGGGGAGCTGTGAAATCACAGCTCACTCCTCAACACCAGAATGGTCCACCAGCACCACAGAAGAGTCACAGATGCTTTCTGTAAGCACAGGAGTATCCTTGGTGTTTGCACAATCTCCCTTTATCCATGCAAGACAAATAACAAGTGCAAAGTACTGCAGAGAGCCTGAGGAGAACCTGCTGCACGTCACAGAACCAGAAAGGAGGCAAGAAAGATGAGGCTTGCTTAAGGAGGTTATAATACATTAAATCATGTATCATTTAACCCAATTTAACTTACAAATTTAATCTAAACATGCTCCAAAACAAACACGGCATTGTGGCACTGCAGTCACCAGTTCCTCATTGTTTCAATCAGCAACATGTACAAAGTAACTCAATACAGGCTTCAGAATAGCAAAATATTTGATCACATACTTACCTCAAAGTGGACCAGAGTGCAATTTGACCTTGTATTTCTCTCTGCCCACAGTGAGAGAAAGTTCCCATCACACCTTGTCCCAGCAATGTCCTCGTGTCACCTGTTCTGCCATTTCCTGGCTATCCCAGTGGAGCTGTCTGGGGACATGCTGAGGCTGTGCTCTGTGCTCTGATCTGCTGAAACAGTCCAGCAGCAAAGCAATCGACCAACCCACCCCATGTTATGCTCTCTCAGCCATCAGCAACGGGGGATTTTTGAAGCAGCTTTCCCACAAAGGACACAGCGCAGTCTCCACGTACGGTGACTGACCCACCTACACAATGGGAATGTCCTCTCACGGGAGGCATTTGGGGTTTTTTCTTAAGGGTTGTGCGAACTGAGATCACAGCACACTATCTCACCCATTTTATTATAAACATGCCACTCTCACTATAAAATTAGCCTTCAAGTATTTGCTGTCTCAGGGTCACCGATATTTTGATAAGCTTCCCTTTCATCTTATACACAGTCAATCACCCTTTGCATATACAATGCAGGGCACATACACCTACCACAAGCATGAGACGGGTCAGACTTGAGGGTCCCTTATTTGTAACTTCCTAAAGCCTGACTCCTTTAAGACAGGCTTAGCTCTGCTTATCTGATCAAGGAGCAGGGCTGCCGACTTTGTTCAGTGACTGAGCTTATTCCTTCCCAAGTAGCAACTGAAGTTAAGGTCTAATAAATACATGGAGTGTACTCCCAAACACTCAACCAAAGATTGTTTCATTTCATTTTACACTGCAAAAGGATTATTACACATCAGTTATTTTGTAGTGTCTCTTTGCATTAAAACACTGTGAAGAAAGACCATTTCCATTTTCAGAAGGGAAATCTATCCTCAGAGTATTTTTCTTAAGGACATTAAGGACAAATACACGAGGAAAAGACTTCTCCTCCGTTCCCAGGCCTATATAACCTCTTCTGAAGGCTCACTAGAAAATAAGCTACAAACCATCCAGTGCACTGCTTCTGCTCTAGTAAGATGGACATGTAATCAAAAGAAGCAAATTGGTATAAACTACTATAAGGTGGAAGTGCTGTATACTGCAGAAAATGCATTTATTCCAGTTCACTATATGCAGTCAAAACTGGAGGGAAAATCCAGATGATCAGTAATTTCACAGTTGGCTGCTTTCTCTCCTCATTGATATTATTTGTAAAATCTTTCCTTGGCCTGTGAATGTGTGAGCAAAGTAATAATTCATTCATTTACTTGTGGGTAGGAGAAATTAAAATAGCTCACTTTATTGAAGATGCTGAATAGACAAGAAATACTTATAACATCCTCTGAATCAAATTACCAAGATGTCATAAATTATGTTAAAAAATACTCAACCATCTACAATGCTGGAACAACATAAACAAACAAGAAGCAAAACCTAAGAGAGTGGTTTAAGAAACCTAATATTGAAGAACATGAATATTCTTTGTTCTGGACAATATCTGGATTTGACAGAGGAAAATCAAATAAAATCTTGGAAAATCTGGGAAGGTGTTTATATAGTCTAACAGGGCATTTATTATGCAAACAAATTTTTGCATAAAAGGTAGGACTGGTGTTTCAAAAGAAAGTATATGACTGAAATTGATTTCTAACACCCAGTTATTTTCACATTTTTCCATTCAAATGTGTGGCTCCCCTGAAGGGTCATGACAAAACTAAACGATCCAAAGAAGTTCAGAAGAAAGTACTTTTAAAAACATGAGCAGTCCCATAAGTAATTGAACTATGTTGTGTTTTCGTGGGTAAAATCCACAATTGTACTAAAGCCTTTAGAGAGGGCATTTTCACCCTCTCCTCCAGGTCTGTGAAGACAATTTCCACAGCAGCAGCAGCAGCACAAGTAAAGGCACTGAAATTTAGGGGCAGACAGAAAAGTTGGCATCTTAGGTGAGTTCAGTGGGAGCTGGCTATCTAAGTCCATCTTATCCTTACAAAACTGTGACCCTTAGGCTGCATCTATATTCATGTTTTCCTTTAGAGCAGGAGGGCATTTGTGAAGCAAATTCCCTGCTGGCTCCTCCCCAGCATGCCCTGATTCCAGTCACAAAGCCGGTTTGGAGCTCCTCAATTAGCTTGCTTTCAATGAGATTGTTTGAGGCTAAGAAAGTCTGCAGCAGGGAATTTCCTCTCACCCCTCAGTTCCAAACAACAGCTGTCCCGTTTTTTTTTGAGGAAACCAGCCCTGTTTTGTTTTGTGTTGGGTTTTTTTTTGGAGGGGGTTGGGGGGAAGGGGCCTTTTTGTTGTTTGGATTCTTTTTTTAGTAGACAACTTCATCAATGCATTATGCCTAAATGAATGGCCAAGACTGGCACTCTCAGCAATTCTTCCCAACATAAAGTGGTTACTCCTGTAGCATAAACAGCTTTCTAAGAAAACATGACCTGGAAGTTGAACTTGCTTGCAAGAGGACTAAATCAATGCTCAAAAAGAGCAACAGCTTCACATTCTGAGAAGTTGCCACTAGGCATCATTTGCACATCTTGTAATAAAAACAAAGTAGAATGCTGTGTGATGTATTTACGAACCTTTTACTGTGGATAAGGCATTTCACAACGAGAGAGCTTTATGAGCCACCAATTAAACATTCTGGCTTTCTCCAACATGCACTCTCAGTAGGAGAACCCCAGAAGACAATCCCAGGACGGGCGGGCCCCCCCCCCAGCAATGCAGACTCTCGGAAAGCCTCCTGCCAACAATGGATACATTCTTGAAAAGGGCTCCCTCCCAGCAGTGTTAAATTCCTCCAACGGGAACCTCTAGTGATGGGAACTTTTAGAAGAGGGGCACGCTCAGTGAGGTGAAGAATAAAAACCACGGGGGACAATTTGCTTACAAACACATTAACTCAGTAATTTCTATAATTTCTGCAAAATCTGTAATTTCACTTGAGGCTATGATTTACACAGATCTTCAGCCTTTGCTTCTCAGCTGGACTCATTCCATACAAGCAAATTACAACTATTCAAAGACGAACACTGAATTAGGCATCCAGCCGGGCATATGCGTTACTTTTAAACAAAAGAGATGGAGCCTTTAGATAAATAGATAAATAAGAAGCTAAATAGAAGAAAAGACAAGCAGATGATTTCAATAGGCAGACAAAGATTGCTGCAGAGGGAATTCTTTCCTCTTTGTAGCACGATCATTTAGTCTGATCTTGACTTGACAGGACGGGGGTTACATTACAGTTCCAAATTCACCCCGATTTGGAGCTTTTTTTTTTTCTTGCTACACAACCAGAGGGAAAAAACGCAAAAAGAGACAGAAGGATTTCTCCTAATAGCATTTGACTCAGTAATAGCTACGATAACACGTCATGCTGTCAAAGGAAACCACTGCATTCCTATACAAAGCCCCGCAAGTGCCTGGAGGGATCTGCCCACATGTCTGCAGCTTCCCCATTAGAGCCCTAGAGCAATCCAAGCAAGCTGCCAGCAAAGGCTCTAACTATATTTGATTAGTTTCAGGCCTTCATTTTTAGCGAGTCATCACCCTCTTAACAGCAGATGATGCCCTCTAGTTGGAATCAATGTGAGTGACCAGCTCACAATAGGCCGGATTAATGATGAAAAATGTGTAGTCAGCCTGGAGGGCTTTGGACATTCATCACCCACTGGCTCTGCCAAGGGGTGGGCTGCCCCCGGCTCATCAGGACGACAACACCCACCCTGCCGCAGAGCGGGCGCTGGCGCTGGGATCCGGCTTAATGAGGCTCGGTGAGCCAAGGGGCGGAGCGGCACGGCTCAGGCATTTCCATCCCGAACCCAAACAGCCCCACTGCCCTCCCTTCTTATCCCCTATCCTGCAGACAGCGCACAGCAGCTACAGGGGATCTTTCCAAATTCAATGTAAAGTCACTCTGGAAAGCGGAGAGTTTCCTGTTCAGAGAATCACCTATCCTGCAGACAGCGCACAGCAGCTACAGGGGATCTTTCCAAATTCAATGTAAAGTCACTCTGGAAAGCGGAGAGTTTCCTGTTCAGAGAGAAAACCCAGACAAACTGCGCTGCAAAATTTCTCTTTGCTGATCCATCCAAGGGAAGCAACTTTTTGACAGGCGAGTGAAGCCTCATTACAATTTCATCAACATAATGAAAGGTGGGCAAGTAGATTTTGTGCCTGGCTCATAAATATTCATGTCGATTTTACATACCAGAGGAGTAGTGTCTCATTAACGTAGCGGAACCTGCATCATACATTATAAACACCTTCCTCTAAACTTCCGATGTTACAAAGGGCTGTCTACAGTAGGCAATGGCATAACTCACATTAAAAAAGAGATGCCACTGTGAATGCTGCCTCAAAAGTTATCCTTCCAGCTGTCATAAAAAGGGTGATGAGATTCACAGACGTGGTAAGCAGAAACTCTAGAGGTGTTGGCTAAATGTGCATTTTCATAAACAGCAGCACAAGGAAAATGAAGCACTGCTGAAATTATATATATATATCAGAAGCTTCTGCTAGAGACCCAATTAGGAATAATAACCATCCGCTGAATTTTTAAAAAAAAATAAATCATAGACCTGAAAGTATGTAAAAAAATACTTAATCATGCGGTTAAAAGTTTTTCTGCTGAGGCCTGATACTTCTCTATTCATTCTGTATCAATCTATTTTTGCAATCTTCAAAAATGTCCTGTCAAGAAAAAAGAATTAACAAAATGGACTTGTTAGCACATCTAAGAAGCTTGCTCAAAGCTCATCTGATTTTTACAAGGAAATGATGGATTTGTTCTTCATTAAGAAACTCTAAGTGCAACCACACTGGATTTTTAAAAAAATTTGTAACTTTACGGAATCATACATCCTTGGAAAAACAAAGCAAGGTTTCCTTATGAAGAATTTAACATCCATTCAAACAGTTTTCAGTGCTTGACAAGAAAACTAATTATTACCTTAACTGACTTTTTCATTTAAAAAAAAAAAGTATATTTAAAAATTATACTAAAGCCTGCCCATTAAATATTAAATGTCTGCAATCCTGCTTTCCATGGCAATCATATCCAATGAACAGCTTTGGTTTGGCAAATGTCCTAAAGACCCTAGAAAAACAGTCATGTTTTGAACACTACAAGAAGATCTCTTCATATTTAATGAAGGTATTTGCTCTGCTATGCAAGATACAGCAAACTCCTAAATTAAGGTTCAAACTGCTAATCACGCTTATTTAAAAAAAAAACAAAACAAAAAAACCCAACAAACTTGCAAGATTAGTAACATTTTTAAATTACAAAAGACCTTGTTCAACCCAACAGCATCAAAATCTTTAAAAGGTGCCCACAAAGGACTGATAGTTCCTTGATTTTAGTGAGAATGAGACCAGGATGAGGAGATGGCAGTAGTGAGGCTAAGTGAGCTAGTGTATTAGCTGTTCACTTAGCTAGGCCAACATTCCTGTCCGAGGTCACAAGTTAAGAGATTTGTGATCTCACCTTAATCCCAAGTGGACATTTAGCAGCATCATGAACCAACTCTGTAATTAGCAATTTCCGCTCAAGTTGAGGCCTAGGACTGAAACTCAGTAGTTTTACAAGTCAGGGTGAAGGTTCATGAGCTGAGCAAGTTTGCAGTACTTTATATGCTTTTCCTTCATGTAAACTTGTTATATTTGTTAAATATGTGTGTAAGAAAAAAGGAACTAATACGCTTTCTCAAAAAACACCTTTTCCAAAGGTGTGAAATTATATTCCAATTTATTCCTTTATCGAGAAATCCACATAGTAAAGTTGCATTGCCAAGGCTCTCATTTTCTTGACCTCATTCTTTTTTTTCCAAGCACTGTCAGATGAAATTCTCATCAATAGCATCATTGATCAGTGTATGCTTTTTTTAAAATGAAAAATAATGGATTTTTTAGATACCAAGTGCCACACCTAGTGCTGACGGGGCCATCACAGATGAAAAGTACAATTTAGTTTTACAGCAAAATACAATGGTTCTGGTCAAAAACTGCCTTTTGATTTTGGCTTTTACAATCTCTACCAACTAAGTCTGTTCCACTGTAAACTTGATTACTTCTTCCTAGCCAAAGAACGCTTTTGTCAGCACTCTCATTTCCTGGTCAAAGGGTAACAAGTTTGGGTTAGTGGTTATTTTTCTCTCCAGTAAAACTCCAAAGTGCATTAGGGGTTAGTAGTACTAGGTAAAGGGCATCCTTAATTAGCATTACTACACAAAAACAACCTGCTAAGTCTTGAACCTAAAATGAAAAGCATCAAGCTTTGGATGAAAGAACGCTGGGGAAGAGACCTGGGAAAGCACAAACCTGGCTATGTAGTTTCTCTTCACAAATGGACAAGAACTCCTAACACTCCAAGAGAGCCTCAGCCTGGGACACAATCAGGCTCAGCCAAGAAAAAGATACAGGATATCCACGACAGGCAGAACGTGAGTATACAAGTCACTTTTCTTAAGAGACCTGAAAAAGAGTTGTGGCCACAGAACTAGACAGGAGATGCTAAAAGAACAGAGGAGCAGTAAGGGAAAAGCTGTGCTTTTTCAAAGATGAAAGGCAATGCTTTCTCTGATACAAGAAAAAAAAAAAACTTAGCTGGTTTAGCACATAAGACTGTGACTCCAGTTATGTCTCACATTATTGCCTTTGTTCTAATTCTATCTTTTACCCTTTTTTTTTTCTTCATACATATTCTAATTATTAAGGTTACAATGTTATGAACAGTATCAAGTTGCCATGCACAAAAAGAACACTGTGCTTCCTGGAAAGGGATGCTGAAGGTTACCTAAGATGATAACTCTGCACCTCACCTGTATTTGTTCCAAGCATCTCGCTTATGCCTACCAAGGAGGTAAGGGATAAGATCTATAAAGAATATCTCCTTGGCTTCCAAATTGAAATGTAATCTTTATTCAGAGCTCCATTTTACTTTTTTACTGCCCTTCACAAAGGGACTGAAACATTTCTATCATTAACTATATCCCAGAGCAGGCAAGGAAGAGCTGTCCTCATTCACAGTAAGAGTTGTTTGGTTTTTGGTTTTTTTTTTTTTGCAGGAGATCAATATATCTGAGCAATGAAGGATTACAGTTTTTACAATAAGTACCATCCAACTCTAAGCAGGAGGTGGGCAAGACCACCATACCACTTTCAGATACTTTTCAGGAGGATGGGATACTCCAGGAAAGGTGGTAAAATAAAATTATTTTCTTGTTGTCAGTTCTCTGTTCCCCTTCCTCAACTTACCTCTTCTGCACAGTGTCTACACAACTGCTAGAAAGAGACATGACCATTCCTGGAGAAAAGCAGGAATTGTCCAGCAATTGTCTCCCCTGTCTCCCTTTCCCACGATGCCTTCTCAGGTAGGTTTCAGGCAGGGCAAAGACCAAATCTGGCAATAACACTCTCCTTCTATTCAGATCTGTGTGCTGTGGCAAACGTGGCAGTGTATCCCTCCTGCACTCTGAGCAGAAATTATGACAGTCTGTCTGAGAAGCAGATAGAATTCTCTCCCTCCCACTCCCCAGATGAATTGTGAGATAAAAGCTTAAAGAAAAAAAAAGAGGCTAGTAGGTCAGGTTTTGTGTACTCTGCTTTCAGAATGATTATCCTTGTCTTAGGAAATTTCTGGTTGAATAAGCTACAAATCACAGCTCTTTAAGGGAACATTGTATGGCTGGGTAGTCACGCTCCTTAACGTGTTACTTCACCTGCTGCAAATGAAACATAAAGTAGCTTTCAAAGCTGCACAATGACATACATCTTCAGTTTCTAGGATGCTTCATTCCATTTCATCATAGAAGTGCATTTGTGTTCAATTACTAACCTTTTACATTCATACTACTACTCTAGAAATGCGTAAAGTGTTTTATATAATATAAGTGAAGGATAACAGCTTGGACCTCCTTTATGCAAGTTTTGAATTAGATGGTCTGATTTAGTTATAAAACTATTTTGAAAGGATTCTGGGGAACAGTTGGTGAAATTGGTTGAACCAATTACAACTTCAGTCCCATATTCTTATATTAAAAATATGGGGAATCATCAGTCCATCAAAACATGTTGGTCTTACTTGAAAAACAAACTTAACTATTAATTTTATTACAGAAAAGTAAATAAATCAAGAAATGGAGAAGGAAAACCCTGAAAAATTCACATTGCACAGAAGAATTCTGCATTTTCTTATGACAGCTATTGGCTTTCTGAAACAATTTGCACATCCAGGAAGAAATAATAGTGACAAGCAGCCCTGAAGCCTTGTAGTGAGAGAAGAAAACAGCCTGTGAGCAACCTTTTTCTCTGTATAAGGTCACTTGCTAATCTAATAGTAAAGATCATGGAGTTACTTGCAGCAATATTAGTACCAGTACCTCTTTTTGCTGTTGGTCTATGAGAGCTAAAAAAATAATATTTTGTTATGAGAGGAAAAAAAAAAGTGAAAATGCCTATAGCTAAGGTAGATTTTAAAGATGAAAACTAGAAAATGCCAAGCCCAAGGCTAGCAATACAGCCACATTTCACTTTTCACAGCTCCTCAAAAAACTAGTAACATGAATTATGTGGGAAGTGTTTCTAACTTTTTAAAAATAAACTGTTGATAAGATCAATTACATGAAAAGCCCTTTTGCAATTGGACCCTGTGTCTGCCAAGGCTTTGAAGAAGCACTGCATACATTTGTTATGGTTGTTGGTTTTTTTTTCTTACAGAAAAGCTCCCGGAAAATACCAAGAGGGCTTACAAAACCAAAGTCCAATTTTCACTGGGTTTGCTACCAGAACAAGTAATTTTTAAAACCCAGCAAAACTTGGATGGCTAAATAAGCAGGCTAGACGCAAAAGGAGGTTTTAAACAATGCCTCCTCTTAACTGCATCTCTAAGAGCTAATGATTTTCTTCAGACTTGCTTAGTGTTGCCATGAACAGCAAGGACAAAGCAAACGAGGAACCTTCTGCCACAGCACTCACTCACAGCTATTAAAACTCATCGTATCTGTCACAGCTTTGTTCAGAAGGGTTTCAATTTTACCCCAATCAAGAGCACTCACAGGGGTGTGAGAGCAGCCGGTCCTGACCACACGCCTGAGAGCCCAAAGAGAGTGGCAGTGCCGGCAGGAGAGGTGTCCTGGCAGCTGCTGCCAGCTGTGTCATTCTCCATCAGTTGCCTCCTCCATCTACACGGTTTCAGCCTGGGAAAAATAAAGGTCACTTCTGGCAAAGTTGTCTTTTGGGAAGGCAAAGTGTCCTGGAGAGGAAAATGTGAAACATCATCTTCACCAAAGGAGGAAGTTTTACATCACATCAGGTGCCACAACCTTAGACCAACAACAAGCAAATGTGAAATCCAAACTCCACTGGCAAAAAATCCTACATATTTCAGGGGGAACAAGATTTTGTGCAGAGACAAAAACTAGGAAAAGTAGTACTCCTACTACTACTATTACTAATAATATTAAAAATAAACATTATCAACTTTTTATGGTCATAGATAATAAAGCCAGACAGCAACATGCACAGAGTGCAGAGCAATATAAGTTTAGTACTGCTACCTAATCTGAATATCCAGACAGCCGAACTGTATCTTTTTTTTTTTCCCCTTAACTGAAGTATCCAAAATATGATAAATAAGCTTAGTTAAAAGAGTTTAAAAGCTCCTGTGGACATGTTTAAATCACTCTGAACAAAGGTTATTTGGACTTGACAGAAGTAAGTACATATAAATTAATCTAAATCTACACATGAGAACTGAACCTCAGAGGATGCACATTGAGATGCACCAGTTTATATTAAAATCACTGAGAAATTTTGTGGGTAAACAAAGTAATCATACACACAAGAATTTGTGAGAAAAGTTATGTTAGACTACTGTAGTTCTTAAGGCATTAAGTAAGATTTTTTAAACATTTGCAACAGTAAAGTAATTTACACTATTTTAAATTTTTATCATCTGATATCTTCTTATACTGAAAAGACTTTAAAATATCTACAATCTTTTATTGTAGTTTATGACAAGTAATCGAGCTCCCAATTTTACTAGACAAACTCTTGTAATTCTAAGTATATTACTATCTTCATTATGGCCTCATTTAGGTTGTTGACAATCTACAATATTGTTATTCATTTTTTTCATTAAAACAACTTCATTGTTATTACTTTAAATTCTAGAAACCTCTTCTCTAATGAAGTCTTACAGATTCCTGTAAGAATTAATTCTGCAACAACATATTACAATGTAATGGAGCAGCTTTTTTTGTTTCCAGGCAAACCAAGTTAATGATGCAATTTCATCTTCATCACTATATTGCCTCACATTTGGGCACATCCACACATAGGCATGACTCGGAACACATTCTGTAATTCCAGCATGTCATTTTGCATATAAAAGAAAATTGTATCCCACACTATTGATCAGGGGAAGTCAGAATTATGTTTCAAATACCAGTGGCTCTCCCTGCTGATTATTAATCCCATAATTGAACTCAAAAGGGGAAGAAAAATTTGGTACAGTTTTGATGATTCATCTTCAGTTGGCTTTTTGTCTTCCCAGTAAATTATAAAATAATACAGTTATAATCCAGTTTCAATTGTAGTCCTTTTTCACACTCATTACAGCTAGAAATCATTGGCATGCCAGAGGCTTTGCTATTGGAACTATGAACTTAATTGTTAATTGAAGTAAACACTATTAAAATTATAAATATAAAGCCATTTTCCCCTGCAGGCTCACTTAAAAACTATAAGAGTCTGCAGTTTAGGGACTTCAGGTACACTTTTTCCAGGTGAACTATCTAGCTGACACTCTTAGTACAAAAAGTACAAAGTGGTAAAAGTCTTCATTTGTAGGTCATATTCTCAAACAGATTTTAAACCATTAATGTGCTCCTAACTTTGTACTCATGAGACACTACCTTCGTGCACAGTAAACAAAACAAATCATTATATAAACCTCTTTAATAAAGCAGTGTGTCCTGGAGGAATTAAGAAAAAAAAAAAGAACTCTTAGAAACACTGTACAAATGCATAGTTCCATTTTCATGATTTAGTACTGTAATGAACACTATTGATATCTCTGATAGCATTTTTATACTCTTTTACAGAAAAATTCCCACAATACATTCATAATGAAGATGACACAGGTCATTTTTGCCCTTCTGTATAAAAAGACCGACAGAGATTTCCTGGTGAACAAAATGCAACAGTTCAGTATTTATTGACAAAAATATTTCAAGTTAATACACTAAGAGATCTGTTGGATAGTAAAGCAAATATGCCATCTGGTACGAATAATGCAAACTCATCACCAAAAATAATATAGAGTGTATACAGGACAAGAAGAAGCTATCTTCATTGAACATGCTGCTTCCACACTTCACTGGCTTTAGAGTGATCATTGATGGCTGCTTTTTGGGGGTTTTTTTAGCTCTTTCAGGAAATTAAAATCCTCATGGTTTCCAAGCACTGAAAGAAAGCTAAATTACTTGCTGATTTTAGATTTTGCAAAGCAAGCTGATGTAAGCTGTGCAGGAAGTTAAAAATACACACTTGACAATTAATGCCATTGTCTCTTGAGATGCAGGTGTGTTGTCCAGTAATACAGATGCCTCTAGAGTAATTATTCCTTACACAATCTTAACGAACAGGATGGTAATTACCTACAGGCATTCTGGGCACGGGGTTATTTTGACAAATTTAATACAGTTCACTACCACAAGTTTGCAAAAAGTAGCCCTGTAGAAAAGCAGTTATCCTTAGAATATGAGTTAAGCCAGAGTCATAAAGGATTAAAAGAAAATTGACAGGATCTGTGCTAGAGATTGTGTAGCCAATCGTGTTTACTAGATTTCAACATTTGTTCTGCATGAACTGGAAATTTTAGCAAGGTTACTTATTCTGCAGATAGGCAGAAGGAATCTAATCCTACTAATCTTTATTTACACAAGACACCACCCAAAAAAAACCCAAACAAAACAAAAAACACCTCTCTCAGTTTCAGAAGTACCGATTCAGATGGGAGAGAGCAAAGTGAGGCAAGTGTGAAGGCCGTACTTTCTGGAACCACTGTCCATCCAGCCCAGTCTGCAAGCTCCTGGTTTTACAGCCCGAGGGTCACGAACACAGCTGTGCATCCTTTCCCCAACAACGGGGAAGCTGCATCCAGCCCAGCATCACTTGAGTTCGTCCTCAGCTGTGATTTTCCTCACGGCCATCACCTCTGGAGGACTGAGGAGGCTTCCCACAGGAAACCCCACTGCACAGCCACTGCACTGGGCTGGTTCTGCCCAGCTCCTGCCTCCAGAGCTTTCTGCCCTGGGCTTTGATCTCAGATCTCACGGTATTGAACAAGACCGTGTTTGCATGGGAGTCCTCCAAGGAAAACACAGGTGCACCAGGAAGCAGTTTCCCAGTTCAAAGCTGACACTATTCCCTCTCAGGGACAGCTCTGAAGCCTGTTAAAAGCAGGGGATTTCTTTCCCCCATGAATCTCAGTAGAGCCTGAACCAGAGCCCATGTGGTGTTCAGTCCACACCTCAGGGCTGTAGTGAGGCAGCACTGCACTGCTACAAGCCCCAGGTGTTTTGGTAAAGTCCTCTTGTTACTCTACCATTTGTTCTCAGGATCCAAATTCCAACTTATCTAAATAGAATCTGCCTTCTTAAGAGAGAATCTCCTATAGGTTCAACTTATTAAATACACATATTTACTTCCTGTATAGGTGCTATGAAACAGTCATCTTTCACTCTGAAGACACCTTTATGTCAATGGCAAGTGAATTTTAAAGACTAGCAAGAGCATTTCAAATAGTAAATCTTGTGTATAAAGGTGGGGGGGGGGGGAACCAAAAAAAAACAACAACAAAAAACCCCAAAAAACCAACCAACCAAAACAACAACAACAACAAAATCAAAAAAAACCCACAAAAAACCAAAACTCCACATAAGCCACCAACAAAAAACCCCAACCTGTCTGGTTACACATTTCTTGCCTGTTATCACTGCTATATGCTGTGGTTATATGCTGACCAGACCTTCAGATGCACTAGCAGGTTTTATTTATGTGCATACCCCTTGATAAGTATGGTTATAAGCAAGTATGACACACAAGCAGACACATAATTTCATTGTGAAACGTAGGTGAAGCTTCTTCCAGAAAAAAAGCAGGACACTGACCAGAGCACAGTACAGCAACAAAAACAAAAGTAGAAAATGTCAAAAGCAGAATAAGGACACTAGGTTTAAAATGTTTATGACAAAAACTGAGCTGCAATCCATTTCAAGACAAATATGAGTGTTTCCTGCAGTACTGCATCTCCTTGGCTTTCCTAGAGGCCCTACCAAGACACATTTCATCAACTGTGTATGTAATTAATGCTTCAACATTAAATTAAGTCTTCTTACAAGCATCAACTGTCATAAGCACACAAAATGGGCCATTGACAAAACGAAAAATCTTATACCAGCAGAATCCAGCAGAAGCTTCACCTAAACTGATGTTTCAGTCTGGGACTTTAGAGCCTCAAGAAAATCCAACAGTCCACCACACATCACTCATGGTGGCAGTGGCCTGAAAAGGTTAAAGAGCAGTCATCCCTGCCCACCCTCGGGGGCACTTTTGATGTTGCCAATCTTCTCAGACTGCACTACAGCAAACGTTCCCTTCCTTTCCCCAGCCCATGGGGGCTTCTGAACACAGCTCTGTGTATCATTTACTCATGAGAAATCTCAGCCTGGGAGGGCTCCCTACCCCCCATGCTGTGTCACTTCACAAACACACTCCTCACACGTTTAGTACAGCAGTTTTGCCTAGAAACCTGCCCCTAAATTCTGTACCACATTACATGCCCAGAGCAGAGATTTCCATCGAGTCCACCCCAACTGCTTTCAGGACTTTGGTTTGTCCAGGGCCTGCATGTTTACAGAGGATGATCACGGCAAAGCAAAGCTTCCCGTACGCCAGACAAAATCTGGAGAGACATACTGTTTTGATTCTCCCCTTAAATCTATTTTGATAAATTATTCAGTGCTCAAGTACTGTTCTGGCTTAATTAATTTAATTAAATCATTACACTGAACAGCTATAAGAGCCTGAATACATCTGCATGAGTTTAATATCCCCTACACCAGCTCAGGGATATTCTCTTCTGAGGAAAACATTGCCCTCCAGCAAAAGGAAGAAGAGTATCACTCAATCTCAGCAGCAGCAGCATGGTGGTGCTGGTTTAGTCCATGGCTTCTCTGGTGTATTGCTGTGCATAAGCCCTCTCTTAATTAGAGCCAACCATCAACAGAAATAAGCTCATACAACCCACCCATCCAGCTTTATTAGTGGTGATACCCAAACTACAATGAACCTCTACAGTAAATGGGAAAATTAAATTAATTTTTTCCCAGAAGTCCCATCTCTGGGTGGGCTTTGTCAGGGCCATGTGGCAGTTTATACTCTCTTATGCAATGGACACAGAGATGCAGGTAATTCAAAAAAGCCTACACTAATATTCTTGCCTTCACATCAGGACATATTCTCAAAAGCAGCCAATATAAAACCAGTGCGTATTTCCTTAAATTAGTTTCCTTTCTTGTCCCCACAAAACATTCCTACATCAGCATCTCCAGGATAGTTCAGGACTGTTCTTGAGTTTCTGGACTTTAAAATATGCCATTTCCAGTTTTCCACCTCTGATGAGTGTTCAACAACCCAAACAGCCTCCTACTTTAAACTCATGTCATTTTGCTCTTTGCATTCTGCCCTACTCGGAGCTTCTGGGAGCCTCTCCTGGTTTACACATCCCTTTGAAAGGAACTCTGAAAACCTCCTATTAGCCACAATTCACACAAAACATGAAAACAAGCATCATCCCTCATGAAACATGACCGTCACTGTGTTACAGTGGTTCCAGCACATACAAAAATGACAGACCAAAGGCTCACATGATACAAAACTTCTTTTTCTCAATTTTCAGATAAATACAGAAGAAGTCATTAAGAAGTTATGCCAATGGACTGGACAGAGCGTGACTGTTTTCCCATGCTGAAAGGGCTGGACTATTTCTCAAGGCAGACAGAGGCTATCAGCAGATTTACAGCAGGGCTGACAAAACTGACCTTCTGGTGAATGACCTCACTGAACGGACAGAGTGGTTTAAGCCTGAACAGAACCCTTAGAGCAGCTATGTAATGTTACAAACACTTTCAAATCCAGACTGACTTTAGCTAAAGCAGCATCAAACACAAATCCCATAGTGCTAAACGATATGAACAATTAGTCAGAATTCATAGACTGTACCCAAATTGCTCAACTTTCCCATGCAACAGGAGTAGAAATTCAATTTTCATGCAACGGGAATTACTACATGGGAAAAAACACCTCCTCAAATGCCTAATGCTATGGGAGGATATCTTGATGGAGACTGGCCAACTGTAATGAAACTGGTAAGGGTCCCAAACAGATGTTACTTGACCTCTCCTGAAATATTTAAACCACAGCTAGGGTTAGTGATAATTTGGGGAACTCTGTTTGATTTGTCTGTGGTGTGACACTTTCCTACTGCAATTATTTAAAGTTTGGATATTTCATTGCACAGTGGATCCAAATCACTACTGGATAGGAAAAGCACATGTTATGAATTCATGAAAAGCCAAGGAGTGAAAAACCTTATATCCCTAGTCTCCTAAACTAACTTAATTTCTGCACCAAATCTCTTTGTTGAATTTTCTTCCTCTGGCCAAGATTTCTCTTTCAGGCACCTGAACTAACTAATTTCTTTGAAACAGAACTACACTGAAATCTCACAAATGAGTTCCTGAAAGATGTTTTAAAATTACCTTCAGCTACTGTTCTCTCTCCTCTCCTTAATCTTTTTTTTTTTTCCATTTACTGGCTTACACTTGAAGCTGTATTTCAACTAAACATTATTAGCCTGTAATCCTGATGCAAGGCAAATCACATATGCTCTGTACATGCTCAGTAACTTTCTAGACACAACAACAAAAAAGAATTCAAATTAATTCACTGCATGAATAAATCTAAAAATCAAACAACACTGATAAAGCACTCTTGATAAGAAATCTGTCTAAGCAAAGAGGAGGCTGGCAAGAGAGTTCTGCAAACTGTTTGTCCATGGCAACTGTGGACTCCCAGCAGTGAGACTATACAAGTGAATAGATCTCCCTTTCCATCTAGAGCACCTCAACGAATTGGGACTGCTGTAATTTGGAAAAAGAATACTGTGATTTAGTCACCAGGTAAACATGACACATACCTTGAATAAAAAAAGTCACTCATCAAAGGTTTAACAGATTGCCCTGAGCTACAACTCAGAGAGCGAACAATCCTTATTATCAAGTTGCAGCTTTGAACTGGGTTACTGCTAAAACAAAGCTTTACTGCTGGAAAGCCATCAGAGAGTTACCCTTTTGTGATGCTGTATCCTCCTTACAAGTGCATTGCTAGTAAACATAAGATTAAGTGTTCGCTCTAGATCTCATCAACACTAAACACAAGGCTGAAATGCCCGTGGCTCACTTCCAGGCAGCAAATTAGGGAGTAATCGGTGGTGTAACTCCAAACAAGGCCTGATGCTTTTATCGACTGCATCACCAACTCATGCAAAACCTAATGTTCAGTCAATAGCTCTCGTTGGAGGGGAGCCACTAACTCAGTGTTCCTGTCAGTATTCCTTATCTCATTACAAATGGACTGCAGTTAGAACAGCTCTATCTCCTCAGCACAGTCCCCTCAGCTGCAACTTCCAGCATGGCCTGACCTACACAGGCGGCTGTTCTGCAGCTGTCAGAGCCTGCTCCTTCTAAACACTGCCTTCTACTACTCTTTCTTACTCTATTTTTGTGCAAAATATACAGTCATTCGAAACCACCACTTCAGTAACAGCAAGGGAAAATTACAGTTTCCAAACCTCTGGAAACATCCAGTTTGGATGGACAGTTTATACAAATTATAAGCAAAGCAGCTACTGATCCGGTTTCCAGAAGCTTGAATAGGGCAGACTGGTGAGGTAGATCTACGTTTTGGTCTGTTTTATAACTGCTCTATGGCATGGCTAAAGCCAACATATGGAATTGCTATATATAAAATGCCACACTTTTAGCTGCCTCCCAGCCACAAAAGCATGTCTCAAATTGCATAGGCTAAATATGATTTGAAATAAGGATGAGATTCAAAGGTGAAAAAACAGATCGCAGTGCTACGCATTTCTTTAACTGCTGTTTGATACTCCCCACAGGTAGAAGCTATTGTCCCGCTGGAATGTCTGCCCTTAAACTGAGTGAAGGAAGACAGGGGTCAGAGTGGATGAGACAAAGCCTCTGTAAAGCACAAAACTGATTAAAACAACACTTTGTCCACTCCCCACACGACTTCTGCTCCCCCCACTTTCTTTTTATTTTACCACTCCTAGAATCCATTTCCCTCCACTGAGCAGATAACACAGAACTGCCTCACAAAGAAAGACTTCCACTTAGCTCTTTTCTTTCAACAAATAAACTGGAGTCGCAGTTCCTTTCAAAACAGAAAGAGAAACAAACGTGTTTACAAAAGCGAGATGAGTAACTTAACCCAGCTCAAGCTGAGAGAACTCAGTGTCTGGAGTTCTCACATGGGAGACAGGAGTTTGTGGTGTCCCTCAGCTGCAGTGGGGGTGTAGGAACTTGCCTATTTTTCCCCCAACACATGGATGATTCAAAAGTCCGTAATGTACAGGGAAAAGACTAAAAAGATGAAGCTAAGAACTGCCCTGCAGGGAAGCCAAAAGCAGTCAAACAGCTAAAAATTCCTAAGTGTTAAAGGTACCTTGAAAGTTTTAACTGAAATGTGTTACCAGATGACTTTGGGAATGAAAATGTAATTCAGCAACTAACAAGCTTTACTGATCTTTTTCTACATGCAATGGTGACACGTACAAAGGAAAGTACTTGTATTAGAATGCTCTAGTGAAGAAGCAGACACAACAGGGATAAAACAGGAGAAGATAAAGTATGATGAGTCAGTTACAATCAATATGAATATTTTCCACTAATCCTACAGGGGCTTATGAAAGCTCACTTCTGGGAAAGTAAAATCATGGTGAATCATCAGAGAATCAAAAGCTACTGAATTTGTCATACAGAGCCCTATTTTGAAATATGTATATATATAATTATGCTATGTTACTGGCTCATGAGGAAAAAAAAAAACAAACCAACAAAAACACCAGAATTAATCTGTAAAGTTCCATAGCATCTCTGCCTTTTTAAACATTACCGAAGCTTAGAGATTAGTCAGTGAAAAGGCTAAGTAGAAATTACTACCTAAATATTATGAGCTAGTATTTTAACAAAGAAAGAAAGCAGTATTGGCTGTGGCGATTTCCTAATAAACTCAGTGAACCTGGGAAGTGAAGTTCATCTGCTGAATTATGATTTCAATTCAGGCCAAAGACATAGTGGTCTCTGTTCTCCTAAAGCTGACCAGAAACCAAGGCAGAAGAACATAGAGATTGATTAACCAATTCAGAAAGTACAACAGACTCAATTTCTGCCTTTTCCCAGTGTTTGTGTGCTGTCAGATTCGTTTTTCAGGTAATGTAACACTCCCCTCAGGTGCATTCTGTGCCACTGTACTTCCAAGATGAATAAGAAAAAAGGAAGATAATAAACTTAGCAGACCTTCCACTCACCAGGACATCTATTTACAAAGGATCAGAGGCAAGGAAAGAGCAAAAGGAACTCATGGATGGCAAGGGCAGGTACAGAGCCCAAGTTTCCAGAACTGATATCCAGCTGCAGCCGGGTTGGACAGAGTTTATGCCATGCTCAGTCAGCCTCACACCGAGATGTCTGCGGGAAACTCAACACTGAGGTGTGAAATATTTTGTGATACTGATAGCAAAGTAACTGCATAACTTACCTGGCTACATTTATACTGTAGTTTTCTACTTTAATAGCTAAGACTTCACATCAGCCCAGTTTTCCTGCTACTTGGATAACTGAGATTTAAAAAAGAATATTGTTCATTATCATAATTTGCTCTTGTTCACCCACAAAATTGCTGAAAAAAATAATGAAAAGAGATGCTTTCTGCACCATGCAATCTAATATAGTCCCTCTCCTCTATTCATTAGTGAAAAATTATAATCTCTTTTTTGCCATTATGCAATCAGAATACAACAGTGAAGTCAAAGCCTGAGAATTATGAAAAGGTGTGAAACAAATAAAGGAACTGAAATTTAAACTACCTTGTTAGCCGATATGTAGAAGCTAGTCGTCCTGAGACACCAATACCAGTGCAAAGTACCTTGAGAGCAAGATAGACTTGTATTCTTGGGTAGCTAAGCAAAACGTTTCCTCCATCAGACTTGGTGCAAACACACCAAGGTTAATCCTATTTTGCTGCACAATGCACGTACTATTTTAGTCATGCTCTTATAACATTAAAAAATCTTGTTTTCCTATTTAGTGACAAATTTCTAATCTGCAAACCATTAAAATATCTTTCTGTAAAAGACATGGCTATGGACATTCAGATTTCTCTGACATAAACCTCTATTAAACTTGGCTAATCAACAGAACAATAGAAAACCTAAAGGCCATTTTCAGAAACCTAACCAAGTCAGTCAGGAATACATGGCATGTTATCTACATATGAATACACTGCTCTGTTCTGTTGACTATAGGGGTTTGTAGAAAGCTAAGCACAAGCCTGCTGCAGTAAATTTAAGAAGGATTTCAAAATTCCGTTTAAAAGGCCTAAAACATCCATTCAATTTAGTGTTTAAAACCACTATGAATTAAACAACAAAAAACCAGAAGTTTACCTCCAAATATTTTTAAAACTACACATGCAAAACAAATGTTTTTTGATGTCTGCTTCTCCCCCAATATAAGGCATCTAACAACCATATTTTAAATAAGAGTGTCATAATCAGTAGATCTTGTAGTTATATTACTTGAAGATTTTTTTTTTGGGGGGTGATAACAATCTGGTGCTTAAAAATTAAAAAAACCCCTAAAAAATAGACATGATTCTCTTCTTTTTATATCAATGTGCAGTAGCACTGTGTTAGAATATGTAATGTTTGATCTTCCTGTCTGGATACAGAAAAACTCAATTCCTTCCCAAAGACAAAATGCCGGAGAGTCCAAAACACCTCTGTCATGAGTATTGTGGCCATTCATCTGCAGACTTATCTTTTCAAAGTCCATTTTATGACAATTCTCTTATGAGGAGCTTCTTACACCCATTCTGTGGCCTCAGCTATGTCTGCCCAAAGTACAGATTTATTAGCTCCCACACAGTGTGAAGAAAAACAACTTTATAACAAAACAGCATTATGAAAAACATTGGAGGCACCATTTCACTCCAAAGCAATACTTGCATTATGACAGGAACATACTTGTACTCACACATATCTTGTCTTTGAATGAAGGCTGTTTCCCTTTTCTGAGGCTCTGTTAAGAACCTGGCTAGCTCACAGAAAATTGAAATCTGAAGGGTCACCATTAATTTTGGAATCATACTGCTGACTAAAAACGAACAGTATGTTATTATATTATAAATGACTGTTGAGATTTGCTTGATCACAAGAGGTAGGGGGAAGCGTCTAGATTTGAGAAGAATTCCTCTCGCTTTCTCTCTCTCTGGGTTTTCTTTTCTATATAGAGAGAGATTAAAAAAGAGAAAGATCATTTGTGACCTACAAAAACCAACAAGAGAACTTCAGGCAAGTATATTATTACACAACAGTTAACTTTTAAAAAAAACAAAAAAACCCAAAACAAATAAAAGGTGCCTCTTAGCAGCTATCCCAGGTGATGTAGACATAAAAATATTTTTATTGAATTTTGTTGCCTTGTTTCTAAACCCCTCAAATTTACTCTTAATAGATATGCATAGATTAGAAACCTTTCATGCTCAGAGATTTCTTTCTCATAAAGCTTCTATTTTCAATTTTCAAGAGAATTGGAACTGTAGGAAGAAAAGCTTTCTCCTGCTGAGACATTCACCTGCAGCACAATTTCCAGCAGTGGTAAAATGATGCTTCCTAACACATAGGATGGGTTACAATATAAATGTTTTAGAGACAGAGATGATCTTTGCCTGCTAACATAAGGAATGAGGGTTCTTTAAAACAAAGAAACTAAAAAACCCCAACAACCCTGTGGAAAACTGTCTCATTCCTTTTCAAACTAAATAAAGAAAATCATGCACATGGCTGCCAAGAAAAGAAACTTCCTTTATGAAACTGGAATAATGATGGGGAGGGCACTTTTAAACCAAAGTCACACCAGGTAATATGCATCTGCAATGAACAAATAATAAACAAGTAATCAGTAATCTTTTCCTTTGAAATCTGTTACTTTTGTGAGAAAGCAGCTCGTCACACACAATAGCTTACCTTTTTTCTTGAGGTGTTTGCCTCAAGTCCTGCTAATGAACTGAACATGTGTTAATTCAAAATTAATGATTTAAAAGATTTCAAGAGCCAAGGGAAGCACTGAGATGAACAGTAACACAGATGATCTTAGAAATGAAAGGCGTTCCTTTGAGAGCCTGCAAACTCATTTGTAGGAGCTATACTGTGCTGAATGAGTGAAGATGAAAATGAAAGGCCCTCAATGTTCTGATTACTTCAAAAACTTGCAACTGTACATGTAATCTATCTTAGAAAAAAATGCATTCAAGAGAAAAGGTGCCAATCTGTTTTTCAAGCAGTGTTTCATGACACCCAAAGGCTAAGAGCATGTCTAATACAGAGACTAAACAATTGATGTACAATTTGTAAGGATGGCAATTCTGCCTGTCAGTTAAGAACAGAAGTGTTACAAGCCCTATTTCAGTTTGGGAAATCTTACAGAATCTCTACATATTTTACTTTTCAAATTATTTACAAGCTTACACTTACACCAAAACTCATTAGGACTAATTCTTTTGAGACACCAACTGCCCAGTTTTCAGTAGTTTGACCATCTAAAGCTTCCCTAGACTATTTAGTAATTCTTGAATGATGCTCAAATTAAGCACCCACAAATGGCAATTACAAAACTCTGCCGTTATTTTCAGTTCTATTTACAAGTATGGCCATTAAAGCACACACCCAATCTTTAATAAAATTGCCTGGATAATAACAGAGTAGCATTTCCCCACTGGTTTGAGAAAAACACTTATTTACACTGTAAATGCTGAAAAAAATGTCTACCTAATGTAATAGAAATTAATATTTAAGAAACACTGTCAATCAGAAATCTGAACTTTCACCTGAAGATGTATTGAGATCATTAAGTCTGAACAAATGTATGCCTTGAATAATTTGGTAATAATAGGGCGTTCTGTACCTTGTCTGTAAAATCCTTTTTTTTTTTTTTAATATCACATCTAGCTGCAATGGTGCTGCAGATCTAATTGAGGTGAAAGACTCCATAATGCTACCATTTTGAAAACTAGGGACTGCTGGTTGCTTTGTGCCTTCTGTCTTCTTTTCCTTTAACCTTGGAAGCACAAAAGCTTTCAGAACTGCTAACAGTCATTTCCACATGGCTCAGTCTACAATGTCAGTTTACTCTGTCTCGTTACCTGACATCTCCACTCTATTCAGGGTTCATCAAACACAGCCACTCTCCTGATTAATGGCTAATTTATTATTTGCCTTGCAAATGTTTATCTGCTGGGAGATGAAGTAAATATACTTCAGCTCTGACAAGCACCATGACCACTCTCTCCCTGCCTGATGGAATGGTCAGTTGATGGTGTCCCAGGGGAGTCGTGCCCTGCCTTAGGTTTCCCAGACAGCCCTCTGAAAGGCAAAGTATCTATTTTTAATGAGCACAGTGCAAAATCAATTAGCTGGTGGCTTAGGAAAAAAAAGAAATTAATAATCATACTTACTTGGCGTTTTCATGAGACCCATCAAAAATAAACTTCTATATTAATTGCATGCACTGGTATTTTTATGCAGGATGATGAACCATTTGTTTAAAATAAAAATACAAAAAAAGTCCCTATATTGTTACATTACAGTCTTTCTTAGCACCAACCTGAAAAATGCCATAGTACAGCCAAAAAAAAGCACTCAAGGAAAATACAGTTTCAGGAAAAAAAAAACAGAAAAAGGGAAGATAAGTGTATGATGTAATTCTCTAATGTCATCCCTCTGGGTGACAGCCAACTTCGTATGTCATATTGTATCTCTACTGCACCAGGCAATTTTAGGTGCAACTTGTTACAAAATTTTCCTTATACCTGGAAACTAACAGGTTGCAAATCATGACCTCTGTTTGCAGAGATTTTTCTAAGCTCCCCAATACAACCTTATCTAGGAGGGGAGGAACAACTAAATATTCAAGAATTGAGAAAACAAAAGAAACTTGGACTTCCACAAACAACAGTGTCATTAGATAATGATAAACTAGTAGGTAAGAAAAATACAGGTAGCAAACAAATACACTATACAGAAAAACACAAAGAACCTGCATATATACAAAATGTGTACAAAAAAAAGGAATAGAAGAAAGGATATATCAAAGCAAGTTAGTTACCACATAAAAAGAGATTAAGAAGTAAAAATAGGACAAAAAGGGTCCTAAACTGAGGAAAGTTAACATGTCTGACCTTCATACATAGTGACTTCATACACTACCTACAACTGTGTAAATGTGTATTGTACAAGGCAGAGAAAGTAACCAGCACTGGAATTTCAGTAGGTGTGGAAGGTGCAAACACTACAGCAATGGGGTTCGAGTAACTGTGCCATTTGCCTGGAAAGCATTCAGACTCTCCATTCCTCATTGCAAAGGCTCTCTGCACCATTTTTTCCACTGACTGTATGTGGAGATTGAATGTCTGAGAGGCAGCATTCACACTCTGTTAGTGTATTCAGACACCTGTCTTTGGAGAGGCACAACTTTGTTGAACTGCTGATCACTATTTTATTCTTAATCAATTATGGGTAGGACCAGAGATACAGGCCTGTGGGAAAGAACAGGATGGTTCCTAAAACCACTGCCTCCATCTTCTCTCCTGTTTCAGAGGCAGTGGCATGCAGGGAGCTGAGTGCTCTGCCCTCTCCTGTGCTTGCTGCAGGAGATCTTAGGAAACACACCAGAGAGAGTTGCAGCAGGATGTATATTCCAGGTAAAAGTTTGAAGTAAATGTAAGTGTACGATCAAAACAGTAATTGAGGTTTGAAGAGTGTACCTCTAAAACACTCTTCGAAAAGGCCTGCTCAATCTAGAGCTTCTGGGAGGAGTGGCAAGAAGAACATAAAGAGGAGAATACAGTTGATTGCAGATAATCCAGATGTGCTCTATGACGTAAATCTAACACTTGTGTCTGCATTGAAGCCATTTCTTGGGCTTCTTCTTTCCTGATAGTTCCATTCTCGCTTCAGCTTCCAGAAGCAAGAGGAAGTGACAGCTGTTAATGTAATGCTCAACTCGATTCACCAGTTCTCAGCATGCACCACTGAAATACTAAGTTCCATCTATGATTTGTATGAGCAGGTCAAAGTCTTTTGCATAAAGATTTGTAGCTATTACAGGATACTAATTCACAAGAAGCACATATGTACACCTAGAGATCTGTGTAGTGCAAAATAAGGCTTTCAAGATGTAAACTTTGTCTGTGTGTTCTGGCCCGGCAGGTTAAATCTGTAACACAAAGTCCACATTGACAGTTGCCATCTGATTAGCTGCTGGGATAGTCAGAAGCAATTCCAACGCAGGGCTGCTGAAAGAGGTCAGCATACACTTCAGAACACTGCTCCCTGCTCTGTGTTGAAGTTCTGCAGAAAAGCTCACTTATTTTCAGGGAGAACCACATGAAAATACCGTCCCTTGATGCTTAATTCGCAAGCAGACTGCCTGTCTTCTAGCAGAAGTCAGTAACTTTCCCAGAGCTAATTTCTGTGTGGACTGAGGAATACACAGTGCAGTTTATGTCAGTGTCTGAGGCAGGACACTCTGGCCTTGTTATTCAGACATCATATATGTAACTAGTCCTGACAACTGCTGATTATATCTTTTTTAAAGTGCTGCTGCCTTTTTCTGTTTGCCAGTTATCCTCTGGTGTATATGCCAATGCAGACAATGTCCCATCACTGTAATTGTCACTCAACTGTCTGTCAGTGATGAGAAGAAGAGGGTGACAGCCTTGACATCCCACCAATCATCCCTCTGGAAAATTGATATCGTCCTCCCCAGTAAACAACAGCTAAAGAATCGACCAGCCTTGCCGGTACGTCCCTGAACAATCAGCTTCCATTAAGGGCAGAAGCCACACATTTATCCCCCCGTACTCCAATCAATAGCACGCTGACTTGTTCTGCCTTCCAGCAAGTGGCTGCTCAAGGTCTCCATTTAGCACAGGCTTCCTTTCAAACACTTTCCAGGTCTTTCAAACTTAAATGTAGGAAGCAGCTTTTGGGGTCTTTGTAAAGTTCTCTATATCATTTTTGAAATGTCTTACTCCCATCAGTTTGACTTAATTCACTTCACACAAGGTTTATTTTCTTGATTCTATTTTTCTTCTTTAACCACAGTTTACAAAATCTTTACATCTTTTTACTATTTATTCCTTGTAGGCTTGCATTTATATATAGCCAAGCTTTAGACAAAATTTATGCATATTGTGTAAAAACTGACCTTATTTAAAATGAACTACCACATGTTTACACACTAAAAATGCTGTCTGGCAATCAGACCAGTTTGTTAAACATGAAGTCCACAAACATTTATACATCATCCAGTAACCTAAAACTGTAGACAATTAGCCTGGTAAAACAGTAAAATGATCACACGCTGGCACATACAATCTTTCAGTACAAGAAAACCAGTTATTCACAACTCATGGGACATAAATCTTCCGAGACAAAAGTCGTGAACACAGGAGGAAGAAAATACTGATGTGGAAGCTCATTTCGTGACTCGCAAAAAAATCAAAAATCTTCAAGTGCAGTTGTAGATTATTTGTCCACTTTAATATTTGGAATGAGTAGCTAAGACAGCAGCTCCTATAGTTTCACTAACAAACGACTCTTCTATACACAAGTCACCTAGAAATCACCTGGGGCCACTACAGTATCAAATCTACACAAAGCACTGTCCACTACCTCAGCATTCCTAAGGCCCTCCGTTTCTTTGTAACTTGACTGTCCCTTGTCACCTTGTGACTTTTCCTCAGCACACACACCCAAAGACACTGAGGCAGTGCTTCTCCTACTGCCCAAAGTGTTCCACTCACCGCCTTGCTCTGGTAGACTCTGACCACTGCCAGAGCAGTTTCTGTGACACAGGCAAAGGCATCGTCACGAAAAAGTGATTGGGGAAACCGCCCGGTGCATCGCAGAGGACACTTGTCCAAGAACATACTTTACTACTTTTCACAGGCAGCCGTTAGGAAAAGGTTTTTTGTTTTTTTGTTTCCTTTGTCCTTGGTTTATTGGACTTTTCTGGGGGGATGATTGTTTGTTTTTTCCCCAAGATAACTTTGAAGTTTTTGGATGCCATCAGCTCCAGATTCCACTAATAAAGCTTTGTGCACCATGACCTGATGATGTGCCTGAACATCCTTTGTTCACCACCACCACCAACTACTGACAGAAGATAAAACCACAGCTGTTGGTAACCAGCACAGAAAAAAATTTCTCAAAGTACAAGGAGCAGAATTTGAATTTCCAAACTGTAATCATGATCACAATGTTATGTCTCCAGATAAAATGCTACTATAAAACTAAAGAAATCATTTATGTGATAGGAGATCTTAGTTGTTATTTCAACTTGAGAACATTGAATTCTTCACAGATATCAATAAACACAAAAGGCTGCTTATTCTGCCTGAAACAGCTTTTGGTCTTCAACAGAAGCATATGTGCATTAATAACTACATTGTTAAACTCAGTTTTTAGGGAAATTTAAGGCTTATCTCAATGGATTTCCTTTGTTTGGGGGTCTAGACACTACTGGTGTAATGTGTAAACCATTAGGGAGTTCACTGTCCCCTTCACTTTGCTAAATGGACACAATCAATACCTTAATGGGAATGTTTGGAAGCAACCATAGGCAGGCCAAATTGGCACATTACAACACTTTTTCCAGCCTATGCATTAAGTTCATTAACTTTTCTAATTTGAATTACAAATTTCATTTCTCTGATCAAGATGAAGACATGGGTCTCATTTACAAGATCAGATTTTTGCTGTGTTAATGTTTTACAGGGAACGATAAAGTTAATGCAGCGAAGAGACATCATGTCACCCCTATTGGTAGACAATTATAGATAAGGTTCCAAATTCCAATAATCCTGATGGGAGGCACACAGGAACTTCCACAGAAGAATGACAAAAATATTAAGCAGGGAGGCCAAAAGGCTAATCAACCCTCTCAGAAACATATTCATGCTTGTCACAACAAGAGCACACTCTACAAAACCAAAATGTGTTATTTAATTTCCTTTGATTTAATGGACAAACACGGTCCCATTCGCCTTTGCATTGATCATTAAATTGCTAATTAAAACCTTTTAGAAAGGTTTAAAGATTAAATTTAACACTTGTCTAATTTTATGATACTGTACTTAGAGTTAATAAGCTTTGGAAGAGAATTTTGTCTTATCAAAACTTCCTTCCAACTTCATCAGTTCAGATAAAAAATAGGGTTCTGCACCAAGGCACTGCACACTTCTTCCAAGAAAGTTTAAAATAGTCTTTTGAGAATGTTTTAAGGTATTTTAGTTAAGATTCAAAATAGTCAGACTTGGATGTTTTTCACCTTGAATTCACTTGTTCAAGAAATAAGCCTGGTCAAACTCTATGCACAGAATCATTTATGAATTCAGGAATTATTAAAAGAATAACAGGTATTAAACCACTACTAAGAGTTTCTAAGTGACTTAGAAATCATAACATAAGTGACATCCAGGCACTTAACTACGAGTTACATTTTATGTTTTCCTTCAGAGGCAGCAAATACAAAATGCTGTTAAAATTCCAAATTCGGTTCTCATTTCAGCAAGCATACGCATTCCTCCTCATGAGCATTCCATAACAAGATGGCATTCAATTATATTAAACTAAGGGCGGTTCCAAGAGTTCTCTCCCAAAATCGCCACAGTAATTCTCGAACTCTTTCAGTACAGCCACTGAGGCTACAATTCCATAATTACCGACAGCAGATGCGCGTTCCTGCTCGCAGGACGCAGTTGCTCCCGATCAGCACAGACACACAGGCAGATTGCGGCAAACTCCACTATGGCACACAATATGAAGTCACTGCTGGCCATGTGGGAAGACTGACAGTATGGCATAGTGCCTGCTGCTGTCACGCTCACCTATCAAAAACGTTTGGAGGAACTGGAATTAGCAGCATAAATTTATAACTAACCTGCACTTTTACGTCGTGTGGCACTGGGATTTTTGAAGCAGTAACAGGATCCTCTTACAATCAAATTTGTAGCTCTTCTTCTTGGTGCCTCGTACATCCAAAACCATATGTAAAACCTGTTTCCCAGACACCAGTGGAGAATCTGCTAGTGCATTCTCCTGAAATTAAACACTGTATTTCAGGCAGCCTATGATGAAGACTGATAGGAAATAGGTCCTTTTTCACATATGTCCAGATATATAAAAGGTCTGTTACAACCTAGTAAGTACTAAATACTGTATATAGCAGTATCACAGAAGGATAATTTTTTTTCATAAAAATCACACTTGACTGCTCTCTCACACTCTCTTTCATAATCAAGGGTGCTAATTTTGAATTTAATTTTAATTTCAAAGTAGCTAGACTGGCCCCATTTAAATTCAAAGCAAGAGGTATTTAAGATCATCTCCTCTTGTGACTAATAAACTTTGGCTCCCTTAGCACAGATGCATGGAGGCAAAGGGGGAGAGACAAATGTCAGTGGAAATTAATGTACATGCGACTGCATACTGTTCAAAATCAGAATTTCAGTAGGGAAAATGACCTTTGTTAACCGATTATAGATTTTTTTTTTAATAAATGGAATTTTAAAATAGAGAGCATAGGGCATTATACTGCAATATAACTTCACTGTTAGATTTTGTCTATTTTAAACTGGAGGTTTAATAAGTGATGAAAATCCTCTGCTTGAGACCTCAGCTGTTTTTATTATATTTTCTGACTAGTGGGAATGGTCAATTCTCACTCATATAATATTCATGGGGGTTTGATTTTTAATGGGGAGTTGCATTTACAGGCTTTTGTGCAGGTTCTTCATTCCCTTGTAGACAGAGAAAAAACCTCTGGATGCCTGTAAAGCAGCTAAAATGAAGGTAACATATAACACAAATAAAGGGAATGGGGAAGCCAAGGATTAAAAGGATTTTCACTGTGAGTTTGAGAAGTTACCTACCCGTAACATTACCAGTGTTTTCCTACCCAATTACAGCTTTATATATGTATTTAAGGAGGTCTGCTTAGGTAAGTGGTTTGTTCTTCAAATGAAACAATACAAAACACCAGACACATCCTTGCATCAAAGTTATAACTAGAACGATGTAACATTTCCACTCTGCCTTTCCAAATACTCTTTCTTTCCATTACAGATACACTAAAAATTATCACCTTCACTACACGAAGTGTAAATTAATACAATTATGTAAATACTTACAGGTCTACCACCATATGAAGGATTTTTTTGGACCAAAATTAATTACTGAAAATCCTCAATAACAAAGAACAAAGGATTTAGAAAATATTTAAACCTCAAGAGAAAAACTATAGGAGCCGATTCTGAGTGTTTGCTGTCTTTCATATCTGGAATCCACTAAAAAAAAACTGCAATAAAAGCCACATAAGCAAAATATTATATGCATCACACAATATCCTGTGTTGAAAAGGACACACAAGGATCATCAAAGTCCAGTTCCTGGCCTTGCACAGGACAACCCCCAACAATCATTATGTTCCTGGGATCATCCAAACACTTCTTGAGCTCAGTCAGCCTTGGTGCTGTGACCACTGCCCTGGGGAGCCTGCTCTGTGTCTGACCATGCTCTGGGGGAAGAACCTTTTCCTGATATCCAACCTAAGCCTCCCCTGACACAGCTTCAGGCCATTCCCTCGGGTCCTGTCACTGTCACCACGCAGAAAAGATTCAGTGCCTGCCCTTCCTGTTTCCCTCTTGAGGAAGCTGCCGACTGATGTGAAGCCTCCCCTTGGTCTCCTCCTTTCTTCATGAAACTATTTTCAGAAATGAATAAATATTTCATTATTCTGAAGGTATTGTAATTTTTTTTCTGGTAAACAAAGAAAACTACCACACACTGGAAACAATACTCCTTCTGAATTGCTTGTGGCTTCTTTTTGAAATTTGCATAGACTTTTTGCACTATTGCTCCTAACTCCCCGTGAAAAGGCCAAAGCCTCCAGTAATAAACCTCTTTAGTAATTCTCAGTTAAGTTAGAAACACCATGAAGGAAAAAATCACAGTGGCATGTAACCTATTCAACAAGTGGGTCCCACAAAGTGAAGCGCGTGGTCCTTTTCACTGCCAGTATACAGCAGTATGCACTAGCAATTTATCTGAGTTAAATGGCAAAAACACATTAACATTTTTTCTGGCCCACCTGAGCCTTTAAAACAGAGTTCAGAGCCAGGACTGGACAATAACCTAGATATCTTTTTGCAGAAAAAGATCCAAGCTTACTCCGGAGAAAAGAGAAAAATACCAACTGTTAAATCATCCTCAAATCATCAGATACCTGTGTGGCGAGATCAAGGGGAGGCAAGCCATGGAACAGTGTAACTAATGTAACTAATAAACAATGTAAAACTGCATTCATAAGCTTAATATGTTTGATAAATGAGCTGTAATAGCACTGCTTGTCGATTCTGTGTCCGCATTTCTGTTGGTTTACATTGCTCCATTAGCAAATGAAGCATTATAAAATTATGCTGGGCTTGCATTTTCACGCACAGAATGACTGTGTGATACGGATACAAATATCCAATTCAAAATACTTTATTATAATTATTATTACTGTTGTTATTATTACCATCATATGTTGTGTTTGAGGTTTTTTTTTCTCAAATCCTAAATAAACAGCTCAAAGCCTCTGGGACCTTCATGCCCTAGACAGTCCCTCTTTCTGAATCCAGCCTCCTTCAAAGACCACAAGCTACAGTGCTGTGTGAAGCAGACGTGCAATGGCCAGGCTTCCCCAGTCCAGAGCACTTTTTCTTTTACTTGTGTAATGAGTTAACCATTCAATCATATGAGATACTTTAATAAGATTTTATATGGTCGTAATTCTTTATGGAACTGAGATATGCACACATTTCATCATCTGCTGAGAAAAAGTACACACTGTAGTGATTTCAGCCCCGAGGAGAGTTCTAACTTGCACTTTTTAGCTGTTTCTAACATGCTACTGCTGTGCAACTACATCGTAAATACCTGCCAAGAGTATTCACTTTACATTTCTGAAGATTAATTCTTCTCTACACATTCATTTCTTAGAATTTCTGCCCTTGAGGCCACTCAAATGGGAATAGTGGAAGATTTACTCTGGAAGAGGGAGTCTCACACAGAAATTGTCATGAATTTATGTTGATGGACTACACACCACATACAAGCTGGAGCTGCAGTTAGGAAGACAAAGCATCCCATGTTTCACTTTCAATATACAGCTGCCACTCTCTAGCCAGAAAACCACTTTCTCTGCATCCTGCTATCATCTACCCAGCAGCCCCAAACTTCCTCTGTATTACCTGTTTCTCTCAGCATTGGATTAATTACTGATGCCTTTACTTTGGACCATTTTTCTACTGAAGGCAATGCTAAAAATGCCTAATGAGGTCACAAATGTAAGAGTACACTGGAGTTTGGTTAAATCTAGTGACATTTTCCAGCCCCCTACTCATGTTAGAAGGACACTCCAAAGTAGAACACTGCTGGGGATATGATCAAAACATGACAGAAAACTACCAGCAAGATTTTAATGAAAGTAGGTACTAAATACACACTGAAAAGAGTACCACAGTTTCCTGTATTCCTCTAACTGATGTGTAAATGAGCTCTTAGGCAGAGGAGAATGGAAAAAAACCTAATCACACCTGATCAGATACCAACGAAAAATTACTCACCCTGCTGTGACACTATATGAGTAATGTATACTCTGCATGTGTGGATCTATATGTACTGGTACATACAAATGTAATATGCATGAAAATTATGATTACACACATATGTGTGCATAATTTTTTAAAAACTAATTAATAATAGTCTTATGTTGGTTATACTCATCTTATGCTAATTTATACATCTCTAGGGAGAGAAAGAATCCTGCTGGATACTATCACCTTTGTCACAGGAATAGTTCAACTACTGGGCCTTCCAGACTATCCTGGACAGATTTTTTGGGGGGTGTTTCTCCTGTCATTTGGCTGAAGAAAATAGATGGACATTGTGGAAAACTGTGTCATTCAACTAATCTTTCAGTCAGGTGCGCTGAAAGACTGGAATGTGAAGCAACAAAAATAATCACAAAAAATGTCTACTGCAAGCTATTACCATTATGCCAAATAAATTATTATTAAACGGTACTTTAGAAGCTTTTTGTCCCTTAAGACCACATAAGGGCAGCTCCATAGAACAAGTTCTGTGATTGCTAGCTACTATAGACAGAGACAAATTCAAAAGAAGAGAAATTTATTTCTGCCTTTGCTTCCAGCAGACCCTGGAGAACATATTTTACACTGAAGAACTTGTCAGAATCCCTTGAACTCTGAGAATGAAAGAGGATTTTAATGGAAAATTAAGATACATCCCAAGTAGTGAGTACAGATTAATACTTGCTCTTATTCAAAACCTCACACAAGCTGGGGTGTACAATTTGCATGTAAACGACAGTATTTGCCCCCCTTTCTTTAGGCAGATATTAATGAGGAAGTTTTGTTGGAAGTAGATGATGTTTAAGATCCCTTCCAACCCAAACCACTCTATATGGTCTCTGGCCCTTGGCCTATTAACTCAGGCACCCAAAGTCAGACTGCATGAAACTTTTGTAGTATTTCCCATTAGAAAATCTGCCCAGCTCCTGGTCAACATCTAATTCATCTACTTTTCAAAAGAGAAGCCCTACATGTGTCAAGCTTTTTACCTGGCTTTCCTTATGCCTGTCTTCCCTCTCCCCCCGCTTTTCTAACAATTTCACATCAGATCCTAAACTGTCAAAATCCCACAAGCATTAAAACTAATCCTCAGGTATTTTAGAACTTAAACCCACACCACTCTCCCATGTTAGCAATGAAAACACATCCAATGTCTTTATTTAGGTCCAGGCCACATTGTGCCAGCCAGAAATGCCCAGAACTCCTTGAGAACTCATGGTTTGTTACTGCTAATACCCTTCTGAACTAGAAACATTTATTTTATTACCACTAAATAATGTCAAATCATGCATTTACATGCTATAGGGGATAGTAAGTGCTATGTGAAAAAACTAGTTTTTAATCTCTTTGGAATTTTATTAAATCAATTTTTCTTCCCTCTTAGAATGACTGTAATTTGAAAAAGGAAAAATCTAAGAATGAGATAAAAGGCTGCATTAATGGCATTTTCAAGGAGTGTAAAACTTCTATAGCAGAAAGAATGTAAATGCATAGTTCTGCTTTTCTAATCCATTAACTCAATAATATTCTTATTTTCTAAGTCCTGCTCCCAAAAAATAGCCATACAATTTGCAAAATACAAAACACATCCTTGGATGAGCCTATCCAAAATCTCTGACACATTGGGTAGCATCAAAGCAGGCAGGAGATGAATAAAGCACTACACTGTCCAATGCATTGCTGCAAGTTATTTATTCCCATTTTGATACTGCATGCATGAACTGCCCCCGTTTGATGAATCACTGTGGAAAATGGGATGTGACAAACAGCCCCTCTTTCAACAGCTGTGTACTATGACAGCATCAATAGAAAAACACATCATTGGTTCTAAAATGCCCCATTTTTACCATTTACATTGAATAAGACATGAAACTTCTTCATGGGAGCGGCACTATGTTATCATTAAGGCCTGTTGACACTATGGAGGGTGTGCTTTGAACTCTGTTCTGTCATCCCTCTTAATCTGCAACTAATCTCATTCCACTCTGAAGAGAGGGAAGGGCCTTCTGCACATTGACAGTATCGCCAGTGATGAAATATTGCACCCTTTAAAATCTCATTTGCAGATTGGTTTCATTACCACCCCCAACTGGCTGGGATCCATGAGGGAACACACCTGCTCTCACTCGGACCACGTGATGTCTGCTGCTCGCAGTATTTCCACACAAATATGGGGACAGTGAGATGGAAGCTCTGGAAGCTCTTTATCTTTCTGCTGATTGGCTTTTCTACCTTCATTGGGGAGGTAGCACATGCACAATCTGCTGATTGCTCTGAGAGGCTACTGATGGACTTTACTGACAGTTTCACAGGTGTGGACTTTCACTGCAGGCTTGGGCTTCCCTCCCCCATTGTGCAGCATTTCCAGTCATCATCTAATGTAAATGTTTGTCATTTTCTACTGCAGATGAGTCCCTTAGGCTTCACAATCTTCAAAATGTAGGGGCTGAAAAAGTGAATTCCAAACTAAAAGTATTTATATGTACGGAGAACAATTATTTTTCCATATGGAGTTTTTGAGTATTTCACATTATGGATCCATAATATCAAACAGGGATGGTTGTTTTGTGCAATTATAGAATGGCTTGAGTAGGAAGAGATCTTAAGAAGATCATCTGGTTCCAAGCCCCTTGCCATGAGCAGGGACACCTTTCACTGGATCACGTATGTGTGCATCAGCAAAAAATCCCTAATTTAGAACTGCTTTTACATTCAATATTTAACCCTCTTTGGCAAAATCAAGAATAGCATAAATGTTAAGATTTATATTACAACTTTTTCTCCCCCAGAACTAACATGGTTCCTTTTCTGCATTGCCTCAATAAGTGAAAGAATGTATTTATCAATTCAGTTAAAGAGGCTTATTGTAGCTGTTTTCAGTCTATCAGGCATGAAGGTAAACCAAAATAAAATGTCATTAAGTCTAGACAGGAGTATCTATTTAGGTTAAAATACTTTTGAAACTGCTTTAAGTTAAATCAGTAAGCCTTTACTATGTGTTTAAGGCCTCTTTGAGTCCATATAAACCAACAGGAAAAAGGGGAAAGACCTAATAGAAAAGAATCACCATTAAGAAAGTCAACTTCTTTGATGCTTTGAGTTTAATATTCTACAAGTGTTAGTTAATCCTTAAAAAGGTTTAAACTCATTCTATAGCTGAATTAAGACTCAACTTATTTTTGCTTATAAACAATCTGCCTTTCTTTAAATTTTTTCATTAAACTGAAAAAAAAAAAGTTAAAAGTCAGCATCACTATTGGAACTTCTACAGATTTCATGGGAATGTTACCCTGTTAGTTGTACTAAAAACCCATCAAGAAAGGTATTTTTCATATTAAACCACTGTAACTGAATAAACTGAGATTAGACTGAGCCCAGAAACAAAAATAAAAATCTACCTTCTCTGCTCTTCCAAGAAAGGATGGAAATTACAGAAATTCTCAGTGGGTATTCAAGTATCTCCACTTCAGCCAGCTCAGCCCTTGGATACAGTAATGCATTTTACTGGCCCCTAACACAGCCTGGCTTTCAGTACAACAGCAGAAGGATTAAGAGTGAGTCAACGTATTATTTATGGTACAGAGCTGTAGAGAACCAAGGTTCTGAAAGAGTTGTTGCTAAACATACAAGGATATGGCATCTGTTTCCAACATCTGTTCTCTAAACAATGCTCTTGACTTGTCCAGAAACTCTTCTAAAGCCTTGACATTACAGTCCATATGACATTTAAACCCCAAACAACTTTAAAAAAAAGTTAAATTTTCACACAGGAAACATTCCTCCTCCAGAATTGGTTCTTATTCAAGATAGGCAACACTGATGTTATAGGCAGAATCACTCCTTCATTGCAGGCAATGAATTGGAACATCATGAGTGCAAACAGTTTATAGCAATGTCATCCTACCCCATCAGTCCTTATTACAAGGGTCACTTTTAAAGCATGTTTCTGTTAAGGCGTTTAAACAACAATTAATAAATAAGAAAACAATACAGCAGACAGTTTTATGGGAACTCAGACAAACATTTTTATCTAACTATATGCAATTCTGAGATAATTTTGTTGATTTTGGCTTACAAAGTGTTTTTAAGAGAATGTTAAAAACTTACTGTGCCCACTAAAATAGATGCAAATGAGTCTCTAAACCCATCAGACTATAAGATCATGCAGTGGACTTGAATGAATGTCAGTGTTATCTGTGTTTGGGTGTTTAATTTGCTTCTTTAAGTAGCAGAGTTTCCATAGCCACTCACTATAATGAAAGAGAAGGGATTTAGTGCCTGCAGGAATATTCCATATCCAACCTAGTGGGGTAAGAAATGGGCTAGAGACTCCTTTTCTGCTGACAAACAAGTATGAAATGGCAGTTTTAGACATGTTCTGGTTCCTTCCCCAGCAGATTTGCTGGGCCTAATGTGGTCCCTCTACAGTGGATTACAGAGAACCTTTCCTTTTCCCATTCCCCTTCTTTCCATGGGAGGCCATCTAGGAAAACCATATTCCTCTGCCCTCTGCATTTAAAACCAGATGCTTTTAAGAGCTCAAAGGCCTTAGCACTCAACCTCCATTTTTAAGGAAGTTCCCCCTATTTCCCTCCGCTAAGCTGCTCTAAAACTCCTGCCTCTAGAGTGAATATTGCTTGTGTGTTAATTCTAATTATTTTTTTGGCAGGAAATGAAGCAGTTTTAGGTTTAGGGTTGTAAAATGCAACTCTCTTTCCAAGAGAAGTAAAACAGACAGTCTCATTCACACTTTTGCCCTTTACAAGTCACACAATCTTCAATCATTTATACATCTTGCACTCACCACTTCTGTGAAATATAAACAGATGGGTTCTAAACGATTTTTCACAGAAATGGAACTTTCATTCTCAGAGATGACTACCTGCAATATATCCTTTAGAATGCTGCTCCTGAGAGCTTAAGAGAAAAAGAGTCGATATATCCCCCACATATCTTCTCTTATTCAAACTCTCCCTTAAAATCAGCTGCTTTCTTTAGCTCCACATTAGGCTCTCTCCAGTGATATCAAAACAGTCCCTCCTTCCTGCAACATTTAAAAAAAAATTATATAAACACTGTAAAATAATACCACAAATTATATAGGAGTATGCAAAATACTTTATGAGCTTTTTAATGTTTTGGTAAGCATTATTTATATTTATGCCACTATCTAAACAGTACCCGTAATGCAACAAATGAGTGTGGATGTTTTAGAGGTGGTAATTATTACAAGATTAAAAATAAGTGAGGAATATAATAACATTAAGGACTAGAGAGCCCAGTTTTCATTAGTCTCTGTGTTTGAGCAGTACACAAGAGGTTATGATTCTTGGAGGTATAGTAGACCTGTAGATATTATCACAATATAAACAAAGAAACTGAAGGTTAACTTTTTATTGCATATCAACACCAACAGTTCTATGGCAGAGCATATTCCTGCAACTACCAACAGCAGTCTGGAGAAAAACTGTGATATAAATATTTTCTAGGGTTTCACTTGACATTGGGACATCTTATTTTGGTATCTAAGCAATTACATCCATCAATTCCTGCTAACCCAGACTTGATTTCATCACCAGTGGAGAGACAAAGATTTCAGTGCTGGCAGTTCCCAGAACACTCCCCGTTTACCAACAGGTTGGGTAAAAGACAGAGCTGCCCAGCACTTCCACTGTGCAGTCATTATAGTGACCACTAAGGAACGATTAACAGCAAATACATTGGGAAGCAGAAGAAAATTCAAAGAGGTGAAGGAAAATGTAAAGATGACTGGGAAGGAGAGAAGAAAGGGCCCCACAGCAATACCTGCTGCCATTTTCTGGCATTTGAAAGGCTTATCAGGGAAGTCGATGAATTCAAGACATTTTTAGGTCTCAACAAATGGAAAACTGTGAATAAACAGCAGGTGGGAAGTGGTGAAGAACCAGCATTAGTCCTTTGATTAGATATAGAAATAATCTGCAATGTATTTCAGAATTTCATTGTTCTCCCTTCCCTGAAATACAGTTCTTCCATAAAACATTTATTATTACTCTATCTTCTTTAAATAACCTAAGTCACATTTAGCATTACAGCACCATTTTTATCTCCATCCTTCAGGCCATACTGGGCACTTTTTATGCAAAGAGACTCCTCTCTGAGTGCCTTGTCCATTCCTTCCTAAGGACAGGGTTTTATCAAACCCTGTGTTCCATTTACTGCCAAGCACAGGTCTCACCCCAGTCCTAGCTGAGTTTCTCTGCCCTGCATTCTCCAGTTTCTCAGCTCCACATCCTCCCCTGTACTGCACCCCCACAAGCACCTCTGTGACCTGTTCAGAAATGGCCCAGGGAGTAATCCAGTTTAAAAGGGATCTGGACAAAATTCTAAATTTGGCTAAACACACGCATGCACTCACCCACCACAGAAATTCTTTTTAACCTAGTTTAGATCCCATATCTGGGGGAGCTCTGGCTATACAAGTCCTTCTGACAATAGAAGGAATCACAGAGGAGACCTGACACAGAACAAGGAAGAGGCAAGTTGAGACACCTTTGGCTATTTATGCTGGTTTACAGACTTTGGGAAAAATAAGTTTTAAATCTCTTTACACCAAAATAGTTTGGAAGATATGAAGTGTTACATACTAAACAAGAATTTCAAAATTAGCACAACCACACCAGTGGGGCTCACCCCAGTGACTATGAGATTCTAACTTCCACCTTCCTCCCAACATCCACAAATCCTCCCTCTGGGAGCCAAACTTGCTTGTTATTATAATTTTAATCAATATGTTAAGATTTTTGAGGCAAATTCCAGTAGTGGCTCCACAATAGGAGTATACTTGGTACAAGGGCACAGAATCATGAAGCCAGACATAGATAACATTTACACAACATTAGTGCTGAACCAGTAACAACTCATTAAATTGATACCATCTGCCTCCCCCCAAACAGCATAAAGCTCTCAACTCAGACTCCAAACACAAACCCAGTAATAATAAATGCTAAACCATAGCCTTGAGGCAGCTCATCTACAAACACTCGGGAATAATACACTTAGTGTATCATCCTTCTGGAGAATGCTTCAAAGGTCTGGGAGAGTTTTCCACATGAAGTGGAAAACATCCTCCCTTAAAGCATTCTGCAGCACAGAGCCTCCTAGTATAGCAGTGCCAAAATTACAGCAAAGGGAGGGAGAACAGATTGTGGAATAAAAAAGACACATGGCAGAGTTATTCCAAGTACTAGATGGATTCAATGAAAGTGGCTGCAAGTTCTGGAAATCTCAGGGTTATCACCTTATTAGGAACTCTGCTGAGACCCATGGGGTTCATGCTGCATGTCCAGCTCCTCCAAGCCTTTTACACATGGAACTCTGAATCAAGGCATCTGCATTTACTTCTTGATAAAGCAGTAACTGCTGACAAAATTTATAAAAATAAAGAGCAAATAGTGATAAATAATGATATTGATAAACAAAGTACACCTTCATCAGTCTAAAAAATCGTAACAGCTGTGTATGGGTAAGTTGCAGATAGGCCTGACAGGATGGTTGCAAAGCAGGTGGGGGATTGTGTGTGTACAAAAGGGCAGAAAATGTTACTCAGCAGTGAGACGTAAAGTGTGTGAACCAGCCCTGTGAACACAGAGGTGAGAAGAGAGGAGCGGAAAAGCAAATTAATAGTCAAGGTAACTGTTAAAAATTCTGGGAAATCCTTCATACCTGAAATGACAGACTCTGATAAAAGTACAGTGAATTATAGCCCTTCATCATTTCACCTGAATGTCTTATACTTATCATCATAACTTACACACACTTCTAGCTGTGTATGTAGCACAAAATTACAGAAGATAATGTTTCCTATGGTTTCCAGTAAGTTAAAATTAGAGTTACTGTGGAGAGAATAGTATATACCCTTCCTAAGAGGTTATTGTACAGATCTGTATCAGGGGGTGAAAAAAAAAATAAAAAAAAATCAAAACTGGTAAGAATAAAATATAAATTAAAATTTGCATGTTAGCACCAGAATAAGAGCAAAACAAAGATTTAAAAGAATGGCCTGTATTGATGCTGAAGGATGTTAACACCAGGAATAAGATTGCAGGATGTGATGTTTATGTTAAGACCACAGATCTGTCCTGTTATTGTGAGTCAAAGGGAACTTTCATCCCTTGTCTCCTGTGTGTTGCACAAGTGATCTGGATCTGACCATGCAGACACAAACATTCATCTGAGTACACAGCTTTGAAGTGTGAGTGCATGCAAACAACTTGCTTAAACAGTTGAAAAGTAAATATCACCTTCCCCTCCCATAAGATCTTGCACTGAGTTTAACTATACTATTTTCCTACATTATCTTAATACGTACTTTGCTTTTGAAACCGTATGTGAAAGTAAATGGATCTCCACAGCACCCTAAATCAGATCCCTAAAGGGATCTCGATATTAGCGTGCCTTCCTTCCAAGACCCTAATTACCGTGATACCAGACCTTTCATTTGTATAAACATTATGTTTTCAAGCCTTATAAGAGGGTATCAATAATGTTAAGATCCATCACAAAAAGCAGCTGACACTGAGAGAAACCAGAAATAACAGTGGAAACCACGAAAGCAAAGGCATTTGGACAAAGTGTTTCAAACACTGGCTTGCAGTGAAGTTCTTGTTCTCACTATGACTGCTGATGTTACTGACTTCCACTACTTTTGGATACCCAAGTCCATCGTATCTGACAAGCCCACTACAGTCTGTGTAGCCTGAATTAGGAGCCCCACAAGAAGTGGAAAATGTTCAGCATCCGAAACAGTCACCTGTTGCTAACCAGCAAGTTCAGTGCACTCCAGTAAACTCCTCAGCCTTTCTGAAGCCACCAGAGCCATGGCAAGCACCCTGTATTCCTTGTTAGAAAAACTGGTCTTTCTCACTCTTTTTTTATGGTGTATTTTTATTTATTTATTTATAGACGATACCCTGGCAGTATTTGCTGCATTATTTTGGAGACAGAATACACCAAGTACAAACAGATGTAACAGTTGAAGCAGCATTGTTGTCTTGTAAGGTACACGTGCCTCAAAGGCCTTAAAATTGTTACTTTAATCTCACCAAAGATGAACTCACTTGAAAGCATCATTTGGATTTTAAATATACAAAATAATCACATAAAATAGTTTTTAGTGCTTGAAATAACCTTACCATGGGGACAGAGAAATAACCTGGATATTCCTTGACAAGATATAATTTGGAAAGCCAGCCAAGCAGGAATCTCCTCTGTGGTCAACATCCCTCCTCCTGAAATATGAATCTATTCCCTACTGAGAGAGGCCGACAATATCCATGCTAGCACACCAATTAAGAGTGACTTCACTTAAAACAATCAAACTCTCAAACAGAGATACTTTTATACGTACAGGGTTTATTCCACTGTAATCTACTCCACCTATTCTATACTCTTTCTTCACTATCTCGTTTACTGAGTGAGGAACACGGAGCTATGAGATTCTTCAGATATTTTTCCTGGATTCCAGACTCATCAATCACTGGTGATCTCAGTGGTCTTTTCCAGCCTAAGAAATTCCATGATCTCCAGGTACACAATAGCAAACTCTAGGGTCACAGGCGTGAACCTACACAAATTACTTGCTCTCTTCTCCCAGAAAGGCTTCACACTATCCATAAGGGTGTACATTAACTGTATACACCATAACTCAAAAAAAGCAGTTAATATTTAGTGCCCATGTGATGCTGGGAAAAGTTAATGTCTTCATCTTACAGATTGGTTACTGAAGCACAAAAAGTGTACAGCAGCCTTGCTCAAGGTCAGGGGAATAGCTGGGGAGCTGGAATTATTATGGCCGTTTCAAATTCAGATCTAGCCAAAGTGTGACAAGACAGACCTTCATGAAGACACTGAGAAAACCTGAACAAAAATTTGCAGCTCTAGAGAAGGAGTTGGTTTGCACTCTGATCTTCTCAATGTACACACCTCCACTGAGTATCAGAAGACAGAAAAAAACATAACCTATGTTTGTTTGCATGATTTTAATTAGAATAAATGCAGCAAATACTCCTCTTTTGACTTAGTCTTTCTAGCAAATAGCTTATAATAGCTCAGATCCCCTTTTTAAACATTATAAACATTATTGTCAAAGAAACCATGAGCAGGGATAAAAAAAGATCCACAGAACAAATGTATACAGACACACTGCTGTAATCAGGTTGTTGTGCTATTAGCTACCCTTGTTAAAATGTTAATGAGTAGCTTGCCATAGGCTTGCTGAATTGCAGTTTATTTCTGAACAGGTCAGCATTTTACAGTCCCTACCCCTCTGACCCTGTTTTAGAGTACTTTGTTCAATAGTTAAAACTCCCTTAATGAATGCTGCTTCTTTCAAGTGAAATAGGATCACAGAGCACACTGCACAAGGGCACATTTAAAAATGCCACCACTGGAAACAAAACAAATGGGGTTTTTTTTGACTGGGTATTAAAATTAAGATGTTAAGGATCAATTTATGCACATTCTCACACAGAAAGATACCAAGAGGAGCCATATCCCAAATGTCCCATTAGTTTTAAGATTTCAACCATTAACCTTTAGAGAGAATTCCCTCTGTAACAGTGTTTGGAAGTATGTCGTATTTTGCAAACAAGCGTTATTAGAAAGATTTCCGTGCCCCTACTGCCACTCTCCCCACAGCATTTAAAGGTAGTAAGTTTCAGATGCAGCCTTGAATGTTATTGAGATACACAGTAAGAGGTGCATCTGAATAACAAAATTGTGATAATACAATTTGTGTATTGTAGGAAAAGTAGGAAAATTGGAAAAGTAAGAGTACTGAAATACAATTATCTGGGCAGCTCTAACAGGGAGCTACAGTGACACGGTAACATATGCTTGTAAAGAGTAAAACAAAACAGATGGTAAACTGACCAATATTTCTTAAAGTGTTTTCTTTGCAGGTAATTTCTTTTCTTAAAGGTCCATTCCTGATGTTATTTATTGCTGTTGTGGTGTTTCAAAATGGGCTGCATCCTCAGATGATCCTTGAATAAATTCTGCTCACATTCAACCTGTGTATCTGCTCAGTCTGAGAAGACACTGAAGGAGCCAAAAACACCTTTCAAAAGAGAAATACTTCTGAAATTAAGTGAATGCATGAACAACACACACCTCAGCCTTCTCCTTTTTTGTCAATATCACACAGAGTAAGGAAAAGCCACTAATTTTCATGGATCCCATTCAAACAAACCTACAGTTGTTTTTGAATTCTTCTGCAAAAGAAAACTCAAAAATATGAATCAGAAGTTACTTCCCATCACCCGCAAGATCTCTTAAGCTACCTCTTTTGTATACACATGTATATATACAAAGGTACAGGTTTACACATAGAATGTTAACTTATTTTTTCCTTCTTTTCTATATTGCAATCTTCTAAATTTTCTTTTGTTCTCAATGCAAATGGTCATTGGTTCATCTTCTTTCACCCAGGACGGTTATGTCACATCACTTGACTAATATGCATGCATTTGCCACTAAAAGACATTTTAACTGAGAGCTGTCACATCCGTCATCTCCACTCGGGCTGGTTAAAATTTTTATCTGCCTTCTTGAATTAATTTCAGCTTGCCTGAGCCCAGCAGGGGACTTTAGAGTGGTTTAGTTAAATTCTTCATTTTGAAAAAGCATTTTAGAGTCCTTCTATTTAGATTTTCCTCTCGCATCTAATTTTTGTTTCACATTACTGAAACAATGAGGTAATTATACATCCAGTGAAGGGGGTAGAAAAAAAAAACAAACCAGACATGAGAGAGAGAAAAGAAATTATCCAATTCTGACATTTTCCTGGAAAAGCATTTTCCCCTTGCTTTTCTGCTTTTTATGTGGTTCCCTGCTATTTCACAAATTATCTGTAACCATAGTTAGAAGTGATTAAGCTAAAAAGAAAATATGCAAAATGTAAAGAAAAAAAATGAGAGAACACTAATTGACTCTCAAAACAAGAATGGGAAAGATAAACTAGAAATGAAAGATTCTGTCAACAAAATGTTTTATACAGATCATGTCTGTGACAAAGCTGGACGCAACCAAGCCAACAGTCTATGCTTCTTAAAGCACTCCTTCTAAAGTATGGTTTTTTAGGCAGCACAGACATGGATTAGTAAGTAAGGAGGTTTGAGTTGTGAATTGGATGAGAGGGATGTTAGAGAATGAGTAAAGTTAGTAAAGGACCTAAATTTATTGAGAAATGTAGGAAACAGTGACCTGAGGGAATATATCCCCATGACTAGTACTGGGCTCCTGATAAATATACTGGAGATCATCAGTGCATTGCTGTATGTTCTGCACGTGTTCATAAATACTAAAAATTGCACAGGGAAAGTTATCCACCATGAAATGATAGATAACCTTGACACATATTTGTATAATAAATACTAATGTGGACACAAAAATGTTTATAAGACCTGTAAAATTCACAGGGCTCCCAAACACCTCATTTGCATGCTTGGCTTCTTTATGATCTTATGTTCTTGAGATAATAAGCCTGCAGATACACTGTAGCTAAATAGGTGAAATCCATCTACGAGTATAGATGTGGTTGTTCAAAGAAGTTTCCAAAATCAAATTAGCACACGAGTTTCCAGTGTTAAAGAGAGAAAATGAGCTTACTATCATTTAAAAAGCTGGAAGGAAAAACCCAAAACATGCAGAAAAATAAAACATTCATCCATCCCTACAGAAGAGTCCAAAGGGAATGACTTGATTGCTTAACTTGAAATTTCCATCCGTAGCTGCAATCTCCTTTGAATTCGAACTTTCTTTTACAATTTCATACCTAAAGCAGAGAAACAGACAGGACAGGGATACAGTGACTCTTCTCCAACTCTGAAGCTTATTGAACTTCAGCTCTGTTCAGAACAGCAGAAACTCAGGGATGTCTTCACAGTTAAACTATCAGCAACAGGTCCCAGATCTGCGCAGCCCTGGCAAGGGTGCCCCAGAGCACAAACACACGGCTCTCTGAGGCAATGTTCAGAAAAGCTGCAAAGAAGGGAACAGTTACCTCTGGAAATTTTACACCTGCCAGGATTTAAACAGAGCAGAAACTTGCAAAGGGAAGTAACTGGTTTTGTATGTAGTGGCTCCACTGGGGAGGGATCACAGTATGGGTAAATTCCCATTACTCCCACTGAATTCAAAAGGCATTCTATACCCACGCCTTTGAGCTGAGTTATTGCATTGTTGTTCCTTAGGTATACAGTCAATTTGATCAAAATAGCTGTCAAAGAAAAAAAAACTGCTGAAAGGCAGCTGCATTATAATACATGTGTTAACACGAGGAACAAAAATATTTCTAGTAAATGCTGATTGAAAAATCATCTAAATATGTTTGTGCTCAGGGAAGACAGGCAGTTTAAAAAACAGACAAAAGAAAAAAATCTAAATATTTTTATGCTTAGTGGCCTTAAAACTTACCAGTCTAACCATCTGGAAACTTTACAGCTATTATTACGAATTCTTATTTAAAGGGCAGTAAAACCCATTGCTGACATGAAATTAGTCATGCAAGGGCCTGCAGATGTACATCCTTCTGCCCAAGCACTGGAACTCTGAATGCAAAGTCCAAAAGTGTTCATTTGTTCAGGCTCTGTGGGGCACAGAGAGAGACAACAGCTCCAAGACTTTGTTGTGGAACACAAGAGGTGGAGTCTTCCCAGAATTTATTACACATATTCAGTTGCAAATGCTGCTCTGCTTACTACAGGACTGACCATGTTTTTTCTACCATAGCTAAATGTGCAAAATAGACCTCAGGAATGCATCTTGTTCTTTGTTTTTATTTCCCCTTTTGTCAGATAACAGCTGTTTGGGACAACAGACTAGAGGTGACACTCTGGAAGAAGCTTATTAGAAGCACTGGCTCATTTGCACTAGAAAAAAAGCACAGGAACTTCTCTGATGCATTAATGAATTATATAAAATAAATCCACTGTAATACACTAAAATACTTACTGAAATTGCATTCTTTGCATGAAAATTTTACCTTATGAAAAGGTTTTACAGGACTACTTAAAGCAATAATATGAATNTGTGTGATTGTTACCTTATGAAAAGGTTTTACAGGACTACTTAAAGCAATAATATGAATTCAATAACTGGAGTTCATTTTGAAAATCACATTTAAGACCCTTTTCCATATAGAAGAAGCCAACATTCCTATTGCATAGGAACATAAAACTTTCCCCCATCTTAAATCTTTGTTGGTTCTCATCAAGATATAAGGATAGCACTAAAAAAAGGAGAGGGAGAAAGGAGTGATCAGTGTAACACTTGCAATTAGGTATTTATTTGGCAGAAAACTCCACTGACAAGGCAAGTAAGATTTATAGTAGCTCTAAGTTCACAAAATTTGGCGACTTATTATTTCATTTATTATCTTGTAATTCTGTGTACAAAACCATCTGCTGAGTTGGCGTTGCAATATTGCAAGAGTATCCTTGGATCTTTTGATACCCCAAAACCCACTTTCAAATGTAACAATCACACAGGGTCCATGTTCTCAAAGGTATTCAGGTGTTTCATCTCCTTCTCTCTCTCTGAAGGAATACACATAAAAGACCAAGGCTTTAGGAATTTAAGTCCAGTTGGTATTAATAAAGCCTATACATCAATAGCAAATGCATCATTTGTGAACCAAAACTGTTCAGGCATTTTCTGAATGAGGGCAAAGATTACTTGACATATCCATAGAGTACAAGGCTAGACATCAGTTAATACAGCTAATATCTCATTATTAGGGAGCCTTATCCCACAGCACTGATTTAACTCCAGAATGGGGATTACATTCCTATTCCTTGCAAAAATCACCCCTATCTCAATAATGCGACATCATGAGTAAGAGTAGCCAAATTAGAGATTATCTATATACAGTGCTTTGAGGCAAAGTGTGATTTCTAAAGCACAACCTGAAGCAAGAAGGAAAGAAATACATGAAGAACCAAAAAAGTTGGACCTGAGTGAAGGTATTTGATCTCTGTGCTTAGAGGACAACAATCAATTCTCTCTGGGCAGGTACAAACAAGAAAGCAAGAACACGGCCCTGCACCTACTTTTACTAGGTTGACCTGGAATAAGCTTTTCCTGTACTTTACTCAAAACACGAAAAAGACAAGAAATATACAGTAGCACATGGAATCTATTTTCTTATGCTTCTGCTCCCACACATTCATATTGGAGATTCAGTATGAGAAATACCTAACAAAAAAAATTAAAAAGCCTTTGATGAAGAAGGTTAAATGCAGCTCCTACGCATACCAGGGAAAAATCAGAGGACTCTCCTCTGTAACAATTGTGAACATATGCCAAGAAGACCCAGCAGACTGGATAGATTAGATTTGTTAGCTGATAGCAGGGTGGATTCTGTCATCCTTACTCACGCTGAATAGCACTTTTATCAGCTTTTATTCTAAGTAAGGTCCTGTTCAAGAAAAGTACGGATTCCCCCATCGCCCACAAAGGATGCAATCTTTTTGCATCAGAGATCAAAGCCAAGAATTAAAATAAATAGAAAAATCAGATGCCTTTCATGTGCCATGATCTACTGCCCACATGTGTTAAAATTCCCAATCTGATAACACGCTGGTGGACTCTGCCAAGGCCTCCTTTGCCTCCACAGCATCATTGTGCCTTGGCTCCTCCAAGCAGCCTAATGAAAAGCGCCTGGCGGTGACTTCCCTCCCTCCCTCTCTCCCTCCTTCCCTCCCCCTTCTCCTCGCCTCTCTGTCAGCTCTCTGGATCCAAACATGCCCAGCTCATGCATAAGCAAACAGGTGCAAGGCACGGCTCTGCCAGAGCCCAGGCAAGCACGAGGTACACGTGTAGCTCGCAGATTGTGGCATGCTGCTGATAGAAGGCGACAAGGCCAGACAATAGGTGGGGTCACTAGGTGGCTCTTTGATTTCCCTGGCTCTCCGCAGAACAGCGGCATGGGAGTTTGCCTGCGGGGGACGAACGCTGCCTTTCCATGGAAAGTGGGAAAGCACTGGGGCTACAAAACCAACAAGCAACCGGAACGTGGACTTTATTTCTGATCAGGAAAATTGCTGATGCAAATCAAGATGTATTCACCCACCAGCCTTGTCTGCCTGGGAGGAGATGATTAACTGTGAAAACTTCGTAATGAAACAAATAGCTCTGTGTGTATTATGAGTTTCACATATAAAATGAGATAGTCCGGTAACCAAAATGTAAAAATGGACTCTTCCATCAGAAGGAGATTTCAACTACAGTCTTGCCTCATCAACACAGGCTGTTACTCCTTTTAGCTTTTTGTTTTAGTTTCTTATCATCCTACTAGATTTGGAGTTAAGATGTTACAAAACATTTCAACAAACACTGCAGATTCTGCTGTCTCAGAATTATTGACTGTGTTTTGATGTTGGTCAGTGAACCAACATTATCTTCATCTCACAGCACATGCCCACTTTCAGAGATTTTTTATAGTAAGATGACAAGTTCATTAAGATTTAAAAACCAAAAATCCAAACCAGCCAAGCAAGAGCATTGGTCTGGCATGGTAACAAAGAAAACTCAGTGAAATGTCTGAACTAAATAGCTACAGAAACTACACCAAGCCCACCAGCTTAAATGGCACAGCACCAGTTCAAAACAGCAAGAAGCACTACCTTTTTTTTTTTTTTTTTGCACACCTGCTTGTTTTTATTCTTTTTAATTAAGCAATAGTCAGAAAGGAGCAGTCACTTTTAACTCATTGCTCTGAATCACTGTGAAATAGCTACCAAAGTTTACATGGTATCATACAACATAATCCAGTTATATTCTAAAATATCAGTTTAAGAAAATCAGCAGAGATGCAGAGTTGAATTATCGGTGTAGAGAAGGACATTCCTCGATTACTGCACTCCATTATTTCAAACTGTTCACTCTCAAAAACTGTGAAAACATGGATCACTTAATTTAAATATTCAGACCTTTAAAATACTAAATTAAGACCTGTACCTCACATGACAAAATCCCCCCAGCTGCTGGTATATAGCATAATGCCAAAGCATCCAAATCCTCCAGATCCTGAATCTTCCATGTATACCAGAATGGGACACTGAATTTAGAAGCAGCAAAGAATTTGGAAAAATCAAGTAGATAAGATCCTGAGATTTAAGTGCTGAACCTTATTTAACCTTAAGTAATCATATTTGACAATTCTGCTTTCATAAAGTGTTCTTCTGTTCTTTTCCTGTTAAACAGTTCTTACCTGACATGTAAGACGAGCCCCAAATTTCCTGCTACATGGCCTGAAATGGCAGGGAAACACTATTAAAACACACGCCTAGTGGGGCTGCTGCTGGTTCTAGGAACATTTTCAACCCTGTGTCTCTCACATGCAATTTGTCTCAGCTGAATTCTGAAGTGCAGGCAGTCAACTCTGGGCTGATTAATGGACATTTGCGCTGGCAAGTTATGCAAACAGTGGGAATTCTCCCCTCTTTCAACCTTTTTCTAAAACACTTGTACTAGACTAACCAAAATGCAGCCTTTCACTTGAAAAACTTTTCTGCCAAACTTCAGCTGTCAAATTATTAAAGCAAATTATATTTAATTTTCTATCTGTTCTTAGGTATCTCCATGAGACAGACTATTAAGATTTAAATGACAACTATGCCCTGTAAACTCTGACTGTTTCTTACCATGACCTATTTTCTAAATGTTTCAAGACAGATTAGGGTAAAACAAAACAAACTATCAGGAGGTAGCGACAGCTCATTTTATCAGCATGCTCCAATAAACCAAGGCATTAATAAATAATTACATCCCTCTCTCACAAATATCACCAGTACCAGGGGATTTGATTTAAATGTGTTTGTCATAAGATTAAGCCTCAAAATACAATATCAGTTTTTATTTCCCATATGGCTAAATTTAGAAACTTAAATAAAACTACAAATCCCTGTTTACAACTCCAGTAACCTCTACGATACTCAGTTACCCAGAACCCGATTTACATTCATAACATCTTCTCCCTTCACCTCCATTTTACTTCAAAGGCAAAAGCTAATGACCATTTGAATTCTCTACTTTGGAGGCTGAATAGCAGTGGCTTACACAAAGCCTTAAATATGGGTTATTCATAGTTATCTTTACTGCAGTGACAAATATTCCCCCCTTCAGTTTCATGATCTCATATTTCATATAGCAGAGCAAGAATTTCACCTAAATTAAAAAGTGCCTTCAAACTCAGTATTTGTGTCACAATGCAAAGACTGTACAAAGAACAGTAGTCACAAAAGCCCTTTATCTGTGTATGTATACAACAGCAAAAGTCAAGATACAAATTGATATGCTGTTATTTTATCATCAAGTGTTCTCCACTAATATGATGTAGAAATAATAACACAAATATAAAAAGACATCCAAAATATAGCCCAAATTTCATCCAGAAATAAAAGGTGTGTCAATACAGGAAGCACCTGGTGACTCTTCTGGATAATTGGCAAGGTAACCAAACTACAAAACTTTAATTGAACTTTCAATATGATTTCACTTTTTTTTTTTGTTTTCATTTCTAGTGCATTCCTATATTATCTGAAATGTCTAAGCACATATGTAGAACAAGTTCTGTAACTCAACTTCATAGTTATCTTATTTTCAAAGGGGAAAAAAAGAAAGATGCATGCAGAGTCAAGTTGATACATTTTAGTTTCAAATTTGTAAGCTATTTAATCATACACTGGATGAAGATGATCACTATTGAAAAAGTAGTTTAATTAGAGCAGAAAGCCAGCAGAAGCAGCAAGCAGAAGCAGGCTATTACCAAGTAGTTAAACGAGGACAACAAATATATGACTCCCACACGAGGGGACAGTATCACTCAGATGTGTAATGCTCAGCAGGCGCTCCTTGGTGTCTCCTGAAACTTTCCCTGCTGTATTATTTCATAGCATGCATAATCAGTAAACACTGAATATGGGGAAAATATGGCACCATCGGCGTTACTCATGGGATTTTACCCAAGGATGCAGCAGAAATGAGCAATCACTCAGCAAGCCTGCTTGGCCTGCCTCTAATTTATCATGGCTTACATCTCATGCCTGCCAGCAGAGCTGAATTCATATGTTATTGTCCCAAACCTGTCACTTTCTGGACTGCTTTTTAATCTTCCTCCTAGAATTACATTCAGAAAGGTCACTGCTATCCAATTAGAACCTTATCAAAGATGCACATGCAGGCTGGATTCACGCTTATCGAGAATGGGTCATAAATCCAGAAACTGCACATCACACAGTACCATTACCATAATGAATAACTCACATGGAAAAAAAGTGTCAGAAAATACCTGGGCATTCCCAGGCAAGTGTCTGACTGTATTTCTCCATACTCTAGAGCAGGTGAATGAGTAAAAGGTTTATATATAATTACAGGAATGATAGAAATCAAAGACCATCAAATCCAGTAACAAATCTTATTTTTATACAAAACCTGGTAATTGTATACACTTCTACAAACACAGACTTCCCTGCTCTTTTTTCTTAAGTCTCCAAATGGGTTTTCAAGATGATTTGTGAGGATTGCTATCATTTATATACCAACATCTACTGCATTTTCCTCTATCTCAGCGTCTTTGCAACTTATGAAGAATCACACATGTAGTCTTTTATCAATTAATTTAATCAAGCTCAGAATTTGAAAGAGGAATTTGGTTTTCATTCTTCTGATTCAGGTACATCAATCCATAAATACAACCCATAGACACATCCATTCATTTCCACTATTGACATTTGTAAAATAAGTTTTTCTCATTGTCACGGATAGCTTGAGAAACACTGTAGTGTATGATCCAGTTGAAGAGGGAATTATTGAGTAAATACAGCCTAGGAACATTAAGAACGAAAGGCGTTAAACAGAACCCGTATTTTTGCATTGCTTGCGCTTTCAAGATTTCATTCAGTTCTCTATTTTGGCAAAGCGCATTTTCAGTGTTGCCCATTCCATAAGCAGGAAAGAAGCACATCTTTGTCACTAAAAGCTCCCCTTGTCAAATAACCACCTGGAAACACCAAACATTTTCAGTCCCTCACACGTATTTACAAGGATTATGCTGATTTACAAACAAGATCAAAGCAATTCTCTCAAGAGGATAAGCGCATGAAAGAACTGAGTAGGTTTAAGAACTCGTATAAGAACCATTCACTCTTTCTCCCACCACAGTGCCAAATTCACTGGTCAATATCTGGGAGAGGTCCAAGGAGGGGAAGAGGAATAGAGAACAAAGCCTCAAGTCTTACTGCTTCACCTTACTTTCAGAGTATCAATAACAGAGCTTCAATATCTTACCATAACTGAAAACTTTGTAAATTTACAATCCCTTCATCTTTTTATCTTTTTTTTTTCCCCCACCCATGAGTTTATTGCTTCTCTCCTTCATTTGATTGAGGGTGGGGTTTTTTTCTGAAATTATTATGCAGCTGTTGAGGATTCCATGTGCTCAGACCAACATATCAAGGAAACTAAAGCATGCATTAACCTGGTGACTCCGGAGATAAGTTTCCAAAGCAAGGTTGGAGATACCTGGTCCAAACAGACTGCTTTTCCAATAGGACACCATCCATTGTATTCCAAAATCAGTAAGAGTCGTAAGTAATTGACTTTTCACACCTACTCTGATTAATCCTATTTATCCACTAGGAACAGGTATTGCCTACAGTTGCTGAGCAAGCCCGTACAGACAAGAGGGATATTTTTGCTCTAAGGTACATCACATAACAGAGACCTTAATATATTCCTGCATATGGATTTATCGCTAGCTCAAGCTGGATCGCAGTAGATTCTTTATGAGACTTTTCTCATAAAGAAAAGTAGACACAGTATTTAACAAAACCAAAAAAAAAATATACAAACCAGCACACTTTGGCATGAAACCCTTTGCCTCAGCCTTTTTCTTAACAAATACAGTGTGTTTTCAGGTCTGATACATTTATGCAGCAATAACACAATAGTGCTTACTTCTCACTTAGAATAAAAACTAAGATGCAAGCTATTTTTAATGATTTTTTTTCTACATGCGCCTTTCAGAACTAGCCTATGAATTAGGTATGCATTTTATTTAACAGTATTCAAGCAAAGACCTCTATAAGGACTTGTCTTAACTGGGTCATTTGCACTCTTACAGAATGCAAAATGCACTAAAAGTGTATGTTTAATAGCCTGGATATGAAAGTTCATTCCTGGAACTTAAACTATGAAGTATTTCACAGCATAACATATATATTGTGGACAAAAGCAATCACTCCTCCCAAATTCTTTTCTGTTTGGTTTGGAATTCCATATAGCCACAAGGAAGTGAAGATGTGCTTTTATTTTGTTAATAAATGTTGACAAGGACAACACCTGTAGCTTTATTCACATAACAGACTGTGAGAATCTGCCTTGATTGGAACATAATTGTACTTCGTTCCAAAGAAAAGTGATTTGAGAGAGGCTTCTGCTGCTATTAAATTTTATGATAAAGTAAGACAAGTGCAAAGATTTTTAAACTCACTAGAGCAAGAGGAATGCTTAAAAGAATGCTTTGCCCTGCGGTTGCACATGGAGACTATTCAGCTACAGATTTTTGTATTTACATTATATTGGTGACTTGCTGTGCAGTAATATTTTAAACTGAAATGTAAAACCTGCTTTAGAAAGAGGAAAAAAATTCATAAAACTCACACTAACCAGAGCACCCAAGTGCTCAAACAATTCAACCCACGATAACTCAAGTGCCTCACAAGGAAGTCTGATGGACACTTATCTGTAAGAGTGCCAGGGTTCACAGCATAAGAGTTCAAATGTAAGTTCTCTGGGACAGAGATGGTCTTTTGGTTGTGCCTTGACGTTGTTTATAACATTGGGAAGCCATTTCTCTAGGCCTCAGTGTAATATAAATTATAGTAATACTAATAAAATCCAACTTTGAGGAGAGAGTAATGGATCTCCTTATTGGTGATTGCAACAGAAAGGTCACAAATTACAGCACACGGAGCAAGAATTCCCAAATCCTGCCCAGAGATGTCTCCTTGAGGTCAAAGTTAGGGCGTATTGGAAACACCACAGCCTTTATTTTTTTTTTTTCTGTCAACAACATCCTGCTCCTGTGATAAATGAAAGACTCAAGGCTGCAGGTCACTTTTGAACCCTTCAACAGTTATAAATTCTCCTTAATAATAAGCAGAACTCTGTTAGCAAACATAGTGATTTACAGTAATAAGGATGCTTGCACCATTTTTCCAGAATATCTGTCAGTTTATTTTATAATAGCTAGTATTTACAGAGCACTTTACTAACATAAACTAATTAATTATATCCCCAACTGTTTCTATTCAAAATTCTAATGATGTAGTAAGCATCATGAGCAATCGTCAAATGCCCACTGAGACTTCTGTGCTTGACTTACAGTATCAGATGAGCTCACAGAAAGCAGCCAGCAAATACTGCAATGCCAAAAGGATCTTTGTTTATTTGCACCACCCAGTTCTGGTTTTCCACCATTCCTTCAAAATCCTTTGTTATTCTGTGGGGCACATGACTCATTTCAGCAGCATTTTCCTTTGGACTGAAGAGTGCATTACTACTCAACTCATTTTTCAAGAGATCAAAACTGAAACATAGTGTTTGCCTTAGCACCATCAAATAGTAAAGAAATTATCAACCTTGATTCAAATCAGACTCAAGATTTAAAAAAAAAAAAACAAAACACAAAAAACCCAAACAAAACAAACAACAACAAACTTAAACAAAAAACAAAAAAACAAATCACAGAACCCCCCCAAGGGTCAAGGATATTCTAGAGTTACTGCTTTTTTAATCATTACTGATTGTAAGTTTTAGCATTCGCTAGCATACACTAGAAATTGTTTCCTGACACAAATACAACTTTCTACAAAAGAAGCTTTGCAGGGGTAAAAAAAATGGAGGCATTCATTACTCTTTAGCATACCCTGGAGCTCTGGGGGATTAGAGCATTCCCTCTCTCAAAGCTAAGTCAGTGCCTCCTGGCTATTCCTCCTGTGATGCTTACACTATTGTTCTCACAGTGGAAATTCCAAGAGGACAGGGAGGAATTTCAGCTGGGGATAACTCATTCTAGCTGGCTACTGGATTTCTGAACCAAAAGGGAAAATTATCGTTGAACAGCTAGACTCTACAAGACCTGCAATATAAAACCAGTACCAAGTATTAAGAGAGCAAGTGAAGACCAATTTTATCAAAATATACTGGAACTTTCACTCTGAGATGAGGCTTAGGTTTTAGTTAACATTTTTGTGGGGAAAAAAAGATTATTTAAGCAGGGTATTGGTAACACAATCATCTCTATATCATCAGATGCCGGTAACCCTACATTATTACAGAAATTCTAGCAAGTAAATCATATGTCAATTCTCTTTATGTCAGAAACCCTTAAGTTTCAGGCAAGGATGAGAAGAAAAGAAATATACTAAATGCATAAAGATTGTACTTTATAAAAAGCAGGTGACAACTGAGGTCATGCAGATTTCCTAGATGGAAAACAGTTCGGGCCAGGGACATTCCGTATCCTCTCAGTACTGTTCAGAGAGATGTTCAGCCAAGGACAGAACAAGAGCCCCCTCTGTTACTCTAACGTTGGGTTCCCCAAGGCCCTAACTGCATTTCGACATCTACAAATTGCACAAGCCAAAACAATGTCCAGAGGACCTGAGAGAGAACATTTTATAGCTCTAAAGAGAAAGGAAGAGTGCATAAGAAAGTTTTATTCAAGTAGATTATTTTAGGGTCAAAATAGTAATCCGAATATCAAGTCTTTTTTCCTAGAATCCATTGCTGCTAAAATAACAAAATAACTACAAACCCATAAACGGAAGCTCCTGGAAAATTTCCTTCCATTATAAATTGGGTAATGTTTCATCATCACAGCTGATTATTCCACTTTCTAGTCCACAACAACCAGGTTTTATATGCATTTAAGCCAGTTTCCTCAAGTAAATTACACTGGCACATTTCAGTGTCCCTCACAGCATAAGCAGCACTGCACACTCAAAAGGAACACCAACAGGGAACACCTTTTAAACCAAAGCTGCACTGCACAGCAAAGACTGCTTTTACAAAAAAGAAATCAAACTGTCAAATAATCCAGAATAAAAGCTCTAAACCTGCTGTTCAGGAGGCTGATGACTAAATCACATCTTGCTATATTTTAATCAACACATTCACAGAAAAGAGGTTATATACTCAGTGAAGCATCTGACCACATGATATTTGCATTAGGAAATTAGCATCCCACAAATTCAACTTGGCACATACTAAGTGGATTTGAAACTGGTAATTGATAAATCCAGAAAAAGAGATATCACTGGGGAATCGCCAATGAAAAAGCAAGTTCCTAGTGGAGTCATGATAGTATTGGTTCACACCCTCAAAACAATTCAATACCTGCCAGCAATCGAGAAGAAAATATAAGGTCACTACTAATCCAATTTTCAGACAACACACATTGCTGGATAATGAAGTGGCAAGCAATCTATACAGATAAACATTGCTTTGTAAACTGGGCACAGGTCAAGATTTACTGCAAGATCATATTTCAAAACAAGAAAAAATCCCCACAATAATAGAATGGAATATTATATTCTAGAGGAAAAGCAAAATAGCCAAGGGAACACAAGCTCCTGATTTAACAAAGCAGATAAAATTTTTTCCAAGGCTTCTTCCTTAGGGTGACATTTCCATTCCAGGATTTCAGTATTTCATTGCTAGAAGATGGGACTAGGAAAACTCAAATTGCAAGTGAAGTTAATGGACCGAAGGTGTGGGTTTTTTTGGGGATTCTTATGGTGCAAATGAAGCACATTTCTCAAAGTATTCTGAAACCTGAAAAAATTTAATCACTCGATGTTACTTCCCTGAAAACCGCCTCTGGATCCAAAGACTGTAGATTTCAGGCACTCCAAAACCATCAGACTGCCACACAATCAGTGCTTGAAAGCTGTATTTACAAGACAGCACCTGGCAACGTGAATCCAATTTTACAGCCATTCCACACAGCTATGCAGGGAAAGTAAATGTCAACTGCATGAAACAGCTGCAATATTTAAGACTTATGACTTCTCAGAAATACAATGTGGTGTGGGCAGCGAAACTTTTTTCTCTGCAGAATGCTCAGTTTGTATAATTTACAAAGAAACGTGATCTGAAGCCTAACAGGAACAGAACAGCTAAAATTACTGAAGTAGTAGTTTTACCTTCGGGTCATCTCAATATTAAACCACCTTAAAGGGGATGTGATTTCCCTCACTTAAAATCTTTAACTCTACACAGGGATTTCAATATTTATTCAGAACAACGCATAACAAATTCAAGCCCCCAAAAAAAGAATGTATCTTTCCAGCCACACATTATTGATCCTGCAACAGCAGTTGTGGTTTGGATTATGCAGGATGTCAAGCTATATGATTTTGAAAACATTGACTTAATTTATTCAGATTGTATAATTCAACACGAAAATGGGAAGTCAATTTCCCTTGCTCAGCAAGAAGGTAATTAAATAGTTCTGAAAATAAAGCTTCTTAAGTAGATGCACATATACTGGTTAGGCAGTATTTCTGGAAAACAGTAATAATAATTAAAAAGCGTGCTATGTTTTAACTTTTACTGCCATTTTGAGAGATAAATACAAATTTAAAAGAGTTGAATCGTGACTGCCTCCTTTCCAAAGCTCACCAGCACCTGCTATGCTGTTTACAGCTTGAAGACATCCAGAAGAAAAGCTGTCCAGGTATAGGCTACTATTCACATGATAAGGAAAAAGAATCCCAGACAGTTATAATGTCTTGTTTTGCTGTTGGACTGCACTCACGGTAAATTAAACATGTATAAACAAACATTTATGTGCCTCTATGTGACCATTCCCAGAACTATTTTTAACAGCACTGAAACTTAGCTAATCCCCCCCTCTACCCCAATTTTGCCCCCACAAAAATTAAATTCTTTCAAGTCAATCTAATTTTCTACTGCCAACAAATTGTGGAAGGGAAGCAAATAGATAACATCTTCAAGACATGTTTCCACTGGTATCCTCTGATTGAAGAAAGTTCAATATTGCTTTACTTTTGAAATAAGAGAGTTTGGCAGCTCTCCTTTCCCTGCCTCTCCCACCTGTTTAGTGTTAATTAACCTCTAAACTATGGCCCATGTAATGCCACCACACCACCACCAACAGCAAGTTACTCTCCCAGTCACAATTACAAATTATTGTCCCATCATTTCCTGCTTTTGAGACTGTCAGTAGAGTTGTCAAAAGCATGGAATTTCTGTGTGAGAGCCTCCCAACTGGCTTCTCCTCTGATCTATGGGACACCTCAATTCCACAGCTGTCACAGTGCTGACACCAACTCCAGTTAATGACGCCGTGTCATCTCCCTGGCTCGTTTACCTGCCGACCCTGCAAACAAATGGACACTAGAGGGGAAGATAGGGAAGTGAGCAGCAGATACCATATTCATCATAATCACTATGATACACAGTAGAAGAAAATCAATTCCTCTTAATCGAATAGAGTGACTTATTAAGGGTTATAAGTCCTGGCTGGAGAGCTGTACTGATTGGATTATGCTGGGAGAGAAATTAGCAATGAGCTCTTGAACTCTGTTTCCTTTTGTCTTCTGGCTCAGAGTTACTATTAAATGATTATCTTATGAGAATCTTAGTAAGCAAGTCATGCTCTGATCAGGGAGAGCAGCAGGAAAAAGGGGACTGAAAATGTTCTTGAAGTGTTGACAGACAGTGATGTGAACAAACAAAATATGCCCATTGCAGCATTTCTGACTCTTGATTGAAAGAGCACAGCAATGGTACCTGAGACAAACACTTGAGACTTCCCAGAACAACCCTCTTCAATTCGGCACCGCCTCAGCCACTTGACAGATTGATAAGGAATTGCTTCGATTGTGACACACTGCAACTTCAAATTAAGACTGTCTTAAAGTCCAGTTTACAACAGATTTTTCTTCATTTAGGAAATGTTTTCCAGGTTGTAGAATCAGTGAATCAAACATAAGTCTTTACAAATGCTACTTAAGAGACTAGGAGGCAAAGTAAAGGTAAAATAGAGATGGAAAAGAAACGTTTAAGATGAGAACTGGCAAAAGAAAGTTTGTCTTTCCCATTAAAATAGCAGATGGTTATCCTGCATTTGGAGTCTACTGCTGGCTTTCAAGTATTAGAATCAGAATAAGGTTTAAAGAACTCTAATAGGAAACCAGGGACAAGGGAGTTTGTGTGTTTAAACTGGGGAAAAATATGCTGTCCTAGTTCTGGGCAGGACAGAGCTAATTCTGTTTACAGCAGTCAGGCGCAGCGGTGTCCACCTGTAGTTCCAGCTGCTGGGAGGCTGAGCCCAGTGGATTGGTGGAGCCCAAAAATTCTGGGCTGGGCTGAGGGGGTGTGGCCAACACCTGAATATTATAATACCATCTTAATTGGTTTGGGAGAATCTCAGTTGGGGCACTGAATTGGGGAATACTATTCCTAAATCATGACACATGCACAGAAATGATGTTCCCCTGGACTTTTTAAAGCAAGAATCACTGGAATTAAAGGAAGTTGTGTGCCAGCATGCTCCAGGATCACCCTGACTGCTGGAGATGCAGTGAAGGTGCACCATAGCTTTTATTACCAGCAGTAGGCCTGGCCATCCACAGTGCATTCCTACAGCAAAATTCAAGGGAAGCAAATGATACAGAGTCCATGCACATCAGCTAATGATCTGCTTCACTAATCTTAAAGATCTTTCAACAGCCTTCCTGACATACTACGACCAAAGGATTTTAAACAGTTCAGCTATTTACTCCACATCATCATAATTCTGTGCTTCAGTACAAATTCCAAAAGGGAAATGCCTTGGAAAATATAAAATTTTATTACTGCCCTTCTTAAAATGGTCTCTCTGGAGAGTAAGTTTTGTGCAACCATCATATTCTAGCAGAATAGAAGCAAACTGAAAAGAGATGACAAATTCTGGATCTTGTTTTGCTCCCATGCCACAACTGCTTGTGCCTAACATTAGCATTCCTAGATAGGGGAAAACCAGTCCCAATATTTTTTCAAAAAGCTGTACTGATAGCTTTAATCACAATGATTTTGCTACTTATGACTAAAGAAATATTATTAAATAAGGATCCACATATTAAAAACAGAAGTTCTGCCAGTTCCCAAAATGTCCTTACGCTTGTCCCCTAGGAATCCCAGAAACAGCAGTAATATCCATGTGATGAATTATATTTATCATGCTGCTTTGACCATCTCAACTGCTCTCTGCATGCTAATCCATCATTTCGGGAATTATTCAACCATTCTAGGCCCTTGAGCTTCAAATGAACACCATTAGAAAGAAGTTAAAATTGCTGGGAATAGCTTGTTCACCAGGGACTGAACACAAGTAACACTGATGAAATCTTCAGGGTATGTAACTGCTTAGTAGCTCAGTCTGGGAGTTCACCCCCATAAATAGCGATGTCTTGAAAGGATTTTGATAGCAAAGTGAAAGGGAAGTTTCTGGGCCTAAGTATCCAGATACTTCACTCTGCTCCAAAATCCTTCCTTAGGAAGGCCACTGGCAAGAGGTATTCAGGGGATCTTGGCTCATAAAAAGCTGATGTTTAGAAAGGGGCAAGTTCCTGCCCTGTTTCCTTCCTTTGCTTTCCCCATCACAGCACTCACAAGAAAGCATCCTGAATGCAGAGCCGAACTTGGCTCTCCAAGTGAAGCAATCACAACTCAGTAAGGTGACAGACAACAGGAACTGCTCTTGGAAAAAAGATTAGACAATCTTAAGATGGCAATAATAATTATCTGAAATATAAGAGACACATATATACCACACACGTACATGCAGAAATTTACAAATATTTATCAATACAGACAAACACTTTACAATTCTTCCTCTTTGGTATTTCCCGCTACTTTAATACACTTACTAGTCAAAACTAACAGAAAATTAAACAGTATTGCAACTTGTCAAAGTACTCCCTGCTCTATATAAACACAACATTTAATAATCCATTCATTGATCATATTTACAGTTCACTATTTTTAGATGCTACATTAAATTAGTGTTTCTTCCTATTGCATTACAGAAAAAGTTTATTGAATGAATGCCAGCAAATGTACCATTCCGAAAGAAGTAGGCAGACTTTTTCTGTAAGGTTGGAGCCATAAGAATCATTTAACTCTCAATACAAAACCAGTTCTGTCAATATAGTTCCATTTGACAGCTGTAACTACTACATCTATTTTGATTATAACTTTAAATACAACATAAATTGACAGATTACAGAAAAAGTTCTGTATTAATCAGAAAAGCCAAGACCAGCACTTGCCAATGAGTCTGAACTTGGATTATTTTATTGCTTTATTGTGCCAAAGTCTTCAAGTGTACTGAAGTTAGGAGCATGAGCTGACTTGCAACAGACATTATTTCAGTATTATTCAAAAACTTGTTACATTTTATTCCTCATTATACAAAACTGTATCCTTGTCACCAATTAATCCTGTTTATGACAAATAGGTCAAACAAATTGAATACAAATCTGGATTAATTCTCACTTGTAGAAAAACTTGAAGGGTGTAATTATAAGAATACATGTATTAAAGAAAGTATTAAACCAATGTTCATTTTTCAGATATTAAATCTAGGAATATCTACCAGAGTAGCAACTAGGTTCCTTCTCTTTGCAGCATCTGTGAAACTATTATTTGGCTCCAGTAAATCTAAGTTCCCCTTCAACTAAAATTACACGGGTATACACAAATAAAGGCCCGGCTTTTACATTTTTCAAGGGTATGTCCATATAGAAAGAATACTTCCATGAAGCTTTCTCATCAAATCTAAAAGAGTAAACTCCTTAATAGCATTTCTGTTATTAACTGCATTAAGACCATTTTTCCCCAACATAAGATATTAAAGATAGAATGAATTTTTTAAAAAAATTATATTGACATAAGTGTTGGAATTGAACTTCTTCTAAATCCATCTGCAAAATTGAGTTACAAATTAAAACTTAGACAAAGAAAGACCTGCCAGTCATTTTGGCACTTTCTTTGGGCCAACTTATCTGAGGCAGCTGCAAGACTACATTTAAGGGTCATATATTTTCTTTCAAATCAGCTTCCAAATGCATCTCCAAGAATGGGCCATGACAATGGTTTAAAGCTTTATTCCCCTCTGCAGTTACAAGTCATCACAATGCTGACTCTAATCAGGTTACTCTGCATCTGTCTGTCACAAATAACCTAGTAACAACTAAATGGATTGCCATAAATCTTTCAATTAGAATTTATAACTTTATTAGCACAATATTTCTGAACTGATTGCATTACTTTGAAGAGCAGCTTTCATTTATTTTGTCATTTGGGGGTCAAATGTGTACAATGGCTGGACGCTGAATACACAATAGGAAGCCTTACTTCAACTTCACGGTGGTCTCCAGAATTTCCCTTCTCCAGAGACTACAGCCAATATTTTAAAGGAACACTTTGTTTGCTGTGCTGAGGTTGAACTGCTTGGCTGAATGTGACCAAGTTTTTTCATGACACACAAGGGTCACACTGCCAGTTTTATGGCCCTGATAAGGCTTCATAAGAGAGTAATTTGCCATTAGGTACATTTTCCAAGCATTGTATGTCTTATATTTGTTGTTGTTTTGTTTAGAGCTGTTGAAATCCATGCCAAGGATCATATCTCTACACAGAGGATGAGGATCAAGTGATACTCAGTGATCCTAACAAATGTGGCTTGGTACATCAGTATCTTGAGATGGGGGAAAAAAGCGAAAGGCATTAGTTTCCTAAAAATTTTTAAGTATTTCTTTCACTGTTATATAAGTACTCTGTATTTTCTTTGAGCTATAACAATTCCACACATTATGGTTAAGAAGAGAAAATAAGCTAAGCAGCTGATTTAGATGGATATACTTCAGCATTTTGACAACACCCGCATACAAACACAAACACATTCCTGCTAAAGACGTAGTCACACATACGTTTACGCCTTATACCCCCAAAAATCAAGGTACAGTTTAATTGTATTTTTGTTTTAAGGGACTAACTTCTACAAATTTTAGATAGAACAGCCAAAACTTAAAATGTGGAGAAAAATCTAACTTTAAAATTCAATGATGAAACTATTTTTGGGTAACTGAAGCTAAAGGCACTGTCCCATCTGAAGACTGAAAAAGATCAGGAGTTTAAGCAGAAAAGGCACAAGATGAAGGCTCAGAAATAGCCATGCATTCCTTTGTGTTTTGCTCATAATTAAATGGGAGTCTGCAGAGTTCTGCAAGGCTGTTAACATGCACTGGATTCTCTGGCAAGATCTAAGGATAATTTAGCAGCTTTTACTGGCTGCTTGGGTGAAACTGTGAGCACAGACACAAATAAGAGGTCATTGACTATTGTTTATACTTCAACATGTAGGTGAAAGGTGCAAAACAGGTGAAAAGTGCACGTATAGAGACACCATGGTCTGAGAGGGTGCTTCAGCTCAGATGCTACAGAAAAAGCAATTAATTAGCCCACTTGCTGGAAAGATGCGGAGTCATCAGTTCCAATTTTATTTCTTCCTTGCAAACACAGAAAATTTTGCACAAAAAGAGGAAGAAAACTTGATAAGTAAATTTTTATAGAAAGAAACAGGTTTATTACAAAGGTGCCCCTGCCATACCCAAATTAAAAACAGATATATGCTGTAACATAAGAAGTGAATCTGCCCTGCTTTTTGTTCTGCTAACTTAGACGATTCAAATGGGGGCCTGCAGCCTAAGATTTGACATCCAAACATGCCCAGGGCACCCCAGAAAATAAGCCAGGACTTGGTATTTCTATAAGCAATCTGGAGCTGGCATGACAGGAATCATGGGTGCCTCTCAAACATGCATGGCAACCAAAAGCAACTAAGAGCCAGAAATAGAAAATGAAAAGCACAAATCACCCTCCTTCCTGCTTCCACACACCTCTAACCTTTAACTGACCTTTCACCCAAGAGAAAATTTGTTCAAGATAGCCCAGGAATCTTGAAGTAGCTCATTTCTAAGATGCTATGGAAAGAAGTGTCAGATGGTAGAAATCTCACTGCATTAGTTTTCAAATGCACGTGCTGTAAGTAGCCAAAGTAACTTCTGGTTTATCCTTACACACCCTTCTCTTTGTGTTATGAAGTTTAGGAAAGAGCCTTCAAAAATGTTAAATAGCTTAAAAAAAAAAACCAAAACTTACCTGCTGACAAAAATGTGAAGCAAACTAATTATCTTCTACACTAGATTTCTTAAATCTCTAAAGAAAACAGGAAAATGTACTTAAAATCATATATGATCATGTACTGTTTAAAACCTACAATTTCTGTAGTAAGACTACTCTTCTGTTAAAAAAGATCTCCACAGGGATTTGTAAGGAAACAGCGTGATTAAATTTCTTAAAAACTATTAAAAAGAGATAGAATAGGCAAGTTTATTTATCACACTGCTCATAGTTTATGTTTAAGGAGACATGGCTTGATTCTCCCTTCCTGGTTCCTCTTCAGATTTAATCACACTCAAAGTCCCACCATTTCTGAGTACACAATCTCCTGTGGCTCCTGGCTGCCACCACCAAAGTATCCACATTTTTCTATGTTGCCTTTATAGAGTACAGGCAGTGCAGGGTTATCCCAACCTCAGAGCCTTTAAACAGGAACCGAGTTAGGAAAAAGGAAACACAGGCCACCTGTATTCAACTTTAAACTTGTCAGACATGGTTTGTGACATTATTTCACCAGACCATTGTGCTGTCAGGATAAGAGATCACAAGAATGTCTTTTTAATCTACTTTAAGGCTTGAAGTGTTAGTAAAACACATTACAGTGAACAAAAATATGAGTTAGACCATAAAAAGTTTTCACACTCCTGGCATAAATTTGAGATGTCTTTGTTTTTTTCAGCTCTGAATCTAAAAATGTAAGCAGTGCATCTGTTTTTAGGAAGCTTTCTGATTTTTCCTTTCAGTAGTTAGTTAGGAAAATACATTAATGCACCTAAGATATTAGAGCAATGAGCACCATCCACCCCAATAAATAATTATAGATAATTCTTTTGAAAAAGAGTTTTCATTCCTAAGCCCACCTAAGGCCACCTAAAAACTCACTCAAAACAAACTCTACAAATTTTTAAGTATTTAAAAACCATTTCAATACAAAGAGCATGTTCAGTTTTAAGAAAATCATACAAAACTGACGTGCCTAATTTCCCTCCTGTTTAAATTCCCTTTTTATTTAAAATGAGAAGTTTTTATCAGTTATGACTATATGTTTTTAAAAGCTTATTTTTAACTCAAGACCATACTGCTGTAAAAGCAAGAAGTACTTAGTGTACCTAAAACCACATTAGATTGATCTGTATTATCCTTAACCACTGAAATGGAAAACTAAGAATATTAATATGGCAGCTTTGACATCACAACAATTGATGCAAATTCTAGGGTCTAACTTGATAATTCCTGCATGCTTCCCCCAGTGAAAGAGCAGAACTATTGTCATATTCTGAGCATATGTGTAGTTTAACCTCACTTCGTTTTTGTAACAGGGAATTGTGACAAAGAACTGGAATTCATTTTCTAAAATAACACATCTTATGTGTCAATAAAAAGAAACGAGAGAAGTCACAAGAATTAATGAGGTTGATTATAAGTCAGATCTCAAAAGGATATTATCAACTCTAAAGCAAGTCAAATGTCAAACTTGGGTTAAAAGTCATTTCAAGTACTGCATATATTCTTCTACACTTTGGGATAATCCCCTCTAGATTAATGCCTTCTTATCATTTTTCCTCTCTCAGTTTATTCAAAACACTTATCAAAAGAAAAATCAAGTAGGCAGTAAAAGCCAAGGTATTTTTGCAGTAAGAAAATAAGCAACCATAGCACGTGAAGTCTCTCAGGGCTAAAAGAAAACTCGTTTATAAAGCTGTGCCTGTGGATAAACACTGATCAATCCAGCTGGCAAACACAGCTCTCCTATCCACAGGAGCACAGTGTCCCACAGGCACCCACATTATTGGGGCATTTCACACCAGCAGCACACTGAGCTCACAAACACTTTTGGGATCAAGATGTATTGCCCAGTGGTTTGTAAAATAAGGGTGAAAATACCTAAAAGGTCTGTAGCAGAGGGAAGAACTGAAACCATAGCACGGCCTCTTCCATTGTAATCAAAAGCTGGAAGGAATATTAGCTAAAAGGAGAAAACCAGAATCTGCATTAATAAACACTCTATACAATGTACACTGCAATTTGAATAAAAAGGAAAGAGAAGCTTATACAGTCTGTTTACACAAAGTTTTAATTCAGATTTATTTTCATAGTGACAGCCTTTTGAACCCATGGAAATCTTAAGATCTTGAAACAAGATCCATTTATTGGCTAACTGATACAAGAACTGAATGTAAGGTTTGGGTCTGACTTTTATTTCAGTACGAGTAATAAAACTGCAGTTTAATCCACTGGGAAAAAAAAAATAAAAAAAATCAATCAATTTACCTCTTGTCATGCATCTTTTCCCCTTGGCTGAACATGACATTAAAGGTTTCAAATGTCATACTTGTAAACTATTTGGAATTAAAAAAATGTCTCTATGGAACTGTTATATCAAATGGCAGTTTAATAACTAAAGTAGTTTATGATTCGAAAGAATTATAGGAATTAAGTACTTGAAAAACCTAAAAAGGAAAAAAGGATAAGACACAGGCTCTTAAGCTGTCCAGAAATAAAACCCACTGCAATAAGAATGCTAAGAATTAAAGATTGTGACTTCCTGAACCTTAAACATTAAACCCACTACAGAAGCAAAACATGAACAATTTACTTCCATAAAGACATTTGTTACTAGCTGGTATAATGCCAACACAGAAGCTTTATTAGACTTCAAATGATAAAAGCAACACTTCCCTCAAAACCCTCTCTCCTCACGTTTCATGATGTCCAATAGGTAAGAGATTAAAAGTCGTATTTGCTCAAATCTACACACAGTACAGCCCCATTCTGGCTCTGTTGTCTGGACCCTTTTCAAAATGAAGAATAATAACAAATAAACTCTATTATTTATTAAAAATGTTTTTACTTCCTTTAATAAAGTTCTTACTGCCATTAGACTGAAATCACTTGGACATTTTCACCTGCCTTAAGCAGGAAGGACTGGGTTTGCATGTCACTTTCTGACACCATGATTTTTCCTTGTAGGTACAGACAAATTTTTTGAAAATAAAAACCTCAGCACAGGCACACCAACAACTCACTGACCTATAAATAAACGTTTTGTAACCGAGAAGTACAGCAGTGTACCACCTCCAACTGGGCTCGCTCCAGGATTGGACTCCCAAGAAAACCCCTAGTCTTAGATATGCTGTCAGACAATAATGAGATTTAGTGAGTAACAGGGATGAAATTAATGTCCCTAAAAAGATACCTGCTTTGATATGAATTCACCGGTTTTAGACTTCAAAAATCATTGCATATTTTCTGTGTCCCAAGTGTCCAGTAGCACTAAAGCCAAAGTCTCTTTTCCTTCTGAAAAGCACTTTTATTTCTCAAAATGCTCCAGGAAAGGACAAGTATCAGTGCATTACAGCTTTGGGACTTACTAAGCTTGCCACTGGTCCTAGAACACTCTTCAGTAGTTTTTTCTATTAAATGTGTTTATCACCGAAAGGGATGATGCCCTTTTAATTCCTGTGACATCTGTCCTATCAATCCTGAGCACAACATTCCCAGTACCTAGATCCATGATCACACAGGTAGCCGAGCATGTTACTGCTCAGGCAAATGTGTTATGAATTCTCAGATGATGAACTATGGTAAGGCTGGATGTCAGAGGTGATGAAACTGATAATCCATCAGTAATTTTCTAACCATCCCAACATCTCTGACCCATTGAACTAAATAAATGTATTTAATCACTGACTAGTCAACTGATCAGAAGGTGCCACAGGGTGAAATGAGTGTCTTGACAAAGAGAAGACAGACACTACCTAAACCACTGTCACAACAAGTATATCTTATCTCAGCCTCTTACCCAGAGCGACAGATTCAACCTCAAACCATAACATAGAAAAAGAAATTTTGTTTACAACAAAATACAAAACTGCTCTTGTAAGATTATCCTGAAGAAAATAATTCTGGCAACATATTCCAGACTTTTCTTGCAATCATACTAGGTCAAAACCCCATCCCTCCAATCACTTCTGATGAATCATAGCCAAAATAACACAATGCAAGCAAAGGACGCAGCTTCCACATGAAGGTTTTCCAGCACCTTTCTGGGTGATGTGCTCTGTCTCTGGTCTTATTGCTGCCAGCTTCATGACTAAGAAGAATGGCCGGACAAATCTCACACCCTTCACAGAAGTCTTAAGCAAACTTTTCTTGGCATGCAAAAACCTGACTGCATATGAAGTGGTACTTTCCCCAGGTGTTCCTATGGCAAAACCACATGGCTGCCCAGCACTGGGTTATTAATGCCTCATTCTCCTGATGTTCTGTGTTGGCAGCCATGACAGAAAGCTTTGAAGTTGTTTATTCACACTTGTTTAATCCCGTCTCCACACAGCACATCACAGCCTGTGGGGCTTGGAAGATGGATGAGTGAAACCAAGGCCACGAGGGGGTCAGGGTCAGGGTTGTCGCTGAATCTCAATAACTCCATCACTCACTGTAGCAGGCACCTCAGAGGTCACCTCAACCGAGGAGTTTGGGATAGACAGCGGAAAAACAGCTGGCGCAAGCGTACACATATTCCCTGCAGTTGATGCTGCGCATGGAAACAAGTATAAATCCTTATTTTCACTGTGTCTTGAGCTAGTTTTAGTCTACTTGGTTATAAAAAGAAAAGAGAAGAATTTTTCTGCAAATATCTGGTAGGTATTTTATAAGTATCAAGCAGCAACATGAAGGCAGAAGAGAGAAACTAAAAATCAGAAAATAAATATGCCAGTTTAATATTTCTCCTGTAACTATTTGCTAAGGGAAAGGAACTAAAAGAGCACACAGTGCTGCAGATTGGCTCTAGTACACAGTGACAGTGGAGGGCAATACATTTCATCCCACTTGTATTGTGCACACCCCTGTACCTGACAAAGAAGCTTCTTTGAAGCACAGACAGCACAGATGACACAAACTCCTACACTCTCCATTACTTTAGGAATTGTAATGTGTATCAATGATAAATCCTGATTTTTAAAAACTTTGTTTAGCATAAGTATGTTTCATATATATGTATTTCATGCACATATATACATACTATATTTATATATATATAATTACGTACATAAAACATATCATAGTTAAATAGCTGTATAGTGCTCTGGTCCTACACAATATTGCCACTATAATTTGAGAGTTTGTACCCCATAACTTTACCAAATCATTATGTTATTAATAACTATATTGCACGCTGTATCCTGTTTGTTCACCTGTTCTGTGACACTGGTAGGACTTTTATCACGTGCTGATACAAATCTGTTCCTTTCTTATAGCTCTTAGCTTGTGCTTTCTACATCCACCTCATAATAAACCACTCTGCAAAAGTGAAATTATTTCCAAGAGAGATGGAAATTAGTATTATTAGCTATCTTTAAGCATGTGTGCAGTAACGGAATTAAAAGCATAAATTTGATCCAACCAAGTTCTCATTTGTACAGAATGCAGGTGCATAATGAGAAAAGTGACATGTAAACTTCAATCTGCACATATGCAGTGTATTTATGATAGCCAGTCAAAATATTTTGATGAATAGGAAAACTAGCAGGTGAATTACACAGAGAAGAGTCAAAGACAAGCCTTTATTCTAGTAAGAGAAAACAAGTCCTTACAATCTGACCAAGCTATTTTAGAAGAAAATCCAAAAAAACCCCCAAAAACAAAGCAGGGCTTTGTCCAAACTCCCCACTTCCAAATTCATAATAAATATACAAGCACAGCCTTCAGTGTGCTTGTATATTCAGACTAATGACACTAGTAAGGAAAGAAGTAATTCTGTAACAATTTGCAGATACAATTTTTATGCTCTTTTTTTTTTGGGGGGGGGGGTTAGTGGAATTATAGTGATTTGGGTTTGGATTTTTTTTCCTCAGATGGTTGGTTTTTGACACATTTTTGGAAGTTATCAATTTCTTAAAGACAAAGGAAAGCTTTTTGTTTGGATTGCTGCAACTTCTTTCTCTATGGCCCATTTTCTGTAGTTTATTTCTATAAAGTACTCCTAAAGGGAAGGGTGGGGGCAAGGGTGTGGTATTACCACAATTTTCAATAAGACTGGTACAATCAGAATTTATAAAACCCACGTAAAAATCCATTAAGAAGTCCAAAATTTGCAGTAACTAATACATTCTGAATCAGATGCTGCTCAAATGGGAACACAACCTTTATAAAAACATTAATAAAGTCACTGTGTTTTTACAGTAGGCAGAGGAAGGCAAATAAAATGAAGAATATCCCTCATATTTTTAAGATATCATACTACCAATCAAAATATTTGGCTTCTGCCTGCAGTTCTGCAATCAACATGATACATGGCTTTGAACAGATGGCTCTGAATCCCAAAGAAAACATGACTGATGTTCTGTATTGCCACCACTGACTTTCAGCCATACATCCGTAGGAGAGGAATTCACAGGTCTGAAGCAGGTAATTCAGTTGCTTCTACAGTACAGTAAGAATTGTATTTATGCTAAGGGAGTGGACAGGGGCTCTAAGGTACATATCTACAGCATCCAGAGGGGCTTCAATCACTTTTCCCAACTGAGTGTCCAGAATGCAGGCTAGTTACCTCCTCCTTCAGCAATCTGAAGGAACATTTAACCAATTCAAGAATTAGACTACTTGAGAAAAATGTGCCTTCTAGCTGCTGATTCTAAATTTGAAACATGATGGGAAAAAAAAAAAAAAGGAAAAAAAAAGAGAAGACAGAGTTAGAAACCATGTAGGTGGAACACAAAGGCAGATACTTTCCAAAAACTATTTCAAGTGTTTTTTCTTGGTTTTTTTGCCATTTAGTCTTTAGTATCCAAGAGGCTTTGTTGAAAGAAAAAGCCATCCTGGCATACCTTGAAAAGGTTTAACTTTCCAGTTTGCGTCAATGACTTTAAATTTATACCCAGACTGTGCTCTTCTGTGGGCTTTGTTATCAATTTAAAAACATTCTAAATATTCTATACTTCAAGAGAAAAACAAGGTGTAGAAGAAGAAAGAAAATTTAATTCTGTGGAGACATCTCTTCCATAAAGACAATCTTTCAGTAAAGATAACAAACATCTCCATGGCTAAGGTGACAGCGTTTCTTCACCCAGATGCTTTCAATGACTCCAGGTTTTCCACTACTGGTGCCCTTTTTGGATTCTAACCAAGATAAACAATTGTACTTGTCCAAGATCCGTGAGGGAAATGAGCCACTAAAAGTGCTTAAACTTCAAACACATGAGCTTAAACACCTCACCTGTTCTCTAAATCAGTGTTTTTTACTATCCAAGACAGAGCACTGCACTAGATGGACCAACTGGTGAGACCCAGTGGGTCACTATGCCACTGCTTCCCGTGTAAAATAAAATACATGATATATAACTAACTCAGCTGTCCTGCTCGGGAGAAAACACAGGAATTCTTACATTCTAAATATACCTAAAGCTCCATTTAGCATTCAGCACTGCTAAAATATAAAATGATCGTCCTATTACCTGTCATCTTATGGGATTATAACAGCCAGCACATGAAACATTCTTGTATACATTATGACCTAAAAAGTAATTCCAAGATTAGCCATTGTAATTTCTTTTGCAAGATTGCTTCTCAATTTACTCCCCTTAAACTGGGGACATTTTTCCTCAGGTTCTCATGTGTGGATTAGTGTTTTGAGATTACAACAGAAATAAATTTTTTCCTTCCCATAAGCAATGTTTATATGGCTCAGCCTTGCTGGGTTGGTAATCTCTTAATGAGCTGACAGCAACTTGCTTCCTTCTCATTTATTTCATCAAATTATTTTGCATACAAAGTGAGCAACAGGCAGGTTTGAGTCCAGTTAGAAAAAAGGTCCTCCAGCAAGATGCAGGTGGTTTAAGGAACTGCCAATTTTGAACACCAAGGCAAACATCTACTTTGGCACACAAGATTAGGCAATGACCCCAGCAGGACCCAACAGGAGGATCATTAGACAAGAAGAATGGGATGACACTGAAAATTAGTATAGGAGACACTAACTGAAGTGGCATAATAGAAAGTGCAAGGCCATATTCTTTCAAACCCATCACAGGGATGTTTATGGCAAAGTAGAGTTCATCTGTTACAAATTACAGAGGAAGAGAAAGATCTGTTTCTGATTAGTAAAGAGAGAAAACTAGTTACCAAATGCTTATAAACAGTTAAACATGATCACAGGGCTGATAGATCAGGGAACGGTGAAGAGAGTTATTAACATTAGTTCATAATGCATGGCAGGCAAGTCTTGAAATACTACATGCAATCTACCCACTCATGTCTCAGAAAACACATGCAGATTAGAACAGGTGATGAATGGCTGCCAGCATCAAGTAAATATTTTCCAGGAGAACACATGAGCTTTTCGTGTTTAACTCGGTAATAGCAGAGATGAGAAGTGACACCATGGTGGTCTATAAATACAAAAGAGAGAAAACTACTATGGAAAAATCAGATCACAGAATCATAGAATAGTTTGAATAGAAATGAACCTTTTAAATGTCATCTTAATCCAACCCCCTGCAATGAGCAGGGACATTTTCAACTAGACCAGCTTGCCCAGAGCTCCATCCAACCTGGCATTGAATGTTTCCAGGGATGGGGCAGCCATCACCCCTCCAAGCAGCCTGTTCCAGCTTTTTACCAGCTCTCCACAGTAAAAACCTTCTTCCTTGTATGTACTCTTGACCGACCCTCCTGTGATTTAAAACCATTACCCCTTGTCCCACTGGCACAGGCCCTGCTAAAAGGTCTTTCCCCATCTTGCTCGTAAGTCCTTTTCAAGCACTGAAAGGCCGCTATAAGATCTCCCAAAAACCTTCTCTTGCCCAGACTGAACAATTCTAATTTTCTCAGCCTTTCCTCATAAGAGAGGTACTCCAAAATCACAAGAACTAGCATAAATGAAGCCTGTTTATGTTTGCGCTGCAAACATGAAAATTATTTTTCTCACCATCAGAATACCCAAGATTCAAGACAGTCTTTGAGCAGAAATGGAAAGGAGTGAGCTTGAGGATGAAGGGGAAGGCAATCAAACTGCTTTTCAGAGTGCAGTTTGAAATGTTTCTGAATGGAATTACAAAGTACAGCTGTGTAGAATACAGGAACTCAGAGATCCAGCACTCCCGGTTCTTTACAACTCCGAGTCCCTTTGCACAGGGGCAAACAGATCTGTGAGACAGCAGAAAGTGACTGTGTACGCCTCCCTTCTCTATCTCAATGAAGCCATTTCCCAAGCATCAGTACACATTCACATCACTGCCACTTGGAAAATTCAAGCAAGAGGAGTGGAACAAAACCACCACTTCCTTTCCCACAAAAATTCCACACATTAAAAACTTTTACGAAGTACATCTATGGGAACATTTGAAGTATCACCAAAGCCATGACTAAATTTTAGTCCTCTAAGAGCAGGAGAAAGGGAAGTACATGTCTGAACAAAGACAGGAAAAAAGTAAGGAAGAAGGTTCAGGGTTTGGAGTCTTCAAACAAATGGAGTGATTATCAGAATAAAAGTCTTTATCAATATATATAGAGAGATGTGTAAATGTAAAATATCCACCAATCTCGTCCTGATAATTACTGTTAATTACCATAGTAATGAACCTTCTCAGAATTGAGATCATGAAAAATTTTCAAGGGCATAGTCTAAACATTGCTTAAAATGAGTATTTTTTTTAAGCCTGACACTGCAGAATACAGCAACATGAATGAAGCATATGCCAATAGCTAATATTTCAATTAACATTCAAATAGTGCTTATAGGCTCCTGAGCAAAGGGAACAGAGTTGTAAAAATGCAGTGTTATCTTGTTCTCCTTCATTTCCCACATGAACTGAAAAAATCAGAGAAATGTCAACCAAAAAAAAAAAAAAAAAAAAAAAAAAAAAAACCCCAAAGAGTACCCACAAAAAAAACNCGCCATGATGTACCCACTAACAGATCAGTCAGGAGCTGATTTCTTTCAAAGTTTCTGGAAGTCATCAGTTGTTCCTTAGCTGACAACATTTTATCAGGTAGAGCATTCAGACTGATGTAAACAGCACATTTGATTTTAAAAAAGTAAAATAAAATCCAAGGCAAAGGGAAGAAAGAAGCCGATAAAAATCAAGTGAGGAAATGTGCAAGAAATTATCAGAAGCACAATCACATCAGCTGCAAATACCTCCTAAAAAATGTAACCAGAAGATCTCTTTTAGATGGGGAAAAAGCCAGGGTAGTTCCTGGGCAGAAGAATTCGGGGATAAATAAGATATCCTACACAAAGCTGCTCTAATAATTTCTGGCTGTGAGAACTATATCTACTGCAGGGATGCTGGGGATGATACTGGACTGTGTGAATACACAGTGCATGAGAGCACATTGCAGAGACTTATTTATCTGTTCCCCAGTATTAATTCACATAGTGGAAACACCTTCCAGCTGTTAAGGAAATTTTTCACTAGGCATACATAACCAACTGACTTTAAGTGCTCACAGTAAACACTCTTCTGGCACCTGAGCCTGCCTGTCTTGTCTTAACATATGTATCTATCTTTCTTTAGCATTCATTATGCTGTGAACGTCCACCAAAAAAAGAAAAACTCAATTCTAAGATGACAGTATGAAAAGGGCACTAGAAGGAACAAGAACAAGGTCTGGAGAAACCTACAGGCATTCTACAGCTTGATATTATGACTCATAGAATTTTAAATATTTTTGGATTTGCTTAAAATTTAAGGAGTCTTTAGCTCTTTTAGCTTTGGAAACATTTGAATTTGCATGTCCAGGTGGAGCTCAAAGGGTAAGAAGTGAAGATGTAACCATGTGATGACCTGTCTAAATCCTAGTGGATGATGGGGGGAGGTACTGCTACACCCACATGGAAGGCATCAATACTGAAGCACAAACATAAACAGTTTGTGAGAAATGTGTTAGCAACAGAAGACACAATTTAGGTTATCCTGAGGAAGAGCACCTCTCATAAAAATTCTAGCTCATTCTGGCTACTGGTACAAAAAGCACACCCGCTCAAATATGTAGGTTTCTTGTCTCAGGTGAATTCAGAAGAAATAAAAACACTCAACTAAATGCTAGATTAAAAAAGCAAATAATGAGAACTACATTTTGGGCTCAAAAGGAAACTTTGTAATGAGATATCAAGTCAGGTCTTGGTTTATCTGATGTGTCTTCACTCATTTGTATTTAATAACCTCTTTAATTTCTCATAGAGACTAGGAATTAATGTCCTACACAGAGATGTCATTTTATGTAATATTTTCAATCAAGTGTTTCCACTGGCTTTGTCCTAATGCACCGAATAGTCCACAGAAATTGCTTATTGCAAGCTTCAAAAGTACAGAGAAGGTTTAAGGTATTCCCACCATCTAATGAAATCTGCCTTTTCCCAGATTATCCAATCAGATACAATTTTATTTGTTCTCTTCTACGAGGGGAATTTAATGTTCATTAAGCATGCTGTGATAATAGCCATGATTTGTGAAATTTCTTCTTAGAGAAAAAGCATGATGCTTTCCAGTGTTCTGATACTGCTCATAGACCAGACCACAGTCTCCAGCATTCCAATTTCTACAATAATTACCTCTGTCTTGATGAGAATGGGAGACTGCCAGCTCAGACAGGAAACCTTTTACACTGTTTAGAGAATGAGGGTGGGAGAGATCCAAGTAAAGGAACAAGACAAACTGTCCACAAGTGGAAGTAACCTCAAAGCAAATCAGACTCTGAGATTACCAGTAACAAAATTAATAATGATGTTACTATCATATATTAAACTGAAACTAGATGGAAAAAATCATCCACCCATTTTACAGCCACATACAGTGTTCTTCTTTCACTCTGAATATCTCAAATGGAATTATTAACTCCATTATTATGAACATATTGCAGCCTTTTGCACGTGCTCCAGCAAATAGCTGTTAGCATTATGATGCTGAGGTGATTGCATAGCATGTATTTTATATCTCTCAGCCTTTATTTATCGAACATATAAACATATCTGGTTTATTTGTAAAATTACTCTCTCCCATGTATATAGATCTGGCTTAGGCTTGCTTTGCAAAACACCTATGATTTCACACTAAACTCAGTGTACTACCATAACCTCTCTTGTTGCAGATAAAAAGATAATTCAGTTTTGAATCTAACATAAACAGGATCATTATGTTTAGAGAGTGTTCCAAAGCCTGCTATCCAAGCAATCTGTGGCATATAAATAATGCAAGACCTCTTCTTTCTCCAAATGACTTCAGTTCAAGCACAGACTCAGAAAGATGGAAGCCCAAATTTATACTGCCATTACAAAATTCAATCTATTTCTGGTTCTCCAATTGAATTATGACTCACAGGCTTCCACTGTTTTCTGCACCAACCCACATGCTTCCAGTCTTTGCCAACCCATGCACAAAAGAATCCTATTTGTCAATATTCCTGAGCTTTATTATTATTATATTAAAATAGCAGCAAATTCCAGTTAATCTGAAAAGCTTAATGTTTTCTTTTAAAGGAAAGGAAAGTAGAAAATGGGTCTTATTTCCCCTCTCCCCCTGACCTCTGAACCACAACCTCCTTGCCACTAAAGCGTTCAACACCTCATTTAATCTCTCCTCGCTGCATTGGCCCAGCACTGCAAAAGGAAAAGGGAAAAAATAATCTGGGGACTTCATCAATTTTTCATGAATTTTCATTTAGGCCAAAGCCCCCTGTAACAGTGGTCGATAGATCAAGCTGCTGTCACATATTTAACACCTGGGGCTACAGCTGCTCTCCCTGGGGGCTGCCACTGACTCGGGCTGGATCAGAGGCAGCCCCAGCCGGGGGGACCCTCCTGCTCCTTCCCCTGGTGCTCCCAGCTGAAATCCTAGCTCCAGTCACTGCTGCAAATGCGTTTCCTGATATTCCCACTGGAAAACTCCGCCACGTAGGTTCGATCGTCTCAACTGGTGCGTTGCGGAAAAAAATGTGCTTTTATTTTAAAACTTCTGGCGCTCGAATACGAAACCAGTTTGGTGAAAGATCAAACTATTTCAAGCCTACTTCCCTTTCTAAATTCTCCCAAGAAAATTTGAACATCAATACGTGTCTAATAACGCTAACCCTTGTTCAATTACAATTAAAAAAATTCTAATGGACAAAATCAAAAGAAAGAAGTTTTACTCTTTTGAATACAATTCTTTGTAGACGTTTGAATACTGAAACATCTGTTTTTAATCATTTAACCATAAAGTAAAAATACTGTATGAGAATTTGCCACGTACACGTTGGAAGACTGGTAGCATTAGCATTATGTTTTCCTTCTGAGGAAGCTCCTACTGAAAAATCTGCATGAAGCACACCATGAATTAATGTATTAAAAGAATTAAATAGAAGAAGTCATATCAATCCTAAACTGTGCCTTCAAATAACGACTTTTTCTTCTAAATACCAACTATGTCTTCTTAAATGTCTTTTGGAATAAAGATCTTCTAAATTAAAGGAAAAAATATTCTAAAAGCATATTCAGTATACTAATGATGGGTTTTTTTCATAATTTTCTAAATCACAGTTTTTCCACAGTTTTACTGGCATGGATAAATTTTTCTGAGTACATACATCAGCACAAAAACACCTGCCCTGGACTGTATGCATGTGCTCTGAAGAGGCGCGGGTTTAAAAGCATACCTTATGTGCCTTGGAGGGGCTGGTACCTAAATTCACCATGTTTGGAAAAGGTGTTAACTGTTACTCAACCAAAAAGAGCTTAGGGATTTCACCAACTTGAAAAAACTCACTCAAAAACACCCAAAAAAACCAAGGGGCAAAAAGACTGTTCAAGATGGGCTGCAAGTATGGGTTTGAATCACTGTGTCCCAGATGAATTTCACTTCTATCTTTACACATAACTATGGATACATCAGAAGAGTTTCAATCCCACTGCTTTTGTGGCAGGTACCCATGGAGGAGGTTAAAAAAAACCCAACAGGAAATAGAAGAAAATGAAACACAATTAACAGTTTATCATATTAATGCACAAACATGAACATATCTAACAGATATATAAACCCAATAAATATTTCTTCATAAATCATTCAAAAGTTGCAAGAGCACATTATTAACAACTGCCAATTTAATAAGCAAAGTAAAGCAATTACAGATTCGTACTCTAAAACAACACAATCAAGAATTTTAAACCGGTGAAAACCAGCAGTTTGTCTCTAATAGCACTGTTTGAGGCCACCTACAGTCAGATAATAATCCAGAGCCCTGTTATCAGCCAAGGACAACTGCCCTTTTTTTCTGGTGATGAAAACAGCTTGTCTTGGTGAAGAAAGAGGAGTTTTCAACACCATGACAGAGAGCACGAGTCAGACTGATCACGTGTGCCCAGCCCAGCTTCCCATGGACAGGGCTGCAGCATCCAGGCAACTCAACGGTTTTCCAGCAGGAGTTGAGAACAGGTGAATGGGGACTCACTGCTGACAACAGCCTGTCACCAGCAGCTCATTTCCTGAGCGTGCAAACGGGCTGCCACAGACCTGCCCATCTTCTTCAGCCCAGAAATGCTGACATTAGGAAAAAAATTTTTAAAAAAATCTTCAAAATAGCTCTTCCCTCAAAGTCACTTGAAAGCCTGATTTAGAACCCAAAACTGTCTCAACACCAAGCAAAAACTGTTTGTTATAATCTCCCAAAGGATGCCTTTGATGCACACCAAGCACTGCCATGTGCTTTTAAAAAATCACAGCAGATCTCTAAAATTAATTAAACAAGCAATGTATATATTATTTACATTTTTCTTCTTTGATGAAGAGCTTTCTGTAACTGCAGCCATGGTACTGGTCAAGGAAAGATAAAGCACTGTTGAAGTGAAATAGGAGAGCCTGCTTTAAACTGCTAAACCCTTTAATTGGGGAATTCAGGTAGCTAAATTTCAAAGCTATGAAAACAGTAAAAGCACAATGTTATCGCAAAAACTTCAGCCATGGTTTCAGATCTCAGGTTTCACGTTCACATTAATCCTGCCCTAAAACACCTGATAAAGGAGCACAGTTTTATTATTTTTAAAGTTTTCTGCTATCTCCCATACAATTCATGCCTGACCTGCCACCAGCTACAATGGTTAAACAAACTCCAGAGACCGGAGATGTAACAAGAGTCTCTCAGCAGTAAATGAAGTAGACATCAGTGAAAACTGATAAGATAGAGAGAACATTTAAATTTCAAAATAATCAGTCACTTCAATTTGACGACTCGAGGTACAACTGGAACAATCCTTTGAACTTCAGCAGGAGACCCTGAATCTCAAAAGGATTACAATAAAGATTTCGAGTGTTTATGCCTCTCTCTTAGGACTTCTCAACAGACCGTTAAAACACATGTAACAAAGACAAATAATCCAGTAAATTTATCTAGTCATACTCACCCAGATTTCAGTCTTCCTTAAACTGGTTTCTCCTCAACTCCTACCTACCAAAACTGAGTAACTTTCTGTGATGCATTTACTGGCACATTTACTTGTGCTTTGATAGTGTGACAAAACTATTTTAATTTTTGTTTGACACAGTTTTGAATCTAGGTTACAACGGGTGAAATGTAATGAATAGGTCTGTTCTACTTGGCTTATTCCACCATTTAAATGCTTCAAGAATGGCATTTTCTACAATTTCTGAGAAAGCAGAAGCCTCAAGACCATACCACATTAGCTATAAAAGTCTGAAGACTGCATTAGGAATAAAGATTTCTGTTCTGTGCTTCCCCCCTTTAAACATACCATCTCTACTGTGGACTTAAATCCATTCTTTATCAACTAAGCACTACAAGTTTGTTCTAAAGCCCTGCTTCAAACACATTTTAGCAAAACTACTGTCACGTGAATGACTGTGGGTCAAAAACTCAAGCCCAGCAAGACGAGAACATTCATAAATCTATTAAAACACCATTTTATGTGAAGATGCAAATTCTGAATAAAAAGATCAGTGTTGATCCAACCCATATAATTAAGCAGGAAAAAAATGTGCAACTGACTGTATTTTATGTCGGATGAGCTTGTTTGCTGTGTGAATATAATGAATGTATCTGCTAACTCTACTGGAAGCAGACTACTCATGCCAGGTGGGCTCTGAAAGAGCCCTGTTGACTTTTCTGTTAACACAAAGAGAATCAATAAAGAGCAAGACTGCTCTGGATGATATGAGAAATGGCCAACAATTTCACTTGCCATTCACATAATGAATGAGGCCTGGGTCAAGTTTATGATAGAGGAGCATATATTGAGGTTTCCAGCAGTACAGAACATGAGTCACCAAGATGCTGTCTGCTTCTGTTGAGGTAACAGATGATGAGATAAAGGGAAACAGACAGTGCACCTTAGATTAAATGATAGGTATTTTTCCACATTAGTTCCAGTATAACCAACTCCAGACATAATTTAAAAATTAGATTATTCTTCAGAGGAAGATTATCTGTTGTCCATGTTTGTGCCAATCATGATTATACACTGGCTAGAACCTCATTTCAGTATAAATCATGTATTCTGTACAGTCACTGCTACTGAACAAGCACATGTGAAAGTGTCTTGACTAAGAGCAACAGCTAATGACAAAACCCTGCACATATCCCCATTTGTTATTTCCCAGGATGGCTGACTGTGTGCAAGTGTTGGGTGACAGCATAAAAGCCACCACAAAGTCTTATAGAATACTGAACAAATAAAACTACTCACATGCCACTTCCAGAGATGCATTGCGACTCACAGCTTCTCCAAGGTAGTTCCTGGCCACGCAAACATAGCTTCCCTCGTCGGGTTTACTCCTGCGCCCGTGCACGATGCGTAGGAAAAACAAAGATCCGCTGGGCAGCAGCATCCGGTGGGAGCGCGGATCATCCTTGTCCGTTTCCACCCGCTCTCCATCCTTGTACCACTCGATGGTGGGAGTCGGCCGTCCTTCAGCTTTACAGTTCAGAGTAGTTGGCTCTCCTTTAGACACTATCACATCGGAAGGGTGCTCAACAATCCGCGGTGGAAAGTCCTCTTGGCGGAGACGGGATCCTAAAGAGAAGGACAGAGGGAAGAAAGAACAATTTATTTGTGCTTTAGTCTTCACAAAGAGCTCTCACAAGTTAGTCTTTTAATGTCACAAAAACTTAAAAAAAAAAAAAAAAATAAAAATCAGCTGTACACATCTGAAATTCCTTTGTCTGATATCAGAGACTGTATCAGACACTCCCCTACCTAAAAACCTGAGATGGAATACAGATGCAACCCTCTATAGCATTATCAAATCCATACCAGGTGCAGAATGCACTTAGAGGAGGATCCCTTACACATGCATGTATGACAATTTTTTTTCTTTTTTCTGATAAGCTTAGTATTTACATTTACTTCTAAATCACTATGTGCTTCCAGATACCCCTCATAGCTACTGCTTTCTTATCCTTTAATTTGCCAGATTCAATAGGAGGGCATCCAAAACCACTGTATCTTACCACCCCCATCAGTTAACAATCCTTTGCAGTTTTATATGTATGATTGCTACCCCCTTTTCCACAAACAGTCCAAGTATGGAAACAGAAGGGAAACAAAACAAAACAAAAAAACAAATCTAACAGGAAAATCTGAAATGTCAGCTCACTTTTAGAAGTTTTCAGTTTCAGGATTGCATATCTAAACACACACACACACACACAAAAAAACCCAACAAATAGGCCAAGAATCATAGACTGGCCTGGGTTGGAAGGGAGCTTAAAGATCATTTTATTACAATCCCCTGCCATGGACAGGGACACCTTCCACTAGCCCAGGCTGCTCAGAGCTCAATCCAAATTTGCCTGGAACACTTCATTCAGCATTAATGGTACAGAACTCTCCACTCCTGCATATCTAATTAGACAACGTGAGCTTGGCAAAATATTTCTGCAACAGTCACAGCAGTTTGTGCCTCTTCATTGGGTCTCAAAACCAGTCTTTTTCTAGCATGGATCCTGAAAATCCTTTGAGTGGAGCTGTCATGCACGCTGCTACAATTGGTCTCTGCTTCTTAAATACAAGGTAAACCAGCTTCTGCAGGTTAGTAAAACATTTGTCTCAATTTTCTGATCAGCAGTTTTGCTGAGTTGTAGAAAAGCAATTTAACATCAATGACTTAATTATATTCTAGGCCCTACACACTTTAAAATATTTTCAATGCCTCATTTACTGCAAAAGTTATGAAGAAAGGCATAAGGATCCATTCAACAGAGTGAATCCACCTTTGGACTTCTGTTTTACTAACATTCAGGTCATTAAACTAAGGCTTGCCATAATAGTTAAGTGTTACATTGCTGTTGCACAAATTGGCTCTTTCAGTAGCTTTCAGATTCTATTACAAAAAAACCAAAGAAATTAATAATCTGCAATGCCTGTACATGAAAAAAAGCATAATCTATACTTAAGTACAATGAATGTATGGGACATCTAGAACAACAAGATATATTTTATACTCCCTTCTACTGACAAAAAAAAAGAAAAATCTATTAGGAAAATCTGCAGGTAAAAAAATAACCTTAGCCCATAACCCCAAACACAACATTGAAAAAGAATGAAATCACCATTAAAGTAAAACATAAACATGACAGCACATGTCATGCCTAAGAAAAAAAAAAAAAGCCAACTTAATACACTGATTAGAAACATCTATATTTATAATACTCCAGACACAAATTTACCAACTTAATTCGCTGCTTATTCTCAAGAAGCCAACAAAATCTCACTAGTTGTGTTAGGAAATTTTTACTAACAGTATCAGGAAGAAAAGGACAGCTGAGGTGTTTCTGAGACATTGGAGGGACTTAAGTCAGAGAACACATACAACTGACTTTTGATAAATAGTTAACACAGGGTAACAAAATTAGCAGCAAGAAATGCAAAATGCAAATCCAACAATATTAGTTTTCTTGTACACAAAGTTTTGTTGATCATGTTCAAAACTCTTAGAATGTACATTCTACACAGACTTATAGGCCATATTAAAACTTCTGCAAAGGACTTTCTCCCATTAAAAGTTCCACGTTTCTGTGATAGTTGGGTGTACCTTCAACTATCCAGGGCTGCAAGGAATTCCCCTCATCATACACTTAGGGTGGGGAAGCAAAACACACACAAGATCAATCACAGAGCACACCAAACTCTCCTTCCAAAGTGAACTGAGCACCAACAGGTATTCCCAAAGTTTACACTGATTTAGAAATAACAAGGGAAACCAAAAACTCCATTGGCTCCATTGCCTGTCTCTAGTCACTGTCTGCTTATCAGAAAGTTGACAGCCCCAAGTGGCGTTTGATTCTAGTTTTGATTCTTTCGCTACGGGCCCCTCTAATACCCTTACGAGTTCAACCTCATTTAGAAGGAACAGAAATTCTATTACCCCATGAGCTGTCTGGGCAGAAGAGACTTTTACTGCAGCACAAGATGCAACCATGACCTTGAGCAGGCAGCTGTGGTATATCCTGGGCTCCCCATACGGTTTCCTTCTCCATTCCTCCCTCCAGGATTCCCATCTCATGCATGAATAGAACATGTGAGTAACCCCTGAGTTTAAGAGCCCTGAAGTCTTTACTGTGATTGACTGCAATGACTTCACATGAGCTAAAACATGCTGGTGGGCAAAACCAAAATTCCTACAATATTAGAATTACTGGAGCAAGTCTAGCGGAGGGTTCCAGTGCCTCATCATCCTCAGAGTTAAGAATTTCTTCCTAATCTCTAATCTAAAACCTACTTTCAGTTTACATCATTCCCCCTTGTCCTGTCATTCCAAGCCCCTGTAACACGTTTCTCTCCATCTTTCCTGTGGGCTCCCTTCAGGCACTGGAAGGCCACAATTAGGTCACCCCAAAGCCTTTGTTCCAGGCTGAACAATCCCAGTTCTCCCAGCCTTTCCTCACAGCAGAGCTGCTCCATCCCTCTGATCACCTTGGAGCCTCCTCTGGGCTGGCTCCAACAGGTCCCTGTCCTTGCTGTGCTGGGACCCCAGAGCTGCTGCAGCACTGCAGGTGGGGTCTCAGCAGAGCGGGGCAGAGGGGCAGAATCCCCTCCCTGCCCTGCTGCCCACGGGGCTTTGGGTGCAGCCCAGGACATGGCTGGCTTTCCAGGCTGCCAGCCCTCATTGCCAGCTCATGTCCAGCTTAATGCTGTTCTGTGGCATGTTTACGTGGGACTAAATTCGTCTTCACTTTAAACTGAAGATCAAGTTACCAATTTGCATTGTTTAAGATACTCCAGTACAATGTTTTGTCACTCTAACAAACACAGCTTTCATTTTCCAATACCAAAGCCTGCCAACTACTGATAATTGCTAACCTGGTAAATGCTGACTGACGGGAAACACTGTAGTTCTCATAATAATAATTGGTGATGCTATAGATTTGTGATAAACCATCACTTCACAGCTAGTGAACACCTGCATTCGTATCTACCTTTACGTGAATCAGTTCTGCAGCAGTCATTGCTAATGTCCTTCGAGGTCAGGACACAAAACAGGGGAAGCCCAGCCTCATACTGGAACTGAGCAAGAGGAAACTTCTGAGGGACACATTTTGTCACAAAAAAGCAAGAGAAGGCTCCAGTTATTTATATGTCCATGTGCAGGCCATGTATTGAAATATATTCACAAACTGTTCTTACACTCTCCTTCCCATCTTACAAATTTGTGTACTTGCATACTCCTAATCAAACTAGGGAAAGAAAGTAAGAACAATGAGGAACATTGACCAAAGCAGGGGAAAACAAAATGTAGGCTGCATATTGTACTTTAGGAGTCGACACTCTGCTCCTTCCAGTCCCCTATTGTAACTTACTGCATTGGACAAGACATTCCCCGAGAACAACCTCCAGGACTACTCCTTTGGGAAGTGTAAAACTCAACAATCACTCATTGATTTTGGCCAGTTCAACATCAGGGTGCCAACTAAGTCAGGCTGTCTGCCACAACTACCACAGAGCCTCATGGATTTGCTGTTATATGCTCTGACTTCCTCAGGGATCCAATGTACCATACAGTTAAAGCTACACTACGAGCATATAAACAGCGTGCCTATTATTTTCAGTTTAGCCTGGCTGATCCTATAGTCAAAGAACCCTAAAAAATTAATTGGATGCAAGAATTTTTTAATAAAAAAGAAACAGATTTGCTGTACAGGCACAGAAGCAAGCAGGAAAGCGAGACTAAAACAAAGAGTCAATATTCTATACTTTTTCACTATATTTCCACGGAGTGACTATGTAAGCCCTATCCTAAGGGGAATCACAGAATGGTCTGGGTTGGAAAGGTCCCTAAAGATAATCTAATTCCAGCCCCCTCAGCATGGGCAGGAACCTCTTCCACTAGACCAGGTTGCTCAGAGCTCCCATCCAGCCTTCCAGGGATGGGGCATTCACAACTCTGGGCAACTTGTTCCAATGTCTCACTACCTTCACAGTAAAGAATTTCTTCCCAATATCTGATCTAAACCTATTCTCTGTCACTGTGAAGCCATTCCCCCTTGTCCTGTCACTCCATGCTCTTGTAAAAAAAACAAATCTCCTACAACAAAAAAAGTCTCTCTTCATCTTTCTTGCAGGCTCCCTTCAGGTGGGAAGGCCTGGAAAGCTTCAATTTGGTCATGTGCTCTGTGTGTATCATACACAAATCATCTCAGAAAAAGGCATTTGGCAATTCACTTTCTCATTCTCCTAGTCCACTATCTTTCAAATTTCTAGGAAAACACTTTCATTTATTGCACTTCACATTCCTCCAGTTTAAATTTACTTTACATGAACACCAAACATTGATTTAATCTCTTAAGCATATTCTCTAAATAAGCAGCTACCACACTAATGGTCTCTCATACCAGAAAAGCAATGTTACAGACTAAATTCAAAGACATTAGACTAATTTCTCAAATCAACAAAACATTCATGGCAACTGGGCCAGTACCCACCAATTTTAAAGAAAAAACAATATTGCATAAGTTTGCATGTTAACACTCTGAGATGGTATTTCATAATTTCTGAACTGCCTTGAGGAACCTCCTCAAAAGTCTCTTCTCCTCTGACTTTATCAGCACCTGTCATCTCTTGTTACCATCTGGCATCCCATTTATTTGCATCTCTAATTCCTTTCCAGCTTTTGCCTACCTGACTTCCCCTACATGGAAAATCTCTTCCTCAGCTGACCTCCAGACTACTACTCCTTTTATATCCTTTCTGAAGGCTCTCATTCTGATTCCTTTAACATTGCAAACCTATAGCTTTAATATGCTTGGATAAAACCAGAAAGCTGTGAATAGATTTTCAATAACAGGACCAACAGTCGTTTAACACTATGGATACCAGAGATCATCCCTATTACAGAGCTGTCACCTTTTCTTCTGTGTCCCCTGCTGTTCTCATACTATTGCTGTGAAAGGGATGCTTAAAATGGGATGTGATGTTTCACACTGCCTAATATATTTTAAATATTTCCAGTTCAAGAGTTCTGATAGGTCATGCTGAACAGGTGTATTGTATATTTAGTTCAGAAAGAAAGTACGGTCAACAAGAACAACAGAAGTTGCTGTAACAATGCAACTTGAAAGATAAATTCATAATATAGCACAGAATCACAAAATCATTTGGGCTGGAAAACACCTCCAAGATAGTAGAGTCCAACATTTTACCAGTCATCACCCTGTCAAATACATCACGGCACTGAGTGCCACAGACAGTCTTTTTTGATTTCTTGAACATCTCTAGGGATGGTGACTACCACCTCCCTGGGCAGCCCATTCCAATGTTTAACAATCGTTCCTGTAAAGAAATGTCTCCTGATGTCCAGCCTGAAGCTCCCCAGGCACAGCTTAAGGCTGTCCGGGTTGTCTGGAGGAAAAGAGCGACCCCCACGTGGCTACACCCTCTTTTCAGGGAGCTGTAAGGCCACTCCTGAGCCTCCTTTTTGCTAGGCTGAACACCCTCAGCTCCCTCAGCTGCTCCTCGTATGAGTTATTACTTGTTTTGTGCTTCTGATAGCATTTTGAATGCATTCCCTCCAAGAGTTTGCCAACAACACATGTTCTCCCTGAGACAGTGCTAAAGGACTGTTTATCAAGAAGAGAAACAGCAGAACTGCGATAGGAAAGAAAAAAATCTCCTACAACAGAAGGCTACAAACACAGGAAGGAAAGGGCCTGTGTATACTTGATTCTACACAGAGGACAGCTCCAAAGATATATATTAATGCCAAAAATCTTCTTTTATGATAGAGTCTTGGTTTATTTTTACTGCATCAATTAAGAAAAAAAAAAATTGAAATTAAGGTATTAAAGTCCGAATTAAATGAATAACATGCTTTAAGGACAGGATGGACAGCTATAGAAGTGTCTCCAGAATCTCTTTTGGCTGCCCCATGGCCCAGCTCCAGCTTTTTTTTTATTTATGCAGACTCTACAATCACACAGCTACTTAGTTAAATCTACTGAAGGACAGTCATTGTTCATTTCCCCACTTCTTTATATGCCTCATTCCACGTGAGAAGTGCTTTTCAGAAGCACTTATTGCACACATTTGTTTGATGTAATGAATAAGTCTGTTGCTTTCACCACCCTTTTAGGCACAGAATTGACTGAAGGCAAGCCGAGATCTCAAATAGAGATCCAGTCAGTCACATCTGAGTTTGAACAAAAGATAATGTGCAAGAAAGTCAAGATAATGAGAAAACTCAACTGGAATAGAGACTGATGCAGTGGCATCAGGCTGATTATCTGAGATACATTCCTCTGGGCAAAGTGGAATGGCAAAGACGACATTTTGAAAAGTTATCCTTTACAATCTCTCCCCCTCCTCTGAGATTTGACAGATGGGAAAAGACTCCAGTGATACGACTGTTTCCAAGGCAAGGTTTTTGTTCAAAGCTGTGTCAGCTATGACAAGGTCCTCTGAAAGCTTTTCCTCGAGCAAAATTAATCCATTAAGCAACACATCCAACTTCCCCAGGACACGTGCCTGCAGATAAGTCACCTTTCCCATAGTGGGTGTCTGCCAAGAAGGGAGAGCAGGAAATGCTGACAAGAAAGATCAATAACTGTCATTAAAAACATTGACCAAATCTTATTGGAAGGTTGACTTCATTAAGTTTCTCTTGTATGAAACTGTGACTTTGCCAAGCAAGGTGTAATCAACTTTAATAGTAAAGAAATACTGCAAGCATAAAAGTCCTTTTTCTCTTTTTTAAATGTGAACAATAATCCAATGCCACAGTTTAAGCAACCTACTCCTTATATAAAATTATTTCAGGTGAGGCATTCCAAAATTGACATAAAGGCTTAATGCAATTTTACTCTAATTCACTTTTTTTCAGTTGTTTTCTCCTCACATACCAGCATTGAAGTGTCACATTTCACTTTTTTGCGGAGTTTTGCCACACCTCAAAATTTACTTCCAGCACGCTGCCTGGGATGGAACAGCATGTTAGGGATGCAGTCAAGAGAGGAGGAGTGAGCACAATAGCCCTGAAAACTGGAATATAGATTGACAGGCGAATGATTAATCTTCTTTTCCCCAGGTGAAAAGTGATGTTATAAATATGAGTCACTGCTTCAATGAGAAAGTTACATCGATTTGTTTATGGCAAAGCAGTACGGTTTAGAGTTCAAGTCAAGAAATAAAATATATTACAGAGCTATGCTCCCTGAAAGAAAATAGCAGACAATTATTTGCTTAATAACACACCAACACCCACACACATACACATAAAAAACCACACGAAACCCCCAGCAAACCCAAACCACCTTCACTTGTAGGTTCTTTCTGAAAAAAGCTCTGGCTTTTGAAACTAAAATAGCTGCTCTAATTCAAGTGCGGGTTTCATTAATATTCACTAACTCTAAATAATGAGGTGATACAATGGGCTTAAAGAAATGAAGATGATAGGGAGAGAAGAACACTTCCAGCTATGAAAAGCAAAAAATAAAATGTTTATGTGTCTATGTGTGCATATATGTCCCTGTATTTATATGCTATGTGGAGATACATAAATACAGATGTGGTGTGTAACATACACACACACACACCTGTAAGTGCAGGTGACCTCCAGTGGTCCCTTCTAATCCAAATTATTCTATGATATATACACAGCATATAACAAAAGCATCGAAGAGAGAATTTTTTTTTTCTCTCTTTTTATCCAGAACTCAAGCACAACAACTCTTCCCTTGGGAGCCTTTCCAAATCGCTCTGGAATTTAACAAAGCAAAGCGTAAGTGTATAACTGACTCTAACAAACATCTTTCAGCTGTTTTTCAGGTCAAGGATGGAAGATAAAAAAGTAGACTTTGCTTACAGACAGCACATTAGTTTTTTAGACAAGGAGCATGTTATCATAGCACTGGGGAATGGGCAGAGGCTCCCTATCAGCCAGGCAAAGGGAAGCTTTGCATCTTCCCTCATACCGCTGGAAAAAACAATGGCTAATTAGGAGCAAGTAAATTTTGCTTTTGCATATAAGGGTTGATAACCACAGGCTCTCCAAGATCTAAAACTTTCTGTTGACAGATGATAATGACCATCCAAGTCACCATTAAAAAATACACTTCAAAGCTTTAAAAATGAGCAATCAGAAAAACACATCAATTTTAACAGTGTTAAGCTAAAACAACAGCAATCAGAAAGCTTTCCAATGACAACCTGGCCCAGATCCCTTCAAGAACCATGAGTCAAATAGTTCTCATACTAGAATAAAACTGCTACAATCTGTGGAATCAGATCACATTTGTAAATAAATTCACCCATCTGAAGTAGTCTTAAAATAATATTTTGAAGAAGGGAGGGATTCCTACTATAAGCACAGCAGGCATTTTAGCTTCAGTGTTCTGAATTTTACCCTGCAGCCACTATGTTCACTGCTGATAATTGTCACAAAGACTCCCTGAACCACACCAGTTGTGAATCTCTAGAGAATTACAAGTACACAATATCACTACTTGACTTAAAACTTGACCCAAACGTCCTAAAGTAACCTTATGTAAAGTTCTAAGTAACCACCAGCCAATGAATATTAATTTTGCAGTGAAGACTGCAATAAAATTTTATTGCAATAAAGTAATATGACATATCAAAAACTCATTGTAATATTATGGTTTAGAAATCTAAAGATTACATCTTTGTCTTTGTCAACAACTGTTTCTTTGGAAGCTTAAACTTGTTTCGAAAATTTAGATCAAGGTCTGTGAAGAACACTTCTAATCCTACTTTTTCTAACCCCCTATTGAGTAAATACACCTTCATATGCTCAAAAGTGGAAGGCTTTTGAACTGGTATAAAACTCCTCACAGCTGTAGCTCTGCTACATATGCCAAAGTGCAAGAATCAAGTGAATAAGTACAGGCAAGACAAGATTTAGGGGGATGTTTGTAATTGCCCCTTCATTTCACCTTTTGACAGCTGGCACTTTAAAAACTCATGCAGCCACCCAATGTTTGAAAGCAAACAACTACTACAACAAAATTCAGTCACATGCTATTTCTGCCTATATAGGTCAGGTTTATAAACACCTCGTATATCCCAAGCACAAAAGATCACAATTTTTGTATTGGTGCTTTACAGCATATATTTGTCTTTTTATATATACAGAAGTTTGGCATTCGGGGTTTTTGTTATTTTTTCCCCCTGCTTAGCAAGTAATTATTTTACTGCAAACACTGCACATTTATTTTTGGTTTTTTCACCAAAATGTCACAAGTTTTTCAATGCTTACCACAATGATATCTGAGGTCATATTATTGACCTCATTCTTTGTATCTATAAGGAAGTTCTCACCACTAATTATGAGAACACATAATTCAGATTTGTGCACAAATACCTAACTGTCCTAAATCTAGTTTCTCCTGATGTATTTATAGCACTATTTTTTCAATATATATATACATACACATATATATATATATATATAATGTGAGAGAGAACCTTTTGTTAAGAGAATATTGGGAGATCCTCTGCACCAACAGCCTTTCCCATGTGTGTGTTCCTCCCTCCCCCAGAAAAACAAAACCCAGAAAACATCACCTTTTTCTTTGTCTCTGTCCTTTTTTTTTTGTTCTCCATACATGTTTCACAATGCCTTACCTACCTCATCATGTGTATTTTAATGTCCTTTTTCTACCTTGTTACTATGAAACCTGTAGCTAACACAATGGCTTTTTTAAAATCCAAAACATTTCATCAATTCTGTTTACAAGGTGAGTGTTTTCTCTTTTCATTCTCCTGTTCAGAAGCCATCCAGTTATCCGTCCCATTAGATAACAAAACACAATTCTGCAACTTCTGCAGCCAAAATGGGATTTAATATTCTTGGGCCTGGTGACAGAACACAAACACTCCCAGTATCTGTGCCAACTTATGGATTTTTTTTTTTTTTAAGAAGCCCTCAGTGATTTTTCTCTCACATTTTCTGTTCCACATATTTACACCCAAAGCTGGCACACATTAAGAAGGTCTTTCCTAGTACTTCAGACTGAAGGCACAGGTTCAGTGAGAGGTTTTCTTAGCCCTTGCTGTTGCTAATGGAAGAATCTCACCTTTCAAGGAATATGCATTTCCAAGGATCTTTCCGCAGCATTGTTTTACCTCTTCTACATTAATAAGTGGGAGTTTTTTTAAACAGTAAATTTGCAGACACTGATTCAGAAACCTCTGTTGTCTATCCTACCTTTATAGAGATTTCTGTTGATTCTACTAATGGAGCATAATAATTACTGATAAAACAACCACCTTTCAGAGCTGTGGAATAGCAAGGGGACTGCTGTGACCCTCTAAGAGCTTTCCAGCATATAATTTATTTACTCCATGTTTTTCTAGATCAAACAGCACTATGCAGAAGCACAGAAATAAGAGTGTCTGGCAGCACAGTAGGCAGAACAAACAAAAACTCCCAGGCAGTTCTCAAACTATTTACTTTAAGCAAGTAAACTTGTGAAAACCGCAGTAGAGGAACTAAAGAGAAAATACAGAGGAAGTAGATGCTACCTTTTCAGGCTGTAACCTTAGACTTCTAAATCATTATATTTAGTAAATATAACAAATGCTGTCTAGACAAATGTGGAAATAGAATTTTATCTTTAAACAGTGGTAGGTTGACCCCACATGACAAATCCAGCTGCTCAGTCACCACCATCTCCCATGGGATGGGGAGAAAGTAGAAGGAAGGCAAGAGACTTGTGGATTGAGATAATGGCAGCTAAAAGGGAAGGAAAAAGCTGTGCACACAAGCAAAGCAAAAAAAAGAGGAATTCATTCACTACTTCTCACCAGCAAACAGATGTCCAGGCACTTCCTGGCAAGCAGGGCCTCAGCATGCAGGACTGTTGCTTGAGAACACAAATGTCACAACCATCAACGTCCCTCCTTTATCTTCCTTTCCATGAGTTTTTATTGCTGAGCATATGATGACATATGGCACAGAATATCCCTTTGATCATCTTGATTCAGCTGTCCCAGCTCTGCTCCATTCCAACCTCTTGCCTGCCCATGCCTACTACACTCTCTGCTTAGAGGTAGAAATCATAAATTTTTCAGGAGACAGGTTCTTTTTTTTAATGACTTATTTTCAACAGATAAAAAAATCCTTCAAACATGATAAAAGAACCTTTTCTTCCGCAAAACTAGTTTGCAGTGAATCTATTTCCTCCAGAACATACGAGCACAATGTGAGACATCCTTGTAGATATCTTTGACATTTTAGATTCCAGCAATAAAGCAGTAACATGTTTTTATACCTAATATTTTTCTGATTAATAACTAAAGGACTGCAGCTAGAGTCAGATTTCTATGTGAAGTAGAATCAAAGCTTCCTTGCCATGTAGGAAAACGAATCAAATATTTATGAGAAAATACAAGGAAAAGTTTAAGGTTGACACTACAAGGGTGCTCACACGGAGACCAGCTCATGCCAGTTTGCACTCTGTGTGGGTAACATAACACAGCCTTCCTGCATCACACCTTTGAGTGCACCTGGGGGAGGAAAGACAGAAAGCCCTCTTTTGCTTTTTGCTAAGCATCCTTCTAATTTATTATCTCATGTTCACTTCCAGAAGACTGTGACTAGAAAAAGAATTTAGCTCAGTTTCTTTACAATCTTAGTGTATTTGTTAACCATCTTCCAGGCTTTTTTTTTTTTTTTTTAAACTTTTGTATTTTTTCCCCATCCAGTGAAAAAACTCAAGTTATGATTTTGGGTCACTTTTCAGAGTTTAAAAAAGCCCGAAATGCTTATCTTCTAGAGTAAAAGAAATGCACTTAAAATCCAACAGTTGTGTCATCAGCCAGTTTTGCACAGCTGAGGACAAGCCCCACCTCAGGTGTTTCAGGTACAGCACTTCTCTTCCACACACATTTCTCTACCCAAGATCTTAGAGGTGCACACACACAAACTTTCTTATTTCTCTCCCACTATTAAGATCATAGTGAAAGTTTGGTCATTAGCCACAGTGCTATGCAACTACATAAATATACTGTACCTCTTTAAATACATGAGGAGGAGGAGGATTAATGGCAGCTAGCCATAAGGATCAAGGCAGGACTTATGAAGACCAGTTTATTGCAAAACAAAGCTCAATAAACTTCACTTAGGCCAAAAGCAGCAGCAAGCTTGAGGAAAATGACCCAGGTCTAGTGTAACAGTCAACTGTAACTAGCTTGGCTAAAGAGAGATTTCCATTTCTTGGCACAGTAACAAATCCTCAAGCAGAGAGGGGCTAGGGGTGAGATTTTTTCCTCTGTAAGTAACTTAATGAATGAAGTACTAATTAACATTATGGCATTGATAAATGAAGAGAGAGATTAGGGATGTACTCGATATTCAGGCCTTCCCAGATGGACCGTCAAAGCCACATTAATTCCTATCTCATTGGAGCATCTGCTTCTCCCATAATCCATTGCCCCTTGGTACAAACAACACAAACTGTTGTGACTCAATTCGATTTATATCAATCTAATTTCTTTTAATCCAATTTGTATTCCAATCTACTACCTTCTAATCACTTAAATCTTCAGCCTCCATCTGGTAAATTTTCTCTCAAAATTAACTGAGCAGATGCCTCTGCAATTGTCTTCCACAGTCAGGCTAATCATGCCCTGGCAGTGGCCTACAGAGCTCACTGAATAGGTACGTGACTTACAGCATTGCCCTTCCTATTACAAGCATGGCGATGCAGGAAGGCCATTTTGTCTGTCATTAATTGGTTAATTTGCATAACACTGCCAGGGAAAGATGCCTGGGAAACAAAAGCCAAGAGTGGAACGCTTCAAGAAGGCAGTGTGACATGCTCCTCATTAGTCACATGGCCATTACACTTTGAACCATCTATTGTTTGAGGTAACAAACCCCAAACTGCATTACAGATAAATACATAACAAACATCTACACACATTGGACTGCATGAGTTTTGGCACTGCTGCCATTGAATATGCAGAGAACACGGGGGCTGTCCAAACAAAATTCCAAGAAAAGTGCAGGATGATGAGAAAATTAGAAAGCACGCTATCTTGCCAAAACTTCAAATCCTCCCTCAAGTAAATTACCTTTCATAATGCTACAACTACACATGCAAACAAAGCCAGACTTTCTGACTACAAAAAGCTTGTTCTCCGAAACTGCTCCCCAGGCCAGTATAGGCCACAGGTTATCCAATACATCATAAGTAGGAGAAGCAAAAGGATGAAGTTAACCTTCCCAGCCAAGGATAGTTAAAATTCTGAGCCCTAAGCAAAATGCAGAAAGAGAAGTGCCACTGCTTTAAACTGGGTGCTGCACTAAGAACACAATGTTGATCTTTCCCCTTGATCAATGCTGCAACATCTCCAAAAAGCTGATGCTATGTTCAGCAAAAATTGGATTTCATTATTCAGGTGTTCACATGATCATGAACTGCCAAAGTTAGAAAGTTTCTTCAAATCTATTATTCAGAATTGTGGAAGCACGGAAAGGAAAACATGCAATGTGCCACATGTGTTCCCCAAGCAGTTAAGTGAAGAGAACTGATGAAAACACAACAGGTACTTAATAAATAGCGAGGGAAGCACAAGAAAGAACAAGCTGGGCCAGTGGAGGAGGAGAAAGAGTAGCTTCTATCACACATCAGCAGGAACAAAAGGAGGAAAGAAAACTTTCATTTTGCACTCAGTGCCTTGCATCATGAGCTATCTTCTTGTTGGCCCACAACCACTTACACCAGATCAGCTACGAAACAACAGTCAGATTCAGAGGGAGGCGTAATGCCTTTCTGCCTTTACAGACGACATATAAAATTTGTTGCTTCACCTTTTTTAGAACAATATAAATCAGACTAACTTGGAAGCATCAGCCTGCAATCCTTACCTTAAAAAATAAAATAAAATACTTGTGTCATCCAAATTTTCAGTAGCTGAAAAATGAGCTTACCAGGAGGATTTGCCTGGAGCTCACTACTGCTTCCTCCCCTCCTCTCAATCTTTCACATCTACACCTGAATAAGAGGTTTCACTTATCACCTAATAGGTATCTAGTAAATTTTTTTATAACCTAGGGATAGCAAACAGTATAAACACAATGGATCCAAGCCAGAGGACGCTGAAGTAGGAAAGAGAGGGTGTGCTTGGCTAAGGAGGGGGTGGAGTGGGCAGTCTTTCTTCCCCTCCCACAAGCTGTCAAGTCCTTCTGTGCACACCCCCTCCCTCATCCCTGCTAAAAACCTTCCTCTCCCTGCCTGCCATGACAGGTGGTCCAGATTTTCACTTAGAAAATCTGGCCACCCTATGTTTGCAACACCTCCCCGCTTAGTATCATCTGTGAATTTAATTAGCATGCAGTTTACCCACTCGTTCGGATTATTAACGAAGATGTTAAACAAGACACAATCCAAATAAAAAGATCCCTGTGGCAAACCAGTTGATGCCTTTCTTTAAATCAGTTTATTGCTATCTGTTGTAAGCCTTTATTTACAGATGTCAACCAATGATTCATCTACATGGTAGCATGGACAACCAAGCAAATTTGCCTTTTGTTTTTCCAGCTAACAAGCTGTGATACACTGTATATACTAGAATTACACAGAAGTATCCCCATTTCCAAAGTCCTGTATCTCTTCTAATCCACATTATTTCATCACATTAAAATGTGCAGCCTCTTGCTTCTCCTGTCTCATTTGCCACTCCTCAGCCATGTAAACAGAATCAGTGCTAAATGATGGCCAGGAAAAATCACACCATTTGTAATTATTTCTAGTGTCAATCAAAAACCAGTCCATAGAAATCTGGCAGAGGGAGAGAGAATCATTATAAAAAGGAAGATTGTTAAATACATTAAATCTTTCCCAGTTTTATAAACTGGATTTGAAATGAGAGCTTAGCAGCAGTGCAAAGTAGGCAAGGAATATGTAAAGCAAAAATAAAATTCATTTTTATTTATGCAAAGTAATGCAAGAGCACTACTCTGAGTCAGTAGTTTCAATAAGGGCATTACAATTTTACTCAACAGATAAGCAAAACTACAGTGTAGTGTCTCTAATGATATTTAGGTTTTCAAATTAAAATAAATGTAATGGAGTTTCACCCATAAAGCAAATCACATTTGGGGGAAAGACAAACAAGAATGGCAAAGAGAGCCCTCCATGCACTGATGACTTACAATTTAAGAAAACTTTATGGAATATATTGCTGAATTTACACACAAACATACACATATACATACATACATGTATGTATGAATATATGTGTGTATATATATGTATGTAATACAGACACATATATACACAGCTTTGTTCATAAACCAAACCCAATTGTAGCTTAAAACATTAAGCAGTCATCCCCACCTCGCAGAAGTGCTGTGACACAAGAAACAACAGAACATTTGAACATCCAAAGCCAAATGCAAATTCTAACACAGGTGGCCACACATGCCAAAGTAATAAAAGCTCTCTATTTGGTTTTCTTACAGTCCTTGTTGCCCAGAGAAGTTATGGATTGCCCATCCACAGAAGCGTTCAAAGCCAGACTGGAGTTCTGAGCAGCCTGGTCTGATGGAAGCTGTCCCTGTCCATGGCAGGGATATTGGACGTGGATGAGCTTTAGTGTCCCTTCCAACCCAAACCATTCTATGATTCTTTTCTGCTGAGTAATCACAAAAAAATTGCCTCAGTGCAGTTCCAGTAAACTCAATTAGCACATTAGAGCCTCCCTATGGTTGTTTGAAAGAGCAGGTAGGAGAGCTTTGGTCTTTCCATTGCAACTGCACTGGAGCTGACAGCATAAAGCAAGACATTCTGATCCTTCCAGTCAATGCCACATTACAAGTGGAGAAAATAACAGAAGCACAACAGGTTTCCAAAGCTATCTTCTGGCAGAATGTAAATAGCCTAAGCAGAGACTGAAATAAATTTATAAGTTGGTAAATTCAGTTTACACTGAGCTAAAATTGAAACTCTCAAGCAGAGGTTTGCAACCTCCTCTTAGTGACCAGCAGCACTCCTTAGCAGCTCCTAAACAAAACACTCCATTCTACGCTGTCATACACACTGTGCTTTTATAAACTCATCGATAGGAACAAAATTTACTTTAAAGACACATTTCAAGCAATATAGCAGTAAACAGAAACCTAACAGAGGGGAGAATACATAACACCATGAGAATGCTTAGAAAAATACTAAGCCAGTAATTTTTCCAAGCTAATGTAATTCTCAAGTCAGTTTGCTCACAGATCTACAGTTAATATCCATCTGCAGAAGAACCTAATTTTATATGGCCTGTCTCAAGAGACTTAATCCACTCTACAAGTGAAGCACAAATAGAAATTGTTATTTTCTTTCATAGCACTTAAACAATGCAAACTGATACTTATTTTCAGAACTCAGGTGTGTATGATTTATTTGAAAACTGAAACAAGCATATGTAACTTCCACTGACTGAAAGTTATCATACTTCGAAACAGTTTGTGGTTTACCATAAACAGAAAAAAACCCAGACACTGGTGACCTATGGCCATATTGTGAGAGTCTTCCACTCTCCAGAACGGACACTGCTACACACTAAGCCAGCTCAATCTGCAGATATTGCAGATATTTACAAAAAAAGGAGAGGGCCACTGTGTCTAACCATTAACAGGAGTCAAAGAACCTCGGAAGCAGTGCCACATCTGCTGCCTCCTCTACACCAAAGAAACAGTTGGTGCTAATGCACGATTAGGAGCGGAGAGGAATGCAACAAAAGTGTATGCAGGTGGCAGAGGTCACCGAGGGACAGTATAAAGGAAAGAGGGGGTCAAGTTATTATCCGGAATGCATCCACAGGGCACAGCCATCTTTTAAATCAGTTTTTATAATAGCCATGCCTGTATTGATTTAATAATATCTTTATGCTACGGATTTACTGAGCGCACCATGAAGAACTACATCAAAAACCGAGTTGTGAAACCAGGGCTTGTTTCTTTTCCTTACACAAGGTAAGGAGAATATGTCCTATCTTGATAACCTCCATTTGATCTATTTTTAAATGTTTTATTAGTCTTGTTTCCTATGAAAAGGCAAAAATCTGTCATCCAAACATCATCAAATCTTTCAATTACAAGTCTTGTAAAATAACAGAAACACAACAAAAATTAAATTCAATTTTCAAATCAAAGTGACTAATATGCCTCTGTGTACATGGCAACCAAAATATTGGGTCTTTTACCTTTAAGCCTATATTATTATATACATTAAGGTGAAATGGAATGGAGGGAGAACATCCACTTAGAAGTGCAGCTGCATCACACTGGGCAATACAACAGACCTATAAAGACAAGTCTTCTAGAATAAATAGGCACTGCAAATTATACAAATATGGCAAATAAAATACTCATAGATACTCTTGTAAAAACATAGAGAAAACCAGCCTAAGGCTACTGCTTTACTTAAGGAAGGTGAGAACAGGTTCACACTGACAACAGGGAACCATTCCCAAGTCAAGCCCCTTTGGCACTCAAAAAGCAGCTGACAAAAAGCTATTCCTGTTGTACCAGTAATTGCCACTGACTGCTTGTTCCACCACTTGCCTCCCTCCTCCAGAATGAGAGAAATAAGAGCAATAGTTCAAAGAGGCAGAAACAAACAATAAGGGTCATTTAAAACCCTAAGGTCAGGCTTTTTGTGTCAGGGTAGGGGAACCCGAAGTAAAACAGTTACAACTTCCCAGTGACCCTGGAAAGGAAGTCACTTGATATTCATGTTGACACACAAGAAGAAAGGATTAATCATGTGGAATTAGCATTTGCATTGAGGAGCTTGGTTGAGTCTTGTGTTCTACTTTGAGAGAAAGACAACTGCTTCACACCAGCATTTTACATCTCTCATTTATCGAAACATTGCAGCTTGCACCTAATTGTCATTAACTGATGAATAATGAAAGACTTATTTACTTTTACTTCAGATTAATCATGCAGGCCCCTCCATCTTTCCATGCCTGAATGTGTGTTCTGAACATTTTAAATTTTTTTTATTAATTTTTAATTCATATGGAATAAATAAAAATGTTTAATTAGATTTCTATTCTATTGGGAAAAAATTGAATCAATTGAAAGGCCATCAGATCCTAAGTATTTTCACCTCACAGTTTTAAAGTGCCACTGTGTACTATTATGTCTCAAATTGTGTAATATTTGTGCTAATTTCAAGCCATCTCTTCTATTACACAAATAAATGGTTAAAAAAAAAAAATCAACCCTCCAGTTACCTAACATAGAGAAAAATGGTGTAACAATAAATTGAAAAAAGTACATGTACATTTTCTAATTATCATAAAGCAAAAATACAAAACATTTTACAAGTAAAATAATAATGTCTCAATGCAGTTGTTTTAGAACCAATTGCAATTTTTAAACAAAATTGATTCTCAAAGTATTTTCTCCCAACTCTTCCTTTTGTTTGCTCTCCTCCGAAGTTCTTCATCCCTATAATATGAACTACTAGATTTGACTTTTCCACTAGTTATAAAACAAATTATATACAAGTGCTGGTTTCCCCTACAGTGAACGTCACATTAATTAGTACAACATATAGAAAGGCTTAGGGGAGAGTCAGATAATTCCAAAATTTTAAAACTTGCCCCATCACATCCACACACCATGTACTTTATGATCACCTACATGCATCATGTACTTCATGATTCTGCTTAAACAGAGGGGAAAACAACCAAGCTCACAAACAGCTGCAGGTGACCAGGTTACACCTTGGGGTACCGGCTTTAATAAAGCATTTCATCTTTTATTTTTGAATCTACAGATGACCTTCACTGTTAGAAAATCATCCTTTCTTACTGGAGCGCAGAGAGGGGAGTTAAAACACTGAACAAAATAAACCCTGTACCTCCCTTCTCTCTCAAAGTAATCAGGCCAAGCCTAAAAAATGCTTTGGAAATCTCTTCCCACTTCTTCATGGCCTTTTCACAGTCTCTATCTTCCTCAAAATATATCAATTATTTAACAACTCAAAGTAGGGCAATCATTACCGTACAACACAAATTTGTTCTCAGTATGAAATGCCTAAAACATCAGCCCTGAAGTAATGTTTCAAGAGACAGTGGATTTGTGTGCATGTAACCAACTGAGGATGAAATTAGCATGTTTCCTTTAACTATTAAGCATCTTAATCCATCAGCTGCAGACTGATCTCTAGCTTTATTTAGTTCACTTTAAAATTACTTAAATTACTTCCCATTTTACCAGAAAGATGGTTCCACACTGGATAACATCATGCACATAATGCCTGTGCATCACATCCAGTTGGGCCACAATCAGGTACTCTTCTCTAAGATTTATAATCATTACAGCTCCACATTTTAACCTTGAACTATGCATTTCTTTAATATGTTACCTCCAATTTTGTATTTCAAGGTTGAGTTAAATTAATTGCAACATTACATCACTACTTTTGTAGGATACAGATGCATTTTAAATTTTATCCCTCATCTATGTTATTTTGACTGAAAAAAAGGACAAAGTGTGTAAAAAAACAGTAAAAACTTTTCAAAATAGCAAGTCTGCCTGATTCAATTTTTTTTTTAAATCTCCTCTGGCATATTCAGTTTCAGTTGCTCATAAAACTTCTTCCAAGTTTTCACTAATCTCTTGTCACCACCTCTGAGTCGTCTCTACGTTGCTGACATGGTTTTAAATCATGAGACCGAGAGATACGCCGGCGAAAAAAGCTAAATGCCCCCATCTGCAGAAAGCTGGCACAAAACTTGCATTCCGCTGAAGTTTCAGCTTCACTCTATTCCCTTGTAAAGCTGATACGATGGATTGTCATTCCCAAAAATGCTCTGCTAAACCACACCATAATCTCTCACACTGTGTGTCCTTGTTACATATGATTTGATTATTGATTCTTCTTTGGATTGCAACCCATTTTTTTTCTTAACCATATTACAAACTTCCTGAAGTCCTTTTGTATTGGTAACTGTGTAACTTCCCTCTCTTCAGATCTGAGTGCCCAAATCACAATTTTCTTGCTTATTTTAGTGTAAAATTCTCCATTTAACATTATCTTTAACAAGAACATTTCCACCCACCATTAGTCTTTGCTTCTTCCTGCTGCTGCTCCGTAAAGGAAAGGGTATTATCAGAGTCTGCAGAATGTGCTCTTTCAAAGCAAAACTGATAACTCTGATGATTTTCAAATGCAATATAGAAATGTAATAAAACAAGCAAAATTGTGCCCCAAAACTGAACATGTGATTCTCCTCCTAACAAAAAACAAAGCAAGATGTATTTACTGAGTGGCTTGAGCTGGATGTTCACTCTTCTGCTGTTATAAAAAGTGTAACTTCTTTGGCCATCATATTTATTATTTTCCTTTCAAGTTCTTCACTGGAAGTGTTTTCAGACTTAAACTGGCATTAGATACTGCTTTCATTAATCTTCCTGGTGTTCAAGTAAGCCGGACGCTTCCTCACAGAAAGCATGTGGAAATAGAATAGCACCAAACATTGATGTTTGTTACACAGCACCATACAGGCACATTTGCTATCCTATGGATCAAAGGAACAAGAAATTCTGTCACTTTGAGACAGGATATCATATATTAGGACAGCTAAACACAGTGGGAGCTACAAAACAGCGTTCTCTATTTCTGTCACCCCTTTGTTCTCCCTGTGGATGACAAGACATTTATTTGCTTGGATTCTATGCTCATAAATTCTTTCCAAGCCACATTAATTTTGTCAGGGTACAGATACCACTCCAGCACCCACGTGTGCTCCTGAACACACGAGATATGAGTTCAACTCCAGACTCTACCATCGTTATGATACCTGGTACATATTTCACTCACCTCCATTTTTCTATTTTTAAAATGCAGACGTGGCAACAACTCCTTTGTGGAACATTTTGAGATCTACTGATGAAAATCCCATGTAACAAATAGCATTGCCAGCTTACTGAGGTGTCTTCCTGCCCTGTACCCTGCATGCACAGATGGCTTACAATAGCATGTGACCCATGTCACTGTCCTTGGCTACGCCACTGAACATCCACAGGCAAGATTCACCTGCAACTTCTTGATCTGCTCTGTTTGAGTTTTGCCCTCTGTCCTCCTGAAATGTCAGGAAGCTCCAGGTTTCTAGAGCCATTGAGAGGCAATTTTGGTTTGTCAGGCTTCTCTCTCTAGTTTTACTTTAGTCATAAAAAAAACAAACTGTTTCATACTTGCAAACTAATTTTAGATGCATCACACAGAAATTCCCAGAGTACTAGTTTTAAACACTACAATATCTCAACAAATTTATAACTTTGGAGATGCAATGCAAAAAGCCCATTTAACAATTATATATATTCATTATCCTTTTTTTTTTAACATTATATAAGCACATACACATATATAGACACAAATTTCATCGCCGCATAAGATCATTTTTCTCACCCCCTAAAATGCCAAAAGAAAACCAGTTTATTTGCTTAAAAGTATTAATTATATGATAAGCTTGGAAGACTATTGATAACATTGATGCAGCAGATACATGTAGGCTGATTGAGAAATTAAGGTCCATGATGTTTCAGAGCAGGGTTTATACCAAAAAATAAACCTAGCATTCAATCAGGATCTGTATCTTACGTCCCCCAATCTACAGGGATAATGCCAGGTTTTTTTTCCACACAGAAAAAGCAAGATGCTCACAGTATCACCAGTTATTTTATTTACTGGTACAGTTACTCTGGAAATAATTGCTCTTTTCTGACACTTGAATAAGTTTATATTGAACTGACTTCAATAGGAATGGATTACCAAAGAGTACCACTTCTCTTTGCATTGTATCTTGGTGAAAAACTAACAAACAATCCCAGAAGCTTTCCACACTTTTTCAGAGAAGGCTTAACTTCAGATAAGGCCATTGCTGTGTTGCGAACAGAAGTGCAGTGCCTCCCACCACAACACCTCAGAGGCCCTAGAAAGATCTACAGAGCTATCCATAATGAAGCACTTATGAGGACTCTCTAATTTGTATCTGGTGACAGGACTGCACATTTGTGTTCCTGTCACCTTTATCAGGAAAGTCAAATGTTGCTTCACTACCTGCATTCTATTTCTTAAACAAAACAAGTATAGCCATCTAATTACATTTCAACTTGCTTAATATCAAGGATGCTCGATTTAAAAATTACAAATAGAATCTGCTGCCATCTAAGACAAAGTCCAGCAAGTCCACCAAAGACCCCACAAAGACAAAGTCCAGCAAACACTATGCACTGAAAGTCTGCTGTCCTAAACAGGGCTTCCTCCAGCACTCCTCATAGCAGAGTGAAGTCCCAGCACAGTCTCCCAGGCACTCAGGAGGCTGTAGCCCAGCCATGTACTTGTTAGTCTGCTTTTATCCCTTAAAACTTCAATATTGTTCTACCATACCCCATAGAAGTTTAAGACCAGCACTGCCCATCTGTTGAAACCCTTCTTAATAGTCAAGTGAAGATAATTTGTGAGAGTGTTTCAGCCAACAGAAAGCTGGACAAGTTGAAATCAATTTTAGGGAGGGTTTTAGTTTTCACCAAAATCAAGACTGGATTTTTGTCGAAATAAAGCATCACCAGTTGTTACCGTAGAGAATAAAGGCAATGAAGAAAGGTTCTCACCAAGAGTCCTATCAAGATCTGCATTTAACACAAGATGGTCTCACACAGCACTCTCTCCCCCCACTGCCCATCTGTGCTTCTCAGCAGCTCTGCAGCTCCCAGGCTATTCCCCATAGCAGTATCAAGCTCATGCTTTGAAGCTTGTTCAGCTGGTGAGTTATTCTCACTCAAAAAGCTCAGAATGATTTTTCTAACTTTGATAAAAATTGCTTACTTCCTTAAGAGATTTTGTGCATCTGAGATGAGACCTTATTAGTAGGCACAAGAGGTATGTAAAGCCTCTCCCAGAGCCCACTCCATTAGTACTAATCAATATTAATTTAAAACTGCATAAAGGCAGCTTTTCAACTAGAAATTATTTTACCCTTTCTCCCCCTGCCCTGCGCCCCAACAAAAAACCCCATGGCCTTCATTATATTTGAGATACCAGGACACTGTGTCTCTGTCCAAAAGTAATTTACAGATTATCTTCATATCCAGAATGGCTTCCCAAGTAGAGATGATTTCACACAGAGCAGCTTGCTGAACCTTGCCTTTCACTTCTTACCTTGAAAGCATGTGAAATATATAATCTAAGCATAAGGAACAAACTGCTTTTAAGAATCAACACACCAGGACTAGAAAAATGTAATTGCTGTAATGGTCAAATGGCAACAACTGACGGGGCTCAGGGGGAGTTTCAACCACTTTCCCTCCCTGATTGCCTCAAGGAACTTCAGCTGCTGCTGCACCTACAAGATCAATGCTGCTAATTGTGAAGAAAATTATTCAGGACAGCACAGAGCCTCCTATTAATGATGCCTGCCAGTAGAAAGACAGTTTATCAGCTGTGCTAAAGGTTAACATCAATATCAAATGCAACAACCCCAAATGATTATATCACTGACTTTTTAGGGAAAATCACTATGGTGGTGCAATAAACTTCAGAATTGGCTGCACTTTAAAACCATTTTGGTTCCCTGCTCATCAGGGGCTCAGCTTATGTTTGTTTGTTAATATCACTTCATTAGACTGTAGCAAGAAAAAAATCTATGCTTATAATGATTCCTTAAGTTCTGTCAGTATTCTTTAATAACAGTGGGCAAGAGAACTGATCGAGGGACAGATAGCAGCTAATAATACAGGAAATGGTTTGCTGGAAGGCTTCTGTTACTCTTATTCAGAAAAACCTCAAAAAGCAAAGAGCAAATAAGTGTTGGGTTAAAAAGAAAACCAAACCCAAACAACTTGCTACATTCAGAGAAGTTAACCACAAAGAAAGCACCTCAGGAAGTCAATAAGCCACTAACACTTAGAAGCTAGAAAGACTCAAAGTGCTTGTTGCATTTTGCATTTTCCAAAATGCGTTGTTTATCTACAATGAGATGAAAAACAAGGGTCTTTTTTGGTGTGACTCAAACCACACCCTTAGTGATTTTTAAAAAGCCAATCATACATAGTAATGGCTAAGAACTTTCATTAAGTTGAAGTAATAACAATAATCTACAAAACACATGATCTATAAAAATAATCTATAAAATAAATTACATGCAATGTATACGGGAAAGTGCATAAGACCAGCATTAATAACTTGCAGGACCGAAGCCATTTAATATACCGGAAAACTTGAAAAAACTTATTTTTGAATGCCACATCCTTAGTAGCTTACACAGTTTTACAGAACATACTCTGGTTGCCAGAGCAATACCTTTACCCTTCTTTATTTAAAAACTACTTCTTAAATGACTCTTCACTTTTATACTCAATCTCCTTAGAACAGATTTCTTTGTTACAAATAACATTTTTATCTTTTCCTACAAGTGAAATGGAGCACCTGTATCACAACAGTTCCTTTAATGACTACATTTATATACATGCATGTGCACAAACATATATTAAAACAAGTAACAAAAACAATGTATTTTAAAGAGCACAAGAAGTTACCTCATGCTCTAGTACCCAAAAACTGGTCTAAAATATCTTAGAACCTGCTTGAACCCTTTGCAGTAAAGATGCATGTGAAATACAGCTCTAGGAGGGCTGTCTCAGCACAGACCCTGCAGTTGATATGGTAAGAAAGCAAGGGAAGGAATCAGAGGCAAACAGGCACAGTTCTTAACTTTTTAATACCTGCTTAATGTCAAGACTACAAAGTTAAGTGTGTTCTGACAAGAACAAAAATCTTTCAGAAAAAATCCCACAATTTAATGGAAAGGGCTACCCAGCCATGTTCACCTCCTCCTGCCCTTCCCAAATAATAATTACACAACTCGGCATTCAGAGACAGACTGACCATGAAAGCAGTTCTCCCCACGTCTTCCTACATTTCAGTGGAGAGCCTTCTTCTTCCTCCTTGGGCTTTGCTTTGTTGTTCCCTTTTTAAACCTTGATCATGATCACCGGGTCTCCAGCTACAGCTGTATTCAATTAATGTCATTTGGTTTTGGTTTGTTTTTTCCAAAATAATTCCAGAGAAGATTTAAATAACCTGTATCGGCCTTTGAAAATAAATTACATACTGTCTCAAGTATATATATACTTCTAAGCATATGAAAATGAAGTATCAGAAGAAAAAAAAAAACTGCACAGGTTGCCATCACAGCCTACAGTTTGACTGCCATGTCTCTGTCCATTGCACCTTACTGGTTGCCAGCTACTGTGAAACTACTACAAAAGCATGGACACACTATACCAGAATAAGATCCAATTACTTTTATACAATAAACTAAATGTGTAAGTAGAATGAAAGGGGGGAAATGGCATTTAGGACAACTAGACAGAATAATTTCTGTATCAACAATTCACTTTCCTTTCCTTCTGTGTGTCTAAGGGCGATGTCTTCATTAGTAAATCCTCTGTGTAAGGTTAATCCCTTTCAGCTACTTAAGGCTTAGAACAGCTCACATCTCCCATTCCTGCCAATAAATTCTACACATTATACAGCAAAAGACTAAATGAGATGCCTGCTTTATTAAAACTGCACACCTAAGGAATTTTACCACAAATTTCTATCCATCTCCTATCATTAGAAATCACGGTAACTAACAAACATGATTATTAGTGTAAGACAGTTCACTCTGTGTTTTGGAGGGAATTTTGATGATTGGAAAAAAGTGGTTTGATGTCTTTTCTTCTTCCCACCCCTCTTTCCTCCCCTCCAGACACCTGTTATTGAAACAAACGGTGTACACTTTGAAACCTATGTTTAAATTTGACCTCATATGTAGCCCAAACTTTACTGATTCAAGACGTCTATTCTAACTTCTTATATAAAATCTTGCTATGGAGAGATATGAAGCAGTTTCTCTGATTCCTTTTCAAATGTATGTCTCTGTATCTTGTAAAAATTAACCAAATACTACTATGTAAAGTAATTTTGAAGTTCTTCACATAAAGAGACATCTTACAAGCTAGAAATGTGTTGCAAGTATTTTTAAAAAATCTGTTTTTTCATACACAAAAAAAAAAAGAGATTTGTGTTCTGCTTTCAAACAGGAACATAAATAAGCACTAGAAAAACGCTGTGATCTTATCTTACTTTTAGAAAATTGTTCCCTCACTAGAGGTGTATATAAATATATGCAATTTGACAGCATTCCATTTTGAAGTTGCTTCTCTTGGAAACACAAGACAACAAGTAGAACTCAATGCATATCACCCACTGTCATCCTGGAAGTTTTTCTCCAATTTCTGTACTACATAGATATATTCTGCAATCTTTTTCTTGTCTTTAGTCTTATTCTGCAATCTTTTTCTTGTCTTGTTTTATCTAAAGATTTTGGGAAGACATGTCCTCCAAGTATGCAAAGACAACAATTAGCACACTGAGCTAGAACACTGCCTTGGACAACACCACACTGAATATTGGTCAAAATGTGGGCACAGCTTCCTTCACTGCCTCCCAACACTTCCCATCCCACTTGAGGTTAAAAAGGAAACATTGAGTAAAAGCTGAGTGTATTTGAGCCTTCACTCCTCCAGATTCTCTGACAGCTAAGAGAGTGAGGTACAGGACTCTGTAGCTCCAAAGCTTCAGCCCAGAAGAGATCAGAGAAAGAGGAGGAAAAAACCAAAAACTCTCCAGCTGTAAGATACCAACTGCTTTTCCCTTGGAGGAAGAATCATAGAATCATTTAAGTTGAAAAAAGACATTTAAGATTTTAGTCCAATTGTAAACCTAACACTGCCAAGTCAACCACTAAACCATGTCCCTAAATGCCACATCTACACACAATAGATTCATAGAATGCTTTGGTTTTGAAGGAACCTTAAACATCACGGAGTTCCACCTGCCCTGTGCCATGGGCAGGGACACCTTCCACTAGACCAGGTTGTTCAGAGCCCCATCCAACCTGGCCTTGAACACTTCCAGGGATGGGGCATCAGCAGCTTCTCTGGGCAACCTGTGCCAGTGCCTCACCACCCTCGTAATGGTAGAAAAGAAGATGAGTTGCAATTCCTACAGAACCTCCAAGGAAAATGGGGAAGGAAAGCCACATGCTTTCCTTCACTGAAGTTCAACCTAGTACTTAGTAAATAATAATGCATTCTATAACAATTTATCTTTCTCTCCACATGTCCATCTTTCAAAAAGTTCAAAAGACCATCATTGAAGGCTATCTATCATGAGCAAATGGAAAATTAGGCAATTTTAATCTCTGAGCATCTGGATTCCTACCAGATGAAAGAAAATAAGTTCCAGCCTCCTACTGATTTACTTTCTTTATGCCAAGGGTTTTTTTTAACTTTATTTAAAAGAACAGCTATAGCACTTAAAACACTTCTGACAAATCTGTCAGCTATGGATTATTAAGAATGGCAGAAGCAGATTTCCTTCACAGACCAAACAATGACATTTACCCTGACCTAGAGGGAACACCTTCCTAAGCAATAAGAAATAGTCCAGTCTCAATGACAACTCAGTCCTAAGAGAATGCCAATTATGCCAAGTTTGCACAAACAGATGTATGGCAATTTTGTAATATGGACTATTTTACACCAGGGACAAAGCTAAAACCATTTATCTCAATTAACTTAGGATCTAAGGATTAATTTAAGCTGTTGCCTTAGAGGTGAAAGGCCACCACTTGATCCAACAATCCACCCCTACTTCTTATTTACAATAAATATAAACCTCACTCATTCTTTAAATTACATCTTTCAGATTACATTTTTACCCTCAAAACTCTATGCCTTCTATTTTGTATAAAGTAAAAAAGGTTAGTGCCATTTTATCAGTAGCTGAGTTTCAACAGTTCTATTAAGGTTTGAAAAGATGGCCAATTGCCCTAAAATAACAAAACCTAATCAATAGGAGGCATGATGATAATTGAAATTCCTCAAATTAGGAGATCACTTTTAGCTTACAAATAACACTAATAAGTGACATCAGATTTCCACTCACCCAGGAGCTGCTTGTAATTGAAATGCATTTTGAAATGCACACACATACACTAGAATGAAATAGTAAATGAAGGAACATAGATTAATGAATTAATTACTTCCTCAAAAGACTATTCCCACAGACAAGAGCAGTCTGTAATATAAAGGTTCATAAATCCACCCAAATTTATGAAACCGGCATTCCTGCTGTCTCAACCCTACCAGTGTGTCGTTCAGCATTCAGGCAAACCCTGTAACACAGTTCTGTCAATTTAGAGCCCACAATATTTCTCAATTTGACCAAGATCTACTAACAAAGAAGACTGCAAAAGGAGACAATCTGACACATCTTGTATCACACAGCCACCGTAAACTCCCTGCACTGCAGAAGTGGACAATTGCCTCCTTCACATACGGTGTCCTCACACCACACAGGAGCTGGTACAGTTCATTACCTGTCAATCTTTGCACAGATATGAATGTAACATAATACGTCTAGGGCAGTATTAGCCTATGAAATCCAAGGTAAATCATCAATCTATGGGCCCTGATAAACCAACTTAATTAGACTTACCAGTATTTTATCATAACTGGAGACCAGCAATTTGTGGAGTATATAGAGTTAAGACATCAAGTACTTACCTATACCTCTATTTTCAGAGGCCTCTCAATGAACAGAGTGCAGGCACAGTAAAGATTTATCTCCTTTTATCTGGTGTTTTAAGTGCTGGTTTTGAGATACAAGTGATCCTTCTTTTAGCACTTTGTGCTTTAACATTACACTACACAAACGCCCAGCTAGTGAACAGGCTATAATCACGTGCCCAGACACAAGTCTAGTTTTACTACAACTGTCAAGACTTGCACCCTCTCATTTTCAATATAAAAACAAATAAATATTCAGTGAATTTCAATTTTATATTGTTCAAGCGACTAGTTTATCTATGGTCCAAATGATTCTTAGCCTTGATTATGTAATAGCTCTCAGAATTGCAATTAAGATTTATTATACATATACTCCATACCATTCATTGTAAGTTTTTAACAAAATCCAAAGTCCGTTCTTTGCAGGCATGAAAATCTCACAATATTTTTGGAAGGGATTTTGAGATCTATGCTCTATCTGAGGAGATGTCTTTTCTTCAGTCTCTGTTTTTATTTGGCTCTCTAAGCGGTAAATTGCATCTTTGCTTGAGACTTTTGCTGTAAAATCTGTGTTGGAAATAAATAAATAAATGAATAAATAAATAACTTTCTTCCTTGAAAAGAGAAGCTTTATATGCCTAGTTGTACCTAGGCTCAGATGAAACTTAACTTTGCAGAGTGACTTTTTTCATTAATCCTTCCCACTATGTAGTTTGGACATATTCTGCAGTTTCTATGGCAAGGCTAGTCTGATTTCTCCAACCATTTGGAAGATTAAAAATAAACAAAAGATAGATTGTAAGGTACACTATGATTCTCTTCTTATACAAACAAAAGTTAAAACTCTATAGGACAAAAAATCAGCAACTGTAGTGCTCTTTCTTTACTACTTTAATTAACTCTTTATATAATAAAGGAATCTCCCTAAGTCTCAGTATTCTAAATTCTGTCATATTTAAGAAGCACATCTCACTCACCTCCAAAGCATCTTGCAGGAGTGAGCAAGACATACCAGGTGTCAGGAACACTATGTTTTAACAATATTTCTCTAAGAGTTCCAAATATTTGGTTTATCACGGAGGCAGCCAAGGTGCCACACAGCCAGCTCTGTCATCACTGTCCACCTCCTTTTATCAAGGGAAGAATTCTGAAGCACATGGATCAATTTTCCCCCATGAGCAGGAAGGGGAACAAGAGCCAGTGACATCTACATTATACTACGTATATATTCCATGAACACTCAAACATTTTACTGAACTGATCTATCCTATTTTTTCCATATTTACTGGCAGTGAGAAAAGCTTCCAAAAATCCTTACAAAGCAAAAGCTCTTCCATTACTGCAAAAGTGTAACAAAACCAGCAAAACCTACTTTTAAAGAAGATGTTACTGAAACTACAGCAGCGTTTTTGCTGATTTTGATGTATTTGGAAAGGAGCATAATGATATGTTTGTAAGATGGAATTTATTTTTCTATTATGTTTGTTTTACTTTGTTACTTTTGGAAACTGCTACTATCATTTCTCTTCCTTTTTTCTTTTTTCCCCCCTCTTGGATATGGTTTTTTCACTAAAAAATAATTCATAGTATAAGCACTTGGAAAAGTGCTTACAAACCCTCTTCAAAATTTCTTTCTTGAAGACATGACAGAAATAATCTTTAGCCATTTGTACTGACAATTTATCTACTTGTCTCAATGGTCAGACAGTATTAACAAATATTTTAACAAGGACATTCATTCTTTTCCTCAAAATGATCTAAGTAAAGATTCTCTAAGCAATTTCAACATCTGTTAACAATAGTTGCATTTGCCATTTAAAGCAAAAATGAATGCAAGTGAAAGTAATAAGCAAGTTCTATTTACAGCTCTCCAACACAGTTGTACCAAGAATACAAGATGCAATAGAATCATTTGGTGATATATTTCTTTGGCTTAGAACATCCAGTTAGGTTTTATTTATATCACATGCATATGCAACCAATTCATACCAATTTATAAAAAAGTTTAAATATAGGAAAGTAAACTGTGATTTGAAAAAGTCTTCTGACACAGCATGGAATATTACAGAATCTATTTCCTCTCCAGATACTCAGTGTACTGGCTGAGCAATTTCTTCACTGAAAGGGTTGATAAACATTGGAGTGGGCTGCCCAGGGAAGAGGTGGAATGACTTTTCCTAAAAGAGTTCAAGAAATAACTGGACCTGGCACTGAGTACTATGGTTTAGTTGACAAGGTGGTGATCAATTAAAGGTTGGACTTATTGATCTTAAGCTCTTTTGCAACTTTAATGATCCTTTCCCTTCAAATATCTGATAGCTCCTGTATTAAGGAGAATTGTAACTTACAACTATAAAAATTATTCACAAGAATTATAACTCCTCAGCCAAAGAGTGCCAGAATTTATTCCACCCTCACCACTGTTTTGGGAATACCAAGCAGTCCAGTAAGACACCTGGACACAAATGCTAAGAGGCATGAAAGGAATTTGCTGTCAAATAATGCACCTGCCTTTCTAATTTGTAAATTTATTACAAATTGGTTTTAAAATAGATTTTTGGCTGCTCTAATGGTAAAAATTTTAGTCCTCAGGGCAGATGCAGCTGAAGGTGGTTACTAAGTCAACAGCCAGCCTCTCTTTGAAGATGAAATAAATGTAGCTTTCATGGTCTTACAGGGTTCTTTCTCAAGCTGCTGACTACACTGCTTAGTGTGTTGTACATCATTGTCTTGGCTTCCCACCAGTTTTCTAATGCAGCACAGGTGAAGCTTCTGGCATCTGTTAACCTCCTGATTACAACTTTATATTTTGTTTTAAGTCACTCTCTTAAGTGTTGTATAATCATAAAAAAGAAAAAAACCCAAACCAACAAACACAACTTCCTTCTCAGCACTAACCTCCGACATCGCCAGCTGCTCCAAAACCAAAACTGTGGTCCCAAAACTGATGCTGATGACAAAATTCCCAGCATCTTCTGCTAAGTCAGGATTTTATATAATTGCACTACAAAAAGCAAAATTTGTTCTTCAAAAAGACTAAGATCAACTGTGAACTAAAGAAAAAAAAACAAACAAAACAACAAAAACCCCTTAAACTTTCACCCAGAAAGTATTTCAACTAGCTTAACTAGTAAGTTAAGAGAGTTCTCTTAAAGATGCATTGTATAGTGCATATTGCATTATTACAGAATCACGGAATGTGTTGAGTTGGAAGGGACCCACAAGGATCAGAGTCCAGCTTTGGGCCCTGCACAGGACCATCCCCAAGAACCCACCCTGTGCTGAGAGCACTGTCCAAACACTTCTTGAACTTGAACTCTGGCAGGTTTGGTGCTGTGACCACTTCCCTGTGAGCCTGTTCCAGTGCCCCACCACCCTCTGGGTGAAGAGCCTTTTCCAGATATCCAACCTAAACCTCCCCTGACACAGCTTCAGGCCATTCCCTCAGGTCCTGTCACTGCTCACCACAGAAATCAGTGCCAGTCCCTCCTCTTCCCCTCACAAGGAAGCTGAAGACCACAATGAGATCTCCCCTCTAAAGTTTATTCCCATCTATGTCTCAATATTTCATAAATAGATAAACTTCAACTATTTGTAAGAATAGGAAACCTAACAAACCACTTATAAACATAGTTATCTGTAATTCTTGCTAGACTGAAAGAGACAATTCTCCATGACAGAGTGGAAACTTACAGCTTTCAAAACAAAAAGGAAGACTTAAGACATGGTTAAATGTTCAGGAAGGTATCTCTTTCCAACTTCACCCATAAATTTTGTAAGTTTAATTTATTTGAATTTCCTCTTGTTTGGCCTGGCAGAAAATCATGTCTCCACAGAACTTTATGCACACAGAATTCACAAAGTAACCCTGCCAAGGACAAAGATTCTTATAACAGAACTTCTCTCACCAACACTGCCTTCCCCCCCAACTCCTGCTGTTATTTTAGTCCTTTAAATCTTCATATTCAAGCAACATGGCTAGGAAACAGCAACCTAAATCAGACAGAGAAGAATGAACAGAACAGAAAAGGAGCTGGAAAATAAACTAAATCAATTGACAAGAAAACAAGATAGACCAGACTCTTCAACTATGAAATAAAAGGAGGCACATGACATGGAACATGGACAGAAGTATCAGATGAAGAGCACAAGAGAATGAAAATCTGGAAACACAAGAGCACATTTTTCTCCCTGGCCTAGAATAAATCTAGGTTTCAAGATCCAATGTTGAAATCAACAAAAATGTTGATCAAAGTTTCACATCCAATGATTTCTGTGTAGTAAGCTAAGGAATTTCCCATTTTCTGGCCTTTGCAGAGGAAAATGTTCTACAACTAGAAATGTAAAGCACTGACAGTGAGGATATTTCACATTTGAAATTCGACAAGAAAGTCACACATCTTTCATCATAGCAAAACTCTAAGAAATAGATTTAACAGGAGGGGAGAAAGAAAGTGTAAGAAATGGTCATAGATTTGTCTCGTGATATGACAGGAAAAGTCTATGCAAACCTGCCTTCCTTCCTTACTTTTCCATTTCAATATCATAGCTATGAGCCGCTCCTTATTTAAACAGATGTTTGCTAATTAATCTGAAAGACGTTGATTCTACAAATGCATTGGGCTCTGGGGAACAGATGAGTTCTCTGGAGAATGGTCCTTCCTTCAGCATGACGAATTGCATGAAGAAGGAAATGCGACAGGAAAGACATACAGCAAAGTGTCACCACGTACAAGAGGTTTCCTCCAATTTCAGACAAGTCCCCAGCCACCACTTCTTTCCTGACTCCTTCCCCAGCATATTCAGACTCCCAGAAACACACAGCTTAGGACTGAGGGGAAGGATGAGGAAGGACAGGCATAGCTCAATGTTTCACTGCAGTGCCTGCTCCCCCTACAAGCCCTGTCCCAAACCAGCAGTGCTGAATCTCCATTTACATCTTTTCTCCATCATAATTCAGTGCGGCAGGACTACTGAGTAATGGGAAGGAAAATTATTACTAGAAGATGTATTTAGTGGTATGTGATTCTTCCATTCTGATCCTCCTGGACCTCAAATGTTGCCTTGTTTTAAATATCAGATAAACAGACACAGAACCAGCAGCAGAAACAGTTCGAGTCACACTTCTTCCTCCACTATTAACAACTGCACACCTCTCCCACCATCAGCTGTATTCTTGGAGACCAAATCTCACTATCCCTTCTGCCATGGAGTTCCTACATGGCACTGGGCATATTAATAGCTAATCCAAATTCATTGAACAATATCCACGTGCAGCGACAAAACCATGCCTGTTTTCCCATGCAGTTCTCAGCAGGAAGAAGATCTCAGCAGGAAGAAAGACAATGGTGCTTTGGGGGTAACACCGAAGAATGACCGAGGCAACATCTGCTGTGATTCATGGAGGGAAAATTCTTGATCTCAGCACTTGCAGCTTTCATAGAAGTAACTGAAAGCTCACTTGTACTGTGGATGGTATTTACACTACTCCTAAATTCTGTGTGGATCAGGAAGAAAAATAAAATACCCACCACACACAAAAGAACCACNCGGTGCTTTGGGGGTAACACTGAAGAAGAAAAATAAAAAAACCCACCACACACAAAAGAACCACACACACTCCCATCCCCATTAGCAGCAGCCTGTAAGATAGAGCCAGTTTCCTGTAATTTAACTTACAACTCTTCCATCTTCATCTTTCCCTAGGGGCAAATTCAGCCCTGACCTAAACAGACACAAATTCCATTAAATTACACTGGGACTGAATCCAGTACTTCCAGGTCACCCAATAGCCTTAAAAATATGGGTGAAACCTATTTTGTCCCTATGGGAATAACAAATCGTTACAAGTTGCTGCACTCTTTTTCCAAGTACATCATCATTGAATTTCTCTATTATCTGCATGTCACTAAATTGAGTCAAAACAACATTTAAAATCGGTAATGAAACCCCTGGCCACTCACCACTTACTCCTGGTAAGGAACGATGCAGGGGCCTGCTCTGGCCACAAGCAGTCAGCTGTTTCCACAGCCCAAATCACAGAGCTCTGCAGCCACATGTTCAGTTTCTTCATTCAAAGGACTCACACACATGACCTCTTCAGCAATCTTTCTTGAGAGATATAATCATTGCTTTAAGACTGCTCTCCAGGCTAAGTTTCATTAAGCACTTGAGAAAAGAATATATTGTCTATACATTCATCCTGCAATCAATTTTAAGTGAAATCTGCCATAACTCTCATTATTTTGATAGTCTATTAATATAGACAATATCACCCAATAATTTATACCCGTTACATCATCACATACAACCATTTCTAACTGCCAAGGTTTAAAAGCAGCCAATGACATTAGGATAAGCCCACTTTCAGATCATTATGGCAAGGTGACGGTCAAGTGATTCTTGCCACAGTACACAATTATTTGAAAAAGCATGATTTAGAAAGTGATTAAAGGGTTTTACAAACTAGAACAAGAGTACAATGATTATTAACAATTCTTTCTGATTTAAACATACATAATGCAACATTACTACTTGAATGCTTCAACACCACCAAATACACTGCTGCTTGAAACAGTTTCTAAACAGCCTCAATATCTTGCATTAAAACTGGAAGACTTTTTTCACACTTTTCTAGCTCTAGCAAAAACCAGAAAGTATCAATCACCCAGGTTTAAGAGCAGCTGACTGAAGCCATTCATTGAGTTGCGCATTGCTACCACCCATGAGTAAGTCTCAAAGTCTCCCCCCCTCCTTTCTTTTTGTTCCTGAGAGGACTCTTAACAGCATGTTTTTTTTTTTTTTTTTTAAACTTCTGAATGGCTTTGAGAGATCAGCTGGAAAGAAACACCATTAGCAAAAACAAAAGTTTTCAAAGAAAAAGTGGGAACAAAGTGGACATATTAGAGTCAACTTGTGATTCATGGCCTACACTGTGCTTTGCCCCTCTCTTTACCTCAATACACTTTTCAGTTTTACTGCTGGATAAGAGCAGGGCAGACCATTGCACTTCTCCTAGCAACCAAAAATCACTTAGGGGAAAAAAAGGCATGCTGTCTGCCAAAAGGGAGAACAGAGATCTTTGGGGTCATACAAAAACAGACATATGTTCTTTTGCATTTCATTCTAAATTGAGCAGTTGTCAAAAAAGAGTCAGTAAATAAAAACAATAATAAGCAGTTCTCGTTTACACTGATTCATATTTAATTAAATATCTATTTGTCTACTTGTCACACATTTCATTTTCCTTTAATTCAGTGTTCTAATGGTTCCTACTACTGTTTGAAGTTTTGCTTTCAGGGACATTAATTCTATCTATTACAGTTTCTAAAGTTACTTTCTTCACATAAATCTGTACACACTTCTAAAGACCTCTCCACACAGATTTTTCTTTTTAAAATATAGATGTACGTACAGAAAAAAACTATTTTTAGAGATTTAAAAACAACAGCACTAAAAGACAATTTTATCATAGGATCCTCATATTCTAAATGCACCCCATAGATAGGATTTAAATGTTCCAGAACACATTGTCTGATCTCATTAGGTAGACCACACTGCACAGTTTAAGATGATGAAACAAATTCAAGCAGGAGGGGAAAAAAAAAAAAAGCACAGAATTTTGTAATTCAGACATACTAACAGACATCTGAATAGCCAAATCACATTGACTAGCTAAAAATCAAAGCATTATAACTCAAAATCCAGTTTGGTAACAGAACACATGCAGAGATCATAGGTAAAATGCAACCTGCAGTATTTCTGATAGTTTTTGTTTTTTTTCCCACTGGAAGTCCTTTGTTTTAATAGCTGTTGCCTTGACATAAACCAACTATTTTAGCTAGTCTACTGAAGTCTTCTTACATATCATAAAAACATATATACAGTAAAGCCCCAGCCAATTTATCACAGCACTTCTGCAGTGTATCAGCTTAGAGCCAGCACAGACCTAAGTTCACTGCATCAAACTACAGTTAGCATGTTCTTGCAGCCACTCCACACAAAACTGGACTAACACAATTTAACAAAAAAGCTTATTCACTTCATGGATAACTGATGTACAAGTGACACAGCAATGATAAAAGCCTAAACATACCGAGTATGAAACAACCCTGAAGTGCTCAGGGATCAGCTCTCTCCTGTTAAGCACAACAGTGGTGCTTTGCTCCCCTGTTCATTCCCTACACTATTCTAACCCAGTTCCTCTGCTGCGTGTCTCTCTCCATCAAGCCATGGGCCTGGAATCAGGATATGATATATCCCACTTTTTCTCCCAGTTTACAGTGTAATTTCTCTCTCCAGGAAACTGCTACTGTACCTGCAGGAACAATAAGCATCTCCAGGTCTCAAAAGGTGACATAATACACTCTGAAAATCGGTGAGGAGAATGCACCCACAGATCCTTTTCCTGCAGGCTCTATTACGGAGTAACAATCCAAAAGTAACAAGTTCTCTAGGGAAAGGCATTCCAGGTAAACACACTCTTTTTCCAACTAGCTCAGTCCAACAGCTTTTCTATGCCATTTGAATTTTTCATAACGCTGAAAGAAACTATCATCCATCCTTTAGTTACAGAATTCTCTTCAGGATAAAACAAACTGTGAAAACTGACCATTCCTTTTGCCAGGATGAAGTCATCTGGGCAACAGGACATGTGGATCTTGAAAACTGCACAGAATGACAGCTTGAGAGCCCATGATTATAGCGCATCTGCAGCATTAAAATACTTTTCACAACCGGTTTTTAACTCTTGACATTTTCACAGCAGTAAAAAAGTACCTCTGGTACCCTGGCATGAACTGTCCCTCCATTGACTATGAATGAGGAACAAGTTGACTGATGTTAGCTACCTGGCATTTTGGTTTCAAAAGGTTAAATTTTTTCCACTCAGTTTCTCTTGCCATCAACGGCAAGTGATTAATAGAAGTGAACTACAGCTCACTGTGTTTTACAACTTGCTGCTGGCCGTGTCTTCCTTACTTATTTGTCCAATCTGCATTTATGACAGGCACATTACAGAGATGCTCTTGTTTTCTTGGCACGCTGCACCGAAGCTATAGAGGCAATGCCTAAATACAAATGAAAAGACCATATGCTGCAACAGACAGGGTGGCACCATCATCTAGGTAGTCTCTAATGAGTGAGACCATACTTAGCTCCTGGCATCCCCACTCATCCTACCAGTTCATTTCCATATATTCAGACCAAATAAACTGTTCTCCCAATTAATCTGAGAAAAAGGGATGAGAGAAAGTAAAAGCAAGATATAATAAAGTACAAACTAGCACAATGGCAGGTCCTTCACTGTCTGGTATGAGACTGCAGAATTCTGATGGAACTGAAGTGGTACAATGAAGACTCACTGACAAGGGCAATTCTGCAAGCAAATACCACATATCCTTAAAGTTGCTGCAAATCATGCTTGGAAGAGTGTCTTGTGCATTGAGCACCTGAAAATGATGAGGAATGAATCCAAAGATATGTTGTGTTCTTCCAGTCATCACTTGGGGAGGTAGAACTGAAGGAGTATCTCCCCAGACAAATAATACCATTGAAAGTCTGCAATAGCACCTGCATGCACACAATCTCGATGGGTTTCAAAATACACACTGGAATCACGAGATAAGGGTGACCTTCAGTTATCAGCAAGCCAGAGACACGATGTTTCCTGGGAGAAACAGCAAGACAAACAAGCAACAAGGAATAATGTTTGCCAACCTATCTAGTACATAACCAGAAAGTTCTCTCACAACCCAGTTAAAACAGATTTATTAACTCAGGGATCTCAAGATAACAACTATTATTTAGATAGTAATAAAAAAAAATAAAAATTGCTCACAAAAAAAACCACCCAAACAACAAACCAACAACAAATAAAACCAAAACCACCCAAAAAACAACAACAACCAAAACAACAACAACAAACTGAGGGAGAGTGATAAAGAGCTGCAAGTTATATGCATATGCACAAGACACTTCTGCCAGAACAATGTTTAGATGAATGACCTCACATCACATTTGTCCAGAACCCAGAGATGAATCTCAATGAGCCTGGGCCACCAGAGCACAGCGGCTCAATATATGTATCAGCGGGTTATTACATGGGTACTACTAACTAGTTTGTCTATTGTTGTTCATGTATTTACTGATGAAGGCTATTATTTTAATAAAATTAAGAGAACATCTTGGATCTCTTCCATGGCAGCAATCCCAAAATAAGCTGCAGAGTTGAAATTAAAAAGCCATTTTTTTACTTCATGAACTTCTGGCTTGAAAAAACATTACAAATGAGTATCTTTACATACACAACATGGCAAGAGAAGCAGCTTTTTGGTTACAAAGGGAAATTCTTCACTAGTAAACAGAGCACTGTATGAAGGAGAAAGGAGTGAGCAGAACTGAGGCATCAGTATGCACTTGTACGCTCTAGTATTTACGTAGTTGTTGTAGTGCTGTACATAGCAACAAGACAACTTCATCTTGTAGCAAGATTACAGTACATGAATTAAGATCTGAGCCTTTGCTTACAGTAAGCCAAAATAACATTGCCTGTTTTCACAATGTTCTGTGAACTCAACAGCAAAACTCTTACAGATTTCAGTGGTGCAGTCAGGACCTAAATTAATGGGCCTTATTTAATTATCCACTGTAACAACGAAAGTTATTAACCATGGGTGATTAGCAGTTATTTTGTTGAGGAAAAGTTTTGAAGTGAGGGCAAGACTAAACTCAATCTTATTTCTGGAAATACAAATTCAAGTGCAGAGTGTCCACAGTTTGTAATAGAAGTCAGGTGTGAGAGTAAAGATGGTGACACGAAAATATACACCTGCAAATCTCTACTTCTATACAAACACTTTGCATTCAAAGATCTCATAACCAACAGTCCACATGACTATCCTGCATAAAAGGTCTCCTCAACATTCTGTCAGGTAGTGATTTAAGATCAGATTCCATACCCGTCCACATACCAAAACAAATTGTTTTGAACACACAAGGCACGTTGTACTGTCAAAGTGTAACTGCAAGAAACCTCAGGTAACAATAAGAGTACTCTAAAAATTCAGCAGTTACACATAAGAAATGTCTGTCCAGTCAGAACAAAAAAGCCAACACATTTTATTTATTTATTTATTTGGCAAGAGCAAGTCTTCTGCCTCCTTCTTGCAAAATGAAGAGATTTCTATAGAAATGCAGAAAAGCACACCAGTAACAGAGCCTCTTGGCAAGAAACAGCATCAATATGATCACTAAGCATCCTCCCCCAAGGTTGGTGCGAGAGGTGTGAGCCAGATGGCAGCCACAGGAAGAGTAACCTCAGCCACGCCAGCTGCGATAACAGATAAAACCTGACAGCAGCGTCCTCTTAGGTGGCCGAAACAGAATGCACAGAACCTGTTAGCAATCTATTCAGCCGAGATCAATATCTGAATAGCAATTCAAGGGTAACAAATGGCTAAAAAGCCATTGCATACTCTTCAGTAATTTCCACTAAATGGCTCAGCAGCGGACAGAGCACGTCTCGAATTTAAGGCTATGAGCCCACATAGCATTGCTATGGAAAAGTAATTCCTGGAAATGGAGTTGACTGGACAGACCAGCCAAAGCCTCCATTTCGTTTCATCACACTTTTTTGGCACATCTCCTTGATACATTTTACACATCCTTTAACAATGGACTTAAATTCTTTTGTCTACTTTTGAGGTTGCATATCTTTAGCCCGCATTGCTAAAAATTAATTTCCCTGAGCAACATCACTCTTACCATGGAAGGATTATTGTAGTCAGTGCAACTCACATAAAGGCTTAAAACCCCCTTATTTCAACTTCTCAGAAAGATTTGCAGAGTATCAGACCTTTTGCAGAGCTCCAAATTAGCAAAGGCACAAACCAAGGTACCTGGATTATCCTATTATGTTTCAAGCAATTCCATCTCTGGAAGTACAGTAAGAGGGTTCCCTCAATGCTTATCTTCTGCACGTAAAAACGTATTGTTGCAATGACGACTTACCAGACAGAGAGTAAAGAAAGCAAAATCTTAAAACTAATTCAGCAAAACCTGTCAACATAGGCACAAATTCATCCTTGCTCAGCGAAGTTTTAAAACATATTATTAACTTGGAACACGTGTTTAAATTCTTATTAAATTCAGTGAGATGGAAGCACTTAAATGCTCTGCAGAATTGGGTCCTATGGAAGAACAAGGTAAAAGAAACAAAACTGCAAACTGTCCAGAATTTTACTCTTAAAGCATTAAAATGCACACATTCCACAGAAGCAAAGGTTATCCATCAACAGCAAAACTCACATGAGAGATCAAGACCCTGTCAGCTCAAATACTCACTGGAAGAATATACTCCAGCTTTCTATGTAAGCCATGTTCTCCAATGAGCAACAGGGACCTGCACAAGGCCACAGAGGTGTGGTTCATTGGCATGAAGAAATAAAAAGAATGAAAAAAATAACAAGAAAAAAATACAGAATGTTTTAGCCACCACACCACTTCAGATGCACACTTTTCATTAAGAAAAAAGTGCTCTTGAAATACATTAATATGGAAATAAAATGCTGTTTTCTCAGAATTATTCTAATAGATCTTTAACACCTTCACCCACTCAAGAGCATCACACTTGCAGTTTTCAAGGGACTAAAAGCCAGCTCTGACATAAACAGCTGTCATTTTCATTGAAAGCATTTATGAGTCCTACCAGACCAGGGCCTGGCCCACCAAAACCTGTGTTCACATCAGCTGTGAACTCTTCATATCTGTTCTTTTAAACTTTATTCATGATTGTAAGAGAGATAACAAAACACATAACAATGAAAGAACAATCAACTGAACACTATTAAAAACCGACATGTAATCAACTCTTAACTCCAGCAGCTAGTGGCCTACTTTATGGTACAGACTCTGTCTAGTGGTGGGTGGAGGGGTTGTGTGAGTGTGTTTTGGTATTTGGGATTTTTTGTGTTTGACTTTTTGTTTGTTTGCTTTTTGTCAAGAACAGTAACCAAAACTGATAGCTAAAGGGAATTGAAGTTACTCCCTGATCAGTGTAAGAACATGAGCAGACTTACAGGAAAATCAAAAGCACAATAATGAAACTCCTAAAATATATGTATGTATTACATGTTTTCTGCCATTTTCGTTGGACTTTGCAATTTTTAGGTGTCCAAAAAACATGGACAGCAAAAATAACTTCAGAAGAAAAAAAATAGTAATTTTGATCTCTACCGCTTTTGAATCACTGAATAAAACTAAACTCAGAGGAAAAAGGTTGGTTAACATGACTAAAATGCTACAGTGTCTATGTCTGGACTTCTTGCCAAGAGAACAAACAAAAACACCCAACCAAACGCAGCAACCAAAACCCCTCAAACCCAGAAATGTACTAAGAGATAACTTTCAAACATAGAAAACAAACCAAGGACCTCTTAAACAAGAGGTCTGTTGGGTTTTGCCTTTTATTCTTAAGCTAAAGCATTACAAATGGTGCTGATGTTGATAGAGATCTTTTCAAAGCAACTAGTGGTATATGTCAGCCTAAGATGTGATCGTAATTACTATGCTTCTAAAGAGACAAAAGCACTGTGTGCCAAGCTTGCCTGCCAGTATTTCTTCAAAGCTACTTGTTAGTCATTTCGACAATAACAGCTTATATCTACTTGGTCATGATGTGCTATCCACAAAGCTCTTTATTTATTTATTTCAGGGAGTTGTTAATGTAGGCAAACTTGACAGTCTCTGCAATATCTTCCCACAAAAGGGGAGCATCACATCTACTCCAGGCAGCTTCTTGGTAGTTTTTTCTAATGGTCCGGCTCTAAATTAGTCATGTGCTTCACCTGCACTGCCCCACCCTCATAAGGCTAAACCAGAACAAAGGTTCTACATGTGTTCCCCATGACAGAACCAGAATAAATTATGTCTTGCTCCTGTCGTTCCAGCAAGCTGGTTAATTGCATTTGTTTCTTATATCTCCAAACAGCCTGGTACTTTAATTACATTCTGTAACACCAAGCTCCTCTGATTCACTCTGTCACTTCCACCGAGCACTTTAATTGTATCCCTTCTAGCTACATACAATTTTAAACACTTACTAATATTTAAATTTCTATGACCTGATGTTTGCAGTTTGTATACAAAGATATCTCCGGTTTCGGTGGTCTTAAGGACCTTTTGTTACAGCAAGAAAAATAGAGTAAAACCTAAAACAAAACCCCTGCAAAATTCTGACTGCACTGATAGACACAAATGCTCTATTAAATCATTTCACAGTTAAAACTTCCCCTGTTTAGTTTAGCATGTGCATGCATTATGCAGAAATTTTCTTATCGGTTGGCCAAACTGAGCAGTAAACTGCAGAGCATATTCTTCAGCCTAGGTAAAACTGTGCTTGAATCTGTCCCTCTTCCCTTTTGCCTCCTATCTTGCTAGGGGGTGGTGGAGAAACACCCAAAGCAGCCTATGAGTGCAAACAATAAACCCCGAGCCCTTGCCTCGGGAGCGATACAGTAAACGCTGCGAACAGCTTCTTGGAACAAAGTTTGCTCTGACACACAGGCAAAAACACCTAGGATCCCAGACATTACATTCACCTCAAGCCTAAAGGTCTGCTTAGCGCTGCAAATACGCGATGTTAGCTGGGCTGCCGAGCACTCGCTGCCGGCACACTCGGTAGAGCCGGATGCTCGCTCCTAGTCGTGTGCTTGAGCTGCTGTAGTGCATCCACCGCCTGTGCAGCAGCACAGCGCCCACCCCTACTCTGAAAGGCAATTTACCCTTGCACTGAAGTTCTCGCCCTGCTAAACCGTACTTCCCCAAGATGATAATTTACAGCTCCCCATCCAGTACTTAAACTCGAAAACCACAAGAAGCGTTGCATAGCACACCCAAAGGGAAGGGGGCTGCGTGTGTAAGGAAACCCACCCTTTCCCCAGACGTTGCTAAGCTCTATGAAAACCCTCCCTCCGGGCATCTCGCAATGAGGATAAGGCGGATGGGGTGACGCTGCCGCCCCACCTGCCCGGCTCGGCGGAGATGGGCGGAGGCGGAGCGGGGTGGTCGGGGCCGCGCCGCCGCCGCCCCGCGCTCCCAGCCCGCCTCCCTCCCTCCCTCCCTTCCTGCCGCTCTCCAGCGCCGAGCGAGGCGATGAGGGACTGGAAATCCGCCAGTCCTCCTCACCTGGAGCCGAGGCAGAGCTAACCTATTTATTTCATCAGCTGGCTCTCCCGGTGGAAAGTTTAACAATAGAAGGCGGCAAAGTAACACCGGCTACAACAGCGCTCTGCTTTTCCGTTCCCCCTCCCGCTCCCCACCCCCAAATAAAAGATTTATCACGGTAGTTTTTGCTCGCCACCTAAAGCTGACATTCTTCCATTCATAAGCTGCTTTTCCATTAAGTTAGGAGACGGGAAGGACTGCTTATTGGAAACATATATTCTCCCTCTTCCGACCCCTCCCTCCCCAAGTACCATTTTTATACCAGGAACAAACTTAAGGCTCTGTAACGTTAAAGCTTATAATGCCATCCATGTGCTGTCCCAAATCAGATTCAGATGCAGGGCATTTCTGCACAGAAATGACATATCTAAAATAAGCGAACTTACCAAAGACTTGAAAAAATGCAAATCCGAAGAGCAGGAGTGGCGTCAGCAGACCCATTTTGACATATTAAAAACAATCCCGATCGCTTGAGAGACCAATTCCACAGAGATTAAAAAAAAAAAAAAAAAAAAGGAAAGGAGAAAAAAGAAAAAAGTATCCAAAGCCAGTAAGAGGTAGGTCCAAAAGTTTTCAGTTTCCTAGCAGCTATTTAAAGTGGAGAAGGAAATCTTCAATTCAAAAGCTGGAGATGCAAAGGTCTTGAATGTGACACTTTTAGATCCATACAGATTGGAGCAGCAGCGAGTGAGCTCCGAATGCTTCTGTTTTGCACACACGCTCCTTCCTAAATTCCCACCAATCCAGCCCAAGCAGGGGAAATTATTCAAGTGTGTCTAAGACTCTCTTTAGGATCCATGGCAATCCAAAAGCAAGCTCTTTCTTCGGAAGACAAGGAGAGCCTCTGAGAAAGGACCTGATTCCTAGAAAGTGCTCCACAAACTTCCCGGCACTTTGCAGGAAAACCATTGGTTTGGTTCGGCTATTTTGCCTTCCTCTCGCCCTCCCCCTACCCCTTTCTCTCCCTTTCTCTCCCCAGATCAGTTCAAGCTGCAGAGTTTCTCACTTAACTTCCATAATAGGAACGCCCAGGCAATGTGCTACACGGGAGGGGAACGGCTTGCTTTCTCAGCATCCCCTCAAAAGAAAAAAAAAAAAATTAAGAAAATAATAATAAAGCCGTGTCCCCTACACCTCCCTCCTCACTGGCAGCGGAGCGGGAACTGTTGGAGGGCAGGACCCCGGCGCGGTGCCGCGGCTGCTGCCGAGCGGTGGCGGCGGCGGGGGCTGCGGGGAGTTCGGGGCTCTCCCGCCGCCGCGGCTCTCCCGGGCGGCCCCGGAGCCCGCCGCTCCTCTCCTCGCTCCGCTCCTCTCTCCCCTCCTCTCCCGCCGCCTCCGCCTCCCGCCGCCGCGGACACACCGGCTGGAAGGGAGAGGGAGGAGAATGAGCGCGGCTCCCGAGGCTGCCTAGGGAAGGGAGGCTGCGGGGTGTGGACTAAACCACTGCGCTCCACACCCACGCGTCCCTCTCTCCCTCTCTCTCTCCTCCCGGGGTAGGGAGATGGGGACGGCGATGCCAGCAGCCAGCCGCAGGGCTGGGAATCAGGCTCGCTGCCTCCCCTCTACAGTTGGGTGTAGGTAGGGTTTACATGATTACTCCTCACCGCTTCCCCTTTAATGGGCAGCTAATTTTTCGGTAAGTGATTTCATAGAACTGTTCTCTAATTATTCATTTTCCCTCTCGCGCGCACACGCAGGCGCTCGGGAGTGAGACCCTCGAAAGGATATTCCCCAGGGATTTCTCTGCTGGCCCGCTCTGTGAAAAAGGAAGGAGATATGGCAGATAAAATAAAACACAAAACAAAAGGTCGCACGTGTCCCACAGAGGCTGCGGGACCGGCGGGCACCGCCAAAACCCAGGAGCCTCCAGCCTCCCTTGGGCCCCTTGGATGCAGCGCAGCTCCCGCCAGCGGGAAAGTTTGGAGGTCCCCGGAGGCGGCGGTGACGGAGACGGGAGAACGATCCGCCTCGCCCCTCAGGAGCCAGGAGAACAGCCCCTCTCCCACAGACGCTCAGAACAAACCCCGAAGCACCACAGCAGCAAGAGGGAGGGACACGGGGGAAGGAGCCACGCGGAGGAAAGCGGGATGGAACCGGCTCCCGGAGCCGAGCGGGGCAGAGGCCCTGAGAGGGGGCTCAGGCATCGCATGAGGGGGCTGAGACACCCGTGAGGGAGACAGAGACACCCAGTGAGGGGGGCACTGACACCCCGCCATGGCAGCTCGGGCACCCCGTGATGGGGACACAGACGCTCTGTGAGGGGAGAGAGACAGCCCGTGATGGGGACACAGACACCCTGTGAGGGGTCACACACACCCGGGGTCACACACACCAAATGAGAGGTCACGCACACGGCGGAGCAGGCACAGACACCCCGAGGGGCACAGACACCCAGGGAAGGGTCACAGACACCCCGCTAAGGGGTCGCACACACCCCGTTCCGGGGTGACACAAATCCCGCTCAGGGACACACAAACCCCGTTAAGGGGTCACACCCAAGGCGGGGGTGCACAGACACCCGTGACGGGGACACGCACACCCCGTTCCGGGCTCACCCGCACAGCCCCGGGCCGTCCCCGTTGTCCCGCCCGGCGCGGGCCGGCGGCAGCGCCGCACGGTGAAGCCCGAGCGCCCCCTACTGTCGGGCTGCGGGCAGCGGCCGCCCCCCCGCGCCCGGCGCTGTCTTTTGTCGCCGCGGCTTTGGGGTCCCGAAGGTTTTATCTCGCCTTGCTTCCTATTTTTTTTTTCCCCTTCTGTATTTTGCATCTACGAGAGATTTATTCATTTAATAAGTTCTGCACGTAAAGGATCCGAACCGTATCGCTGCATTATGTACGCTGCCCACACATACTCCCATAAATGGTCTGCAAGTTAATTCTTTCTTAATTCTTGTGTGCAGTGACAACTATTTTACCGTCGCCAAACGTGACAGTGTCAGGGGTTTTTAAGTGTCTGAGATGATTACAGCTATTCCATATAAAGCCAGATAACAACTCCAAAGTCTCTCGATGTAAATCAGGGGCGGTGTCCCCTTATACTCACAATATGCCCTGCAGATAAATACCATAGAATCACAGAATGGTTTGGGCTGGAATGGGCTTTAGAGGTCAGCTAGCTCTGAACCCACTGCTATGGGCAGGGACGCCTTCCACTAGACCAGGCTGCTCAGAGTTCCATCCAGCCTGGCCTTGAACACTTCCAGGGATGGGACATCCACAGCTTCCCTTGGCAACCTGTTCCAGTGTCCCCCCACTCCCACAGTAAAGATTTCCTTCCTAATGTCTAATCTAAACCTATTTTCCTTCTGTTTTAAGCCATCCCCCCCTGTTCTGTCACTTCATGCTCTTGTCAAAAGTCTCTCTCCATCTTTCCAGTAGACTCCCTTCAGGTACTGAAAGGCCCCAACTAGGTGACCCCAGAGCCCTCACTTTTTCAGGCAGAACAATCCCAATTCTCCCAGCCTTTCCTCTAATCCACCTGCTCCACCCTTCTGATTAATTTGGTGGCCTCCTCTGGACTGGCTCCAACAGGTCCATATCCTTCTTATGCTGGGACCCCAGAGCTGGATAAAGCAATCCAGGTGGGATCTCACCAAAGCAGAGCAGAGGGACAGAATCCCCTCCCTCCCCTGCTGGCCGTGTATTACTGCACCTGAAAATTACCTCATGAAGAAGGCTGCAAGTAAGGCTAATTAGGCAAAAGTGATCAAAGAGGTGTTCTTTGTATTGTGTTTGTGAATTGGCAAAACGAGAGTACCATAACTACCCGATGGCAGTCTGTATAGCATACATGAAATATTAAAGAATATTTCCCTTTGTAGTGGACATTTCAAATACATGGTGTTAGTAAAAATGCTGACTTGTTTATTGCAAAGTTTTAAATTGTAAATAGCTTTACAGTGTACAGTTATTTTTCTGCTTCTCAAATAAATTTAAGATAAATTTAATAATAGCTGATGTAGGCCAGAACACTTTGTAGATATATACAGTCTTCAAAACCCTTAGGTATAGAGGTACTTTTAAAAGAGTATAATGACTCATACAAACGTTCCCAGTGAAATCAATGGACTATCCATTATAGCTGCTATTTTATTCATTCACTTCCACAGAACACCACTTTTTCAACTATTAAACACTTTGCAAAACTTTGAAAAGTTTCAGCCAGATTTAACCAAGCGTTTTCATGCACAGATTTTTCTCATATGTATATCACAGATTTTTTTTTTTTTTTCTCCTTTGAGAAGATTTAGCAGTTCCCCAAAATAAACCAAAAGGTCATTCAAAGATGTGCTGGATCAGTACAGCAGAGGTTTAAATGCCTTGTGGCTTACAAGCACAGGACATGACACAGATCGGAGTCACTGGCCTGTGAGCAGGGTTTGCTTCCATTCTAAGATGAGTCCAGATACCGAAATAAAAAAACCATATGCTTGTCTCTCCGGTCTTTCAATAACTTCCAATGAACACGGCCAACAGGACAGATGTTCTCTGCTTGAATAGCAAAGTCTGTACAGAGGAACTGAATGTGCCAACTATTTGTTTGGCCATGAGCAATATGCCACCTGATTAAATACTTGTGTGAGCAGGATGAGGAAAAGATGCGTCAGGAGGGGTGCACATAAAGCTTCAGTTCAAAGGGTGTTGTTGAGGGGGAACTTTAGAACAGGGAAATGGCACAGTAAGATTGAACTAATCTGTACTCAGGTCAGTCATCAAATGAGGCAAGACTAATTTGGTAAAGCAGCAGTGAGATCAGATGTGTCAATGCTAAAATAAAGCTTTCCATGCTTTCCCAGTCTGATATTTCTTATCATTGATTCCTAGACCTATACATCTGCATTAAAATACATCTTTAGTATATGAAAGATGGGATCCAGTGTTTAAAGAACCAGTGTTCTAAGCATAGCCCTCTCTACTATTCACAGCATTTTTTTTCTAAATCAACATTATCATTTCTGGTGTTACATCTGTATATAAAATACTCTATTTTCTGGTTGCCATAAACCTCTCATGTTCTCTTCTCAAAGAAAAAAGGGTCTAAGTTGAGGTGGATCATTTAGAATTTCTTGTGGATACCGGAGCTATTCACCCAGGCAATTCCTGAAAGTGAATAGAGATCTTTAATATCAAAAAACGTACACGTGATGTGATGAGTGTGTAATTTAAATGTAGGCAACTAGGTTAGGAGGCTGGTCTTTCTAGACTGGAGCAGAGCAAAAGGAGGATCCAGAGGCTGATTCAGAGCATGTAATGTTAGGCAGCATTGGAAACAAAAAGGAAGAAAAATGACACAGTGAGCATGGACCTTCCCAGAGAACAGGCTTTTGTCTTCCTCTGTGCTTTTCTGTTCCAGGTCACTGGGTTCTGATGCCATCTGACTATTGAATACATGATGAGAGAACAGAATTTATAGATTTTAATCCTTATAAATGCTGAAGCATGATTATTATTCCTGCTACAATCAATAGGGTCTTCCACAGGAAGACTGGTCATGAGACGTAAATCAGGAACTGAGTCCAGGAAAAGAAGACATGTTGGTAGAGACAGTGTAAGCACTGTGGCTAGATCTATCTCACAAAGCCCCCTGAAAAGTAGTTTTCCTGCTGTCCCTGGGTATCATAACTCTGAGTAATCTACTTTTCTAAAACCACTCTTAAGAAATTAAAAAAAAAAAAAAAAAAAAAAGGGGGCCAGAAGCATTTGCTTCTTTCTTTTTCTCACAG